>PITA01000247.1:85000-321293 GCA_004023965.1 Spilogale gracilis
TTTATATGTTATCCTCAGCTTCTCTGTTTCCTGCATAGAGGAGAAAGTGGACTATATTGAAGATTGTTAACACAATATTGTTTAACCCGGGAGAAGAGAAAAGCTTCCAGTCTACTGGGGAATCTAAATGTCGAATCCTACCCTTGTATCGGTCCTTACCCGAAGTTTCCTATGAATGCTCTTCTTTATTAACAAAGAATTGTGGTACAGTGACTTTCCCAGAATCTAGTAAGCCTTCTCATAAATCAGTGCATATAAATAGGTATAGAAAGTAAAGTACAGGTGAAACAGAATATTGCCAAAAATTTTTGTAAGAAAATGTGCATATATCCCAATGATCTATTCTTACAATTTTCCAAACTATTTCCCAAACCATAGGTAGAATGACCACATCATTCATCCCTTATCTAAAATACTGTAGTGATTTATACTCTTAGAATAACTATGAAGTTTATCAAGCATGGTGTGAACTTTTCCTATTTCATCTAGTACTCTATTCCTTGCTTTAATTTTACTTGCTTAAATTTTACTATCTTCTTTCAATTTCTGGAACACACACCCCCTCCCCCACCGTTTCAAGGCTTTTGTCTATTTTGTTTCTGCTGTAAAGCTCCTGACCAGCCTCCAGCTCTTTGACTAGTTAACTCTATTAATTTTCCTGTTAAATTGTTGCTTTTCCAGCTTATCTTTCTTAAGCTTGGGCCTCCCAAACTTGTTTAGACTTTCCTCCAAATGCCTATCATTTTGTAATTCTTTTTTAGTTGTAGTTTACATGTAAATGTGTGATTTCTTGATTAAGGTGTCATCTCCCTACTTTGGACTACAAAGTGCTTGAGAGTAGTGAGTTCTGTCTGTTTTTTTCTTGCCATGGTGTTAGTATCCTTAGTTCTACACGGTACTTGACATGTAGCTGCCATTGAGGGAGTTTTTTGTTTTTTTTTTTTCAATGAGAAAGGAATAAAATGAGTAAATAAATACATTTCGTATTTATTTTGTGTTTTCTCAGTCCTATATATATTAACACATGCATTAATTGAGCTTGTTGCAATTTTGAGGAAATTTTATGATTTCTTCTGGGAACCTGCTTTTGTATTTTAATATTTCTAGATCAAGAATTTATTTCTTACCAAGCTGAAATTCCTATCGCTGAAATAAAAACTCATTTGAAAAATCAATTCCAGTAGCTGGAAAGAACAGCTGGATACAGTATTTGTGCCTTTATCAGTAGAACACATCATCACTTTTTTCTAACATCATCTCACTATCTTATTTTTCTTCTAGTTTTGAGTTTAGACCATCTTTCAACTCAGTGAATCTTTAAGGATATGGGATATTGACAGTTTGTTTCTTTATTTTTTTAAGGACTGGAATTGGCATTACAAACCCCAAGGTAGTCCTAAGTGCCATAACTTCTCTGCTGACATCAGTTTTACCTTCTGGGAATCATACACTAGCAAGGACTTGCCCGCAACCCTGAAGGCTCCCTTGTCCATGGGACCACTTGGAAAATGGGACCACTTGGAAAATGGGACCCCTGCTAACTGAAGTAGTTTTAGTTTCTCGCATTGTCCCAGTGCTTTCTTAGCAAGAAGGAGGGGAGTTTCATAAGGAGATTCAAAGTCTCCTCTTAAACACACACACACACACACACACACACACACACACACACACACACACCGGCAATCTTTGTCCCCTTTGACAGCTGGTGGCATCTTTCTGAAAAGCTTTCAAATCACAGATCATTTCTTCATAATGAAACCTATGTGGCTCAAATACAGTGGGCTGAAATTCTTATCTTATGCTGTGGTAAATACTCTAATTTAGATTCACAAAAGGATTCTGTACCCTTTACTTAGGAGAGCTGTGCAATTTGCCCATAAAAAGACTGTTCAGCACCATTAGTGCATACCATAAGTGTTCAGCGACATCATATTCATTAAACAGCACATCCTTATGCATAACCTTTTCAACCTCGCACGTGTTTTTCTCCCTTTGAAGAATGACAAATGACAAAGGGGTGAAGGAGCCCTCTAAGCAACATTGTTGCCTTTAAGGATGAACTTGAGAACTTTAGCTTGATCCCCTCACAGGGGGGAAAAATCAGATTTAATCTTTTCTTACCTGAGGCAAAACAGTTTTTGTTTTGTTTTTGTTTTTGTTTTTTCCCTGTCTCTGTAGAACTCATTCCATGGCCAAGAGAATAACTCCTGACTTCAGAGACAGGTCCTTATACAGCAGAAAAGTTTTATGAGAGCAGTGATTAGAAAATTCCTCAAATAACACTTATTAAGCACCTACTATGACTTAGATCCTGTATTAGTCACTGAAGGTGGAGAATTCTAATCTATACTTTCTAGCTTTGGAATTAAATATCATAGGTTTCCTAGCTTGATCAGATAGATTTGGTAGGGGTAAGGTGGGGGGAGGAGGAATCTTATAAAAGGGTGAGGATGGGGTAATTCTGCTTTTTGTTTTGTTTGGTTTAAAGAGCAAGAGGGAAGAGCAAGAATTTTATTGTGATAATACTTTTTCTTGGCAGGGGCGATGACTAACTCTGGTACTCTATCTATTGATATTCCCTAGTGTTCCTATACTCACAGTAACCTCCCATTACTGTCCCAGATCTTTAAGTGTCTCAGGGTAGTCCCTTTCTATATCTGTCCTCCCCCCTTCCCCAGTTCATTCAGACTCTTCTCAAACTTGTGAGCTATCTTCTCACTTCCATTTCAGGTACACCTGAGAGTCTGGCAGAAAAAGAACGGCAGCTCTCTACTATGATTACCCAGCTGATCAGTTTACGGGAGCAGCTCCTGGCAGCGCACGATGAACAGAAAAAACTGGCAGCCTCACAAATTGAGAAACAACGGCAGCAAATGGACCTTGCTCGCCAACAGCAAGAACAGGTGAGCCCTGCAAAAGGAGCTGATGAACTGGAGATGTAGAGTGTGCCAAGCTCAGCGAGTAATCACATTGATTGGCTTATTTGTCATAAGCATTCTTAAAAAAAAAAAAAAGAAGGAAAGAAAGAAGTCTTCTAAAAATCCAGGGTCTTCAAGAATACTGAGGTGGTATGTGGACGACAAAGAAAGGCATCATAGCAACTGGGCATAACTGAAGTGAGGACATTGTTCCAGAACATTTGGATTTGATTAACTACTTAGGGACTTACTCACATAGGCATCACATATACTCCTCACATTAACCAAGAGTTATTCCAAGCCTAACCAAGAGTAAGTTGCTTCTCTCCAGGCCTTACTCTTCTCATCCAGACAAGGAGGGTCCCAGTCTAGAAAAACTTTGAGGATCTTTAAGCTTGCTGGTCCCCTGATTTTCTCTGACTATAAACCTAGGGTGGCCATAGGTCTCAGTTTTCCCAGAATAGCCCTGGATAATGCCTGTTTTCCAGAGTAATTATTAATAACCCCCTATTCCATTTGCAAAAGTTGTCCCAGTTTGAATGATGAATTATATAAATTATATAAATTATATGGTCACTATTTATAGCATAGGTAAATCACTGAAAACAAATTAGCACATGGCTCCTCTAAGAATTTGATTTCATTGATTTAGATGTGAGAAAGAAGAAAAAAATAGCAAAGTTTACATGTATATCTTTTAAAAAATAAATCACTTTCCCAGATGTTTTTCCTGTCTCATAAGAGTACAGTAGTCTAACAACAATGATCCTATAGAGTAGTCCCTGATGCTTTAGATGAGATGGACCCAAATTAATGTGCAGGTTTTAGGAATCTGACATTATTACTGGAATTATCTTTTCAGTTAAATGTATTTTATAGGGGTATATAGAGCAATATATGCTCTGTTGATTTTAATGAGTTGTGACGTCTGGTATTTTATATGCTTGAATATTTGCCCACATGTAGGAATATGGACTCAGCCCCTAATGGAAAATAACATAAAAGAACACTGTAAAAAATCAGAAGTTAGAATGTCATTTAGCCATCCAGAGATGACACAGTAATTAACTATTGACACTTGTGAATAAGCTAGCACAAATTAATCTTGACACATTTGCAGACGAGTGATATCTTACAGTGAACACTTTGTAATTATATTTCAAAATGAAAATTAAATGACACTTAAAACTAGGTTGTCATGCTCAATGAAGCGAGCATGTAGCTCAACCAATTGGCAAATAAAATTCAGAATTTGAGCCACATGGTGCTTATGTACCATACTTCACTGTGTCAAACCCATACGTCTAGAGTGGATGATAGTAATTGCACTGTGGTGTTTTGGATGCATTTCTATGCACCACTTTATCATTTAGGAGGGACCATCAATATTAGATGCCTACTAGTGTTTCACTGGTTTGCTAAGAGGAAATAAATATTCAGAGGATTCAGCCTCTATACCTAGAGTTGCCGAGTTGTCCGTTTCTGATTTGAACGGTGACAAGCAGACTGGGCCTTTCCAATCTGATTAGACACTGTTTCCATTTTGCTTAAAAAGCTTTGGGAAGGAGTGGTCCCATCTCTCAAACTCTAGCCTGTGATAGGGGCAGCTTTATCATGAGTTCCAGTAGGAGCCAGTCATCACCAGAAACCACAAAGCAACATTTGGGAGTAGACTGCGATTTTTTATTATCTTGGGCCAAGGGAAATGTGATTTGGGTGTTTCCCTCTGCTCTGGGCTGAAGCATCAAAAAGACTCAAGAAATATACAGCTGAGGGCTGATCCATATTCATTTCTATTTCCAAGGTTGCCCATTCTCAAATATAGGCTTTTGGAAGTAGAAGAAATAGGAAGGAAAAAAACATAACTCTTGGCTGTAGGGCACTACAAAACCAAGTCCTTCTAAGTAGTCTCTGGCCACTTTTCTGTCTGGCTTCCTGTGTGGGCAGGGAGTATGTTCTCATAAGGGCATGTCCCAGAGCTCTAGCTTTTGAGGCCATAGACAGCCTGATGCCTAGCTCATGATTTATAGTAAATACCATTAGGCTGAAGAAGTTGTTTGCTCTTCTGAGGGGCAGATGCAGTCCTCAATAGGGCTTGCATTAAGTGGTGAATATTTCTTTTTATAGACCAGATGACGTGTTCACATGTTGAATTTCATTGTTGGGTGAAGGAAGGGAATGGGAAACTTTTATGTGGATCCTGAACATTAAGATGAACACATTCCCTCAAAAGGATAAATATTGACTTTGTTTTAAAAAATTGCTTCGTTACATGTGACATCCACAACAACAGCAAAAAGATTTCTGACTTTTTGCTGCTTTTTTTTTTTGGCTCTCCATTGACAATATTTGTAAGTTGTATGAGTTCTGGAACTCTTTCTTCAGAAAAGGTTTCACCAAAGCAGACCACAAGTAATAGAAATTTCTTTCCCAGCCTGGCTTACAGATTTTACTTTTTTACATCCAAATCAAGCTCTTGAGAAAAATGTAGCCAGAGTTTTCCTGTCTTTATTCTCCAAAGATCAGATTTCGACATTCCCATTCTTTCCTGATGACCAGCGCAGATATGGATGAACTGCTCAAAAGTGTCACACAAGGGCACTGTTCACCTACAGAGAAAGATTTAGGGGGTAAGCGGAGAGGTGGCACCTGTTTGAAATTTTTCATTTTCTCCAGCTTACTAAGTCTGCCTCTCTCATTTTATAGAAACTCTTTCACACAGAAGTGCAGTAAAGCATTCTTGTCATTCCAAGAGAGATACCTGGGGTAATGGCAAAGGTGCAAGCATTTCATTTGAACTTAACGAAACTTTATTTCTGATAGATTGCAAGACAACAGCAGCAACTTCTGCAGCAGCAGCACAAAATTAATCTCCTGCAGCAACAGATCCAGGTCAGTGTATTTTATTACTCTCGGCTGATTGTACTTAGATACTTTGCTCCTTGCAAATGGAATGTAAAATACTTCAAATGCGTCCCTCTCTTGTCAACAGCACCAATAGGGCTGTTGCTTAATGATGTACACAATTGTATGTGTGGGTGTAGGAAACGCCCACCACGACCACATGGTGGTCTAAGCATTTTTTTTCGCATGTGAGGCATACACTGAATAAACCTTATCTCTTTTTCCTTTTGCCATTTGCCCAGCCCTCACCCAGTGGAAACCTAAATGGTTTCAAAGGTAGCACACACATGCTGTTTTTATTGCCATAAACCATTTTCTGCTTTGTATTTTACCATCTAATACTATCAGAGGGAGAAGCTGATGCTTATTTCCTCATTTAGGCCTGTCTGATTCGGTCAGTTACAAGAAGAGTCTTAAGACCTGGGAAAAGACTGATAACAATTAATTTGGTCTTTAGCAAATATTCACTTCATTTCTGCTGGGTGCTGAGGGGAATAGAAAGATCAATGAATAATTATGTGTCTTCAAGCAGCTTATAGTCTAGAAAGGAAGAAAAACTTGTTCTCAAATCATTGTAACACACTTTTAAAAATCCCATTTTTGTTATGGCAATATAACATGGTACATAGATCATGATTTCAGTGGCCTGGGGATTCTGATTTCTGACACTTGATGGTTAATGTAACTAACAGCTATCCAAGATAGGTAAGGGAGGTGGCCTCCATTTTCGAAAAGGAACATGGGCATGTGACTTCTAGAAAACCATAGAATACAGACCTGGCTGTCTGGTGATTAATCCCGAGGAATATTCATTCCAGAGTTCTGTCTACCCGCCATCACCCTGGTGCTTTCTTTTGGTTGCTGTGGATGTTTTCTAACCTCTGCAATCTGTATTGGAGCCTAGATGGGACAGTATACTGTGAATTATAGTCTTTATCTGCTTGAGTTTAATATTATACCATCCTGTATTTTTAAAAATACAGGATCGCATAAAGTCATAGTTTACTCTTCTACTCTTCCATTGGTGAAAGCCAGTGATTTTAACATAGAGCCTTGCTTCATTGGTTAATCATACTCGGTGTTCCATTTAAAGTACCAGCTTTGTGCCTGAGGAAGTCCCTGTACCTCATCTGGCATTTTGTCCAGTTATCTTCACTCAAAGGTTTTAGCCAGTGCCTTCATTTATTGTTGTTTAATTCATTCTGATTCTGTCTTCCCTATGCAAGTGTGTGTGTTTCAAAATAGAGTCCATATACAGGGGAGATGAAATGTCTTTGGCATTTTTGACAATCAGCTTTTACAATTAGATCTTGGGATAATTTCTCATCCTGATATCTCTTTTATGACTCATGCTGAGATCCTTAATTAAATAACTGTCCAGGTGTTCCTTGGTTCTGCCCTTATTAGGATTTTTAGTGTGTCTCCTACTGGTAAGGTCAAGATTTTTAGCCTGTGGTTTCCTATATTTTTCTCTAGATTCCTCTCTAATAACTCAATAGGTATTAAATAACCTAACCATTTAGTTCTCTCTCTTTCTCCTATTTGTAAAGCAGGAATGGAAGAAGTTTCCTGAGGTATTTCCTAATTTATCAGTTACTGATTGTTAATGTTTTTACTACAACCTTATTATTTACTTCTGTATTTGGAACAATGTCATTCACTCCTTAGCCTACTGTCATTTGTATGAAGTGGCTGTCTTGATCGATGTTTACTTTGTGGCACTGAGGATGTCAGCTGGATAGCAACCAGATAAGTTCAGTGCATCTTTATGGAATATCAAAGCATTTACTGATTGTATGTGATTTTATACTTATGACTTTACTACATGAAATTGATGCCTTTTTCAAGAAACTATAGAATATGAGGTTAAAATATTATTCATCAGATGTTCAATTTGAGAAGATAGGAAAATTGTTTTTTTTAAGCTTTTTAATAGATGTTTAATTGCTTTTAAAATTGTGGATATTTCTTATTGTTTAAATTTTTTTGAAGCTAATCAGTGCTTGATCTCAGCTATACAAATTATAAAATCAGAGAGATTCAAAGTGTCAGAGTTGCATTCATTTTAGATATACAGGAATCTTTGTAATCAGAATTCATATTTTAAAAAATAACAGGAAACAATAACCTGTATTTATAGTTCATTCTGTCCTGAGCTACTGCGTTACTTCATATCTTGTCAGTGTTTATCTTATCAGTATAAACTATTCAAAGAATTTTTCAAATGCTGAAAAACACTCCTTATATAAAACACATTCATCTCTGACACTTATGAAGCAGATATTTGCTATTCAGACTTTTATTTATTTATTTATTTATTTATTTGCAAGGGGAATGAGTTAACTGCATTTTCAAATATGGTTTTTGACAAGCTATCGTCATGATCAAATTTAGAAGAGATTATCGTTGGGCTAATTTTAGTATACTTTTTGAGCAAGATAAGAAATTTAAGAGATGCCTCCAACACTTTTTGATCATGAAAGAAACATTCTCCCTTTTGAAAACAAACCAGAACCAAGAGTAAAGGAAGGTGAGACAAAACCTTCTTCTGAAATCAAGTGTATACAGAGACAATTTGAGTCAAGTTTGACCTTCTTTCTTCTTTTTAAATCTTGAGTCCTAGAACCTGTTAGCTAACATGGTCAGCAAGATTAAACCAGGGCAATTGGCTATGGATCTTGAGTGGCAACTGCTTATGGATCAGTTGGTTATATTGCTCTCTACTTTTAGTTCAGAAGGCTGACTTGTGAATCAGTCTTGTTTCGGAATTTGCAAGCTGTAATAGAAAGGGAAGAGTCTCTAACCTCTTGTAATAACCATACACTAACACATTTGGGCCTATTATAATTGAAACAAATGAAAACCTGAATGGTTTACAAAAAGTGAAAAGCAGGATTTTTCCTTCAAGATAGGAAAAGGCATGATGAAGACAATATTGTAGAAGTCCCATGCCTATATTATGTGAAATCACTCAAAACTTAAATGTATAGTTAAAAACTATTTCATTTATATATTCTTTCTTCCTTAAATATAATTTTTGCCATAATGTTGCCTTAGCAAATTCTAACTGAATTTTGAAAGAGATACGATGTATGCCATGTTTAGAAAGTAAGAGGAATGATTTTTGTGAACCAATGTTTTTGATGAGTCAATTTTTGCCATTAAAAAATCAGGGTAATAACTTGAAACGATTATTAAAATGTTTTAATATTAACAGATATTTTAGGAGGCTGTTTGCTTAGTGAATTCAAATCCCTCTGTTTGCGCTTTGGGGAAAATGGTGATTCCTCTAATTTGTTTCATATTAAGTAATTCCCCCGATATAGAGCCCAGAAAGCGTTAGACATTTTTGATATTTCACGGACGGAAATAGCAGTTTTCATCAAGTCTATGGAAGGCCAAAATAATAGATGGTGGAACATGGGTCCTTGGAATCGGAACTGTCGGTTCTTGTACTTTAATTCCAAAAGACAGATAACTACTTGGGTAATATCATCTTCCTTGCTCTCCACCATTGCGCTGGAGTATCTTAGCCAGTCTTTTGAAGCATTTTATTTATGGGTTATGTTGACCAATCAACAAAATTCACTTTTAATCCATTGGACATATCAAAGTATATGTATAATGTTTTAATCAATTACTAAGTATAAGGCTAGACTAAGCAAAAGGGAAAATACTTTATAAGTCCTGCTCTCTTGAAGCATCCATAAATTTATTTACCCAACCTCAGTTGACCATGTCATGGTTCTTGAATCTAGAGAAGGTAGTCTTCATGGATACAACGTATCCCATTCTTTGGTTTCAATAGCAAGTTATTAGAACACATTTAATGGCGGCATTTTGTTGCTAAATCTTTATCTTTGGAAGAGAACTCAGCTAGCTCATGAGAAACTTACTTTTCCAGATATGAACAGTATTATCTCCCTATGCATGTCTCTTCAAACCCCAATTGCAGAGCTATTCAAGTGGCTTGTATTGTGTGCTATCCAAGCAGTGTATCGCATCACTGATGGAACCACAGTGGTCTCTTAATATTGATCTGGCTGGTTGGGGGATTATTTGGACATTTGGCTTCCTGGGCCAGAGTCAATGAGTTAATGAATTCATCCACACATGCCTTTTTTAGTATAACTGTGAAACTTGAAATTCTTAGCTTTTTGTTAATCTTTATGAATTTTAATTTTTATGATGAATGTACAATATTCATTGCCCTTTCTTCATTTGATACATTCATTAGATGGCAGACTCTATCTGTGGAAGGCCTGAACAAAATGCCATTGCCACTGATTTCCACATACTCTCTCTCATCTGAAAGCTTTCCATTTTAAATGCTGTAAGATAGGCTGCTTATTCACAAATGTTTTTCTCCTCCCTGAAGCTTCACTTCGCTCTTAAGAGTATAGGGGTGTTTTTCATGCACAGTATTTTCTATTTTTACTATAATATATTCATATGTGCTTTTCATATACTTTGTGTGTCTCTATGTGTCTGTCACGTAATAGGGCACCATTTGATATGTGTGTTCTTCTTCTCCCTGTCTGCTAACCAGGAGAAAGGCTGATATTATAAGAAAGGAGGTGATTGTTCTTAAACCATTAAAGAGAATAATTTGAGGCATACCCTCACCTTTTAAGGAGATAAACCTTACCTTTTGTTTCCTTCAGTATGATTAACTATAGGCATTTCAGGTATCTGCTGAGCAGAACAAGGTCTACCTTTTTATGTGAAGTAGTTGTCTAAAGATCAGAAATAATTACTTTGTACATTAGCCTTCATGGCCTGTATGACCTGGTTAATTAATTTTTTGCTAGGATAATAATAATAGATATATATTTGAGGATGTGCTTCATCATTAAGTATCTAAGTGACCTCTAATTTTAAGAGCTGGACCTCAGCATTTATTGTCTTCTGGGGATGGCTGCAGGAGCTGACATAGCCTGGTGAAAGTCAGGAGCCCTCCAGTCTCACTGAGTCCCTCTGTCTCACGTTGTATCTCTGTTAATTGTATTTAGCATTGATAAACAAAAAGCAATTACAGTGCTCCTGTTTTGGCTCTAGCCAATAGCTGTTTTTTATGTTATTGATCAGGTAATGAATCTCCTTCCAACAGCCTCTGAACAGGACTAAAGAAACCCGCTGGAAGTAATTTGATACCACTATTGGCACTGTACATGGATCTGATACTCTCTTGCAATGAAATGAGAGTTATAAACAAAGCTTAGAAGTCTAGGATTAGCCCCCAGCTTCAGCAAGCCCTTAAAATATTTTGTAATTCTATCTTCAATCATGAATTAGCCAGGAAAAACAGACCCTGTCTCCTCTATTTCTCCGCCGTATGCTGTTTTTAATTGCCCACAGGCAGACTGTTGTGATCTTCTCTGGAAGTTTAAAACCAAGATAAAAATGCAAATCTAATTATTTCTTTTATGTAATCTAATTAACTTTTTAAGTAATGATGGATGCTCCATAGCTTGCTTAAAACATTTTAAAAATGAAGTTTCTGAATTATAAAGAATAGGTAAAGCTGCTATAATTCAGGAAGAGCAAGGGCCTTCCCAGCTAAAAATATAAATTCAATGTGGTTTAGAAACTCCGATTTAGCCATGCTAGACTGTTAAAGTTGGAGTGGATCTAAAAATAAGGAGTGATACTTGCCCAGATCCTATGAGTTACTTACTATATGGAATTATTAATCAGCTTGCTACCTGTTTCCTAAATGTGGCCCATGACAGAGATGTCTCGGCAGATCAGAGCCTGAATCTCAATGCTTTCCAGGCACTGGGCTTCAGTTTTCCTCACCCTCTCTAGGTGACCCTCCCTTCTCTATTTTACCTGCTTATTCCCCAGCTTTTTCTCAAACCACTGATACTAAAAATTCCAGGAAACCAAAGTCTTTGCTTCTTTCTGGGATGAATGGAAAAGGGAGAGTACCCAACCTGTCTTCAGAGGCAGGAGGGTATGGAGTGGAATGGACAGATGGCCCAGGTGGTGCTGGCATGTGACATTGCCATTACGTGACACTGCATCAATCCCAGGGGAAAAAGCAGCTCTCTTCTATTTTTTTCTTGGTCTCTTTGATTACACTGAGGGCTCAGTGTAGTGTTAGTCTTGAATACCTTTCTAGGATGTGCTAATCTCTCTCTGTAGGAAAGACAGAGAAAGAGAGAGAGAGAGAAAGAGTAAGAAAGAGCATTTTAGTCTCAGTCTCAGAAGGCAATAGCATTTAGCTACAGATAAAATAAAATAAAACTTTGATTTTTGTGTTTACCTGGTTATCTTGTATTTATAACAAGGGTTTTTAGGTTTCTATTTGAAGTGGTGCTATAAAGTTTCCTTTTGAAAGAAATGTATTTAAGCAAAAAAAATAGTCAATTAAACAAATAATGGTTGTGTACTTGCATATGGCAAAAATTATGAAGGTGGTCTTTAATGATAAATTTTGGGAAACTTCTGAAAAAGTACTACACTAAGAGGTATTAAATGATCCCCCTTCACACTGCTTCCACTTTAATAGAAGGTTAAACGAAACATCACATGGAAGTCCTCATGCTTCTCATTTGCTCATGGGGTAGGGTGAGAGTGGGTGGCTATTCCTGGTGGACACCAATATTGTGAGTTTATCATTAAGCTATGTTTAACACTATGGGGATTTTTGGTACCTCCTTTGGAATTAAGATGCCTTTTCTTTTTACAAAGTAAAGATGATAATGGATGGCATGTACTTTGTTTCTTTGTTCTCTGGTAGTTTATTTGGTAAGATAAGACATTCATATTTCTATACCCCCAGTTTTGTCTGTCTTTGAAAAATAACTTTTTCTTTGAAAAAGTTTTCTTTAAAACTTCTTTGGAACTTTTTATGCAGTCCAAATCCTGTACTTTACAGAAGGAAACTGAAACTCCACATTTGCCAAGCTTAAAAAGTTAAATATTGTCCGAGCTATGAGTGGTAATCAACTTTCCTGACTCCTACTCTAGTGCTCTTTCCAACATTCCAGGTTATGTCTCAATTTGCCCTTTTTGTGACTTGAATAAATCTTAGTGCACTTTGGTTTCCTAGTCTTTAAAATGTGGATAATAATCAGTTTATATCCCATAACTACTACAACTATGGGTTATATACCCACAAGGAAAGAGATAAAAAGAACATAATTGGAATCTTACTATAGCATAGTATGAAATGTATTCATGGTTGAGTGACTCTTTTGGTATTTATATATAAACTTCTTAGATGGTTAATTACTTTACTTTCTGGGGCCTTTAAAGTGATATGTCTTTATATTGAAGTTCAGTCACCTTGAATATTAATACTTTTCTTTATAGCTACCTTCTCCAGGTGACAAAACTAAGCAGTGAGTGACAGCATTTGATGGCACTTGGAAGCCTTTTAAAATTACCAATGCCTGGGTTCCATCCCAGAGATTCTGACTTAATTGGTCTGGGGTACAGTCCTAGGAGAAAATGGTTCAAAACTCTCTAGATAATACTAGAGGACAATCAAGACTGAGAAATACTGCTTTATATGGTATAATACAGACTAAATGATTAAATATGAACTCTACATTGTTTGGACCATCTATCTATCTGTCTATCTATCTAACATCTATGTATCTATATTTATATCAATATCTATCTATATCTAGATAAATAGAGGGTTGGGTATAGATTAAACAAATAATTCTTTAGCAGCTGAAATATACTTTCGACTTTGGTCACAGCTATTTTACTTTAAAACTAGAAAGAGTATGAAGGATCATGGTTTAAACAACTTAAATAGATTCAGTTAATTGTCCTAATCACTTGATTTTTATTTATATATAGGTATACTGGCAAAACAGGAATGTGTTGAGATTGGAATATTTTTTTCCTTTGGGAGATGGTATTTAAAATAAAAATGAAAGATAGCATTCCATAGTAATACAAAAACTTTTAGAAAATAAATTCTCAGCTACTACTTAAACAAGGTGACCCAGGAAATCAATGCATTATTTATTTTTATATGTGTTTTTTCAAAAAATTCTCCACAAAATTGACTACATCTTGATATACTTGTGGGATATATGAATCTGAATGCACCCTTAAGCTAGATTTGTACATATAAATGAAAATGTAGATAATAAGATGCACTATTTCAGAGTATATGTAATTTAAAATTGTAGAACTAGCACAGGTATTGGTTAAAATAAATCCAGGTTTAAGTTTCAGTTCTACTGTTCATTACCTCAGTGATCTGTTTTGCTACTTACTAGCTATGAGACAAGTTTCTTAATGTCTCAGAGTCTGCATTTCTTCATTCCTAAAAGATGGGTAATGATAGCATCTTACTAGTTGTGTGATGAGAGATCCTCATATAAAGCCTCTAGTATGTGCTCAGTGCACAGTATCTATCAGGGTCATTATTGTTATTATTGTTGTATACAAGCTATCATTTCAGAGTACCCTGTAGGGCGCCTGGGTGGCTCAGTGGATTAAAGCCTCTGCCTTCGGCTCAGGTCATGATCCCAGGGTCCTGGGATTAGGCCCACGTTGGGCTCTCTCCTCGGCAGGGAGCCTGCTTCCTCCTCTTTCTCTGCCTACTTATGGTCTCTCTCTCTGTCAAATAAATAAAATCTTAAAAAAAAAAAAAGAATACCTTGTAGAGAAGTGCATACATATATATGCATATAGATGTGTGTGTATGTGTGTACATATTTTGGACTGTGTTTATAAGTATGTTTGTATCTATATACACATGCAAATTTAGAATCTATAAATTAGTGATGTCAATGCACTTAAAACAATCATGACCATGATAATCTAAAGGAAAAGAAAGCAACAGTTTTCTCTGGCTACCAAATGAGAGCTCTTTCTGCTGTCCGTGAGAGGAGAGTGAGATTTATCAGGCACTCAGAAGTAGTTGGCCAAGAATTAGGCAGGGCTGCCTGGAGATTGTCTAAAAGGGAGCATGGCATTTTATTCTGGAAAGCATGGTCAAATTCTCACCTTTTACACCAAAATGGGCTTTCCTATTAGATCAATAGTGCTTGTAAAGTTACAGGGACAGTAAATGAACCTTTCCAATTTATTTTATAGCATTAAAAAAAAAGAAAACCAACCCACATATGAAGTTACGTGATGTAGCAGCACAAAATGCAAAAGTCCTTCTTGTTTAAAAGAAAGTTGTTCGTATAAATCTTGTGTATGCCATCTCCTGTAAGTCAAGCATTTGCCCAGCTTTTGTGAATTATGTCTGTACTTAGAATTTAAGAAGTTAAACAGTATGCATACCAGACTTGAGAGATGGGAAATAAAAATTGATATACTGTGTGACTCTTGATATAGCACAGGGAAATATCTTTTAAATTCTGAAAGGATGTACTGACATAACCATTTTTAATTCACATAAGGTACTCCCAGTCAAAGTTATTAATGTTAGCGTCAGATATTTCTACTTGTTCAAAATAAAAGAAAATAAATGATGCAAAACATATCAGGGTCTCACTGTGAGACCCTGAATTCATTTTATCTACCACCTGAACCATTTAAGAAAATGTTGAAGTTATAACATTAGACAATGAAAGTCAAGGAATTCACAGATCCGAAGAAAAGATCCAGTACAACCTCAGTCAGGTTATAGTCATGACTGTTGTTGACCGTACATTTCGGTGGAAGATTTGAATTTTCTACAGTGATGGAAATTAGTACAGATGGAAAAGGCTCTCAGCTGGGGTGACTTGGCTGCTCCTCAGACATCTGACAAGGTGGACAAACTATTCAGAAGAACTGGTGGTGGGCCCGGCTTATTCCATATTGGACTCAGCATCATTCATTTCCCAGCCACACAAAGGTTGACTGTGCCTTACGCATTCTTCAGTAGTAGTATTCATAGGAAAGGGTGGGGAGCCAAGAGAGCTGATTTTAGTTTCAGTTGATCATCTGATAACTTTTGTTCCTTTCTGAAAGTTGTGATGATGCCAGGAACCAGTTACCCAAATGGAAAAACCTTCCTCGTGTGCTATTATTTGATAAAAGATGTAAGTCAGTCCTAGGTCACTGTTTTGGAAGCTAGCTGTGACAGAAGTCATTTGTTAATGTACAGAGAATTCGTTAAATACAAGGCTCTTTAGGATTCCTGTAATTGAATGGTGCCTGAGGAGGCGACGAGGGGCCTGAAACTTCTAGGAGAGGAGAGCTCTCCAGCTGCTGGCTCATGTATTTGTCTGTCCTAAAGGACCTTTTTTCATCCTGTGGCTGTCGGCTTCTCCTTCCTCCTGACTTGAATTTCACCAAGAATCAGGAATGTCATGATAGCTCCCACATCAACAATGTAGGAGTTGGAGGCTGGGGTTTGAAGCAATCAGCATGGGTATAGTTGTGGAAGAATGAGCTTAACAGCAGAAGATGATGGAGAGGAAGGTAGCAGGCATTGAAAGGAAGCTGTCACCTTGCTCAGTGATGAGAAACAGAGGCTTGAGAAAAGGAAATAGTCCCAAGATTTTCTCTCTATCCTACTCTGTGTAATTCTTTGTAAACCTTTGTGCAGACTCAGATTTCTAGATTTTATGTTTGAAGTTTAGATGGAGTAGAGGCACAGTTAGATAAGCTGGTATACTCTATGGAAAAGCCTAGAGAGCAGAGCGCCTGACTGGCTCAGTCACTGGAGCATGTGACTCTTGATCTCAGGGTAGTGAGTTTCAGCCCCATATTGGGCATGGAACTTACTTAAGAAAAAAAAATACATACATACATTTGTACATCCATGCTAAATATTTTTAAAAGGGAAAGAAAATCCCAGTAGAGCAGGTAAAAGTGAAATAGTAGTATTAATTATTGGTTCTAGCCAGACGTTATTCTCAGAAGATCAGGTAGACCAGGTCAGACCCACAATGACAGCACGCATGTAGTCTAACATGGGTCTAACTAACATAAGTCTAACTCTAGACTCATGCCCAGAATATCTATAGTACAAGGGTAGAAACTAGGGCAAAGAAAAACGATGTTGAGCTCTTGAAAATGGCCTCCATACACAGCTGTTTTCCTGTTAAGATTGTCTGATTTGGTTCTATTGTAGATTATGAGATACATTGGTTTCTGGCAGGGTCCTTCCAGGGTCTCTATTGGAGGGTAGAAGTATACCCCTGGAATTTCTTGAGATCCTCTGTGGGAGGAAGATTCTGATCATTGGCAATCCAGTAGAAGAGGTCATTGGAATTCTATGTTTAGGAGTTGGCTTCCATATCAGTACAGTATCTTTCCTTCTCCATAAGATCGCAACTGACTGTGGAGACCTGGATTTGAGATATAATATCTATTAGATATACTATATACCTCAAGTGACTAAGTGTATAAAATCTTTAAGGCAAATGTCTTTAATAGAATCAAATGTCTGTAATAGAATCATAGTTAAACTATTTTTCTTGTTTTAGCTTAGTTTTTTTTAAAAATTTCTAACATGTATTGCTTTTATATAAGAAAAACAGTTAAAAATTTTAAATGTACTTCCAAAGAACACTGATTTTAAGTATTAATAAGATTATTAAATTTATTATGGTATATTCATGTGATGGGCTGTTCTAGACTGTTAAAAATATTTACAAATAATTTTTAATGATTTGAAGTAATGCTTATAATATATCATCAAGTGGAAAAATCCCACAGTGCAATAATGTAAGTACAGTATAATCTCAGCTACATATAAGAAAGCATAAAAAAGACCAAAAGAAAATATATTGTTTTTATACTTAGCTTTATTATTCTTATTTTACTTTTTTAAAATTCAGGTAACAAAAAAGGAACAGGCTATCTTTTTATCTTGTGATCATCTGTGGGATAGATTGTGATCACACATAGATCATCAGATTTTATGGTTTAATTGTTATATCTGATTTCTGGTTGCTCAAATAGAGCTTCCAGTTAATAGAAAACAACCAGATCTCCAGAGAGTTAGAAAAAAAATGTGTATGTATATATATCTTTCCAGTACTGTCAGGCTGTTTTACTGAAGACATTCCATCTCTCCCTTGTTTTCCCAAACATCTTTGCCTCGGACACTGAATTGATTCCATAGACTTGTATAGTCCCGTTGGCTCAGGGAGGCCGTGATTTCAAGCCTAGTAAAAAGGGAAACGTGGAGATGATAATTAGTCTACTCTCAGCAGAACTTGTTCTTCTCCCTTCTATGGAAGGTATATGGTCCCAACTGGGGGACAAAATAGTATCAGAGCAATGGAGAGTGGCAGAAAGAAGCCTAGACTTGGACTCAGGATGTCTGTATCTAGTTTTTGTGTTGCTAGTAGCCACATGACCTCTGGAAAATTATCCTTCTGCAATGATTCTCATTTTCCGTATGTTTAGAACAAAGATCATCATACAAGATAATCAAAGAAACTCCTGTGTCTGTGACCTCCTGTGACTCTAGATGAGTGGAATGAACTCTGGTCCTTAGAAAATCGAGAGTAGTAGGCAGTTTTGCCTGAGAAGTTTGCAGGCAAATGTCAAGTCTGGCCAGAGCATAAGCCACGTCCCCCTAGGAATGTTTGCATTTTAAATCATTGAAAGGTTTTAAATTATGAGATCAAATTCATGTTTCGTTTGTGGGGTATTGGGATTGCTTGTAATGCCTGCTACATGAATCCCACTATCACGGATTCTTAGAAAAACATATTTAGGAAGAGGGCCTATAAATGCCTGCTTCGAGGCAACACCAGACACATTTCTGCAGCCAGTAATGAACTCCTGCCGTTAGGGCTACATAATGGAAAGGGTGACACAAACTTCATTTTAGTGTTGCAAATGAAATATTATAATTTTGGGGGAAAAATCCTTATAGCTTTGCTAAAGTATTAATTGCAGGAAATTACAGCATATCCTCCTGTAGAATTAATGTCAGTGGCATATATAGCATATAACACCTTTTCCTAGTCTCTCTTGTTTTCACCCCAAGTGTTGCATTTTCATTTGAAAAGAGATGTGTTAAGTAGTCAGAATTTTGTCTAACTGTCAGGGTGGTGCTGAGTGAGGCTCAGACAGTCTGAAAACAATTAAGCTGTGAAGAGGGGACAACTTGGTTATGCTTTCTAGAAGTGGGGTTATTTCTTGAAGCATAATGTTGATATAGATATTCTTTTGGCCGTATCCCAATTTCTAGCTTGTTAGGTTTCATCGTCTAGTCCCAATACATTTTCCAACTACAATTTATTTATTGGGTTGCAAGATAAAAAATGAAAGAATTTCATTTCTGATGTGCAGTAGAGTTTAATATGGTTTTCCGATTTCCTCCCATTTTGTTTGAAGTAAATAGGGTAATTACTCACTAAAATTCTAATATCTTTCAGGGCTTTAGGGATGAATCTAAAACAGAACCATATAATGTTTTATTTAAGCAAATTCATGTTCTTATTAGGCAGTTCACCTTAATGTCATTTTTTGTAAATAAACTTTGTTTTATTTTTTTCAAGGGTTATTTAATTAATTTTGTTGTACTGCCACATTCTGACATCCGCATCTGCTAAGGCCTACAGGATGTGATTTATGGTTTAAAAATGAAAATAATTTATTATTTGAAAAATGATAAATCATTCGGGAATGACACATAAATATGAATGTAAGAGTCTAATGCACTTCCATCAGTTTTTTTTCTTTTGTACTAAGGCATCTGTACAGTTATCTGTGTTTGCACAAAGCGTTTGTGCCAGTTGTACCTCTGATTAATATCTTGCTAGGGTGAAACCTATTCTGGAGAAACTTACCACAGTGCTGGCTTCTTGAACTGTTGATGGTTTCCATTAATTGTGTGGGACTTTACCATATAACCATTGTGTAGATCTGGTTTTACTTATGAAGTCCAGATCTGCCTTTTCTTCCTTGCTGAGCAGGGTGAAGTTATTTGTGCTACCAGCTTCTTATTATTTTGGGGTTCACAGCATCTTGGGGCTTGAAGCTGTCAGCCGTGAAACTCCCAGTGTTTCTGTGGAAAGATTAACATTGTTGGAGAAAATCTTGGTAAGTTTGCTATCCATATAACACAGTCAGATTAATCAAGCACTTTACTTTTGAATAAAGTATTTATTTTAATAATTATGGAAAGATACTCATTTCCCCGCAGCTGTTTCCCCTCTCTACTTTGGATAAGAGAAGTCTAGGCTAGAAGGCTTTTAAAGTCTGGTCATTAGTCTTTCATCAGAGCCTCCATATTTTTCCCTGGGGGATGGGGAGTAGGTAAGGGAATGAGGTAGGGGACAATACAGAGATTTCTGTGTAAAAGGTAATGTTGTCTTTTCTCCTTAAGAAGGCTCGAAGATCATCTTATTTTCTTTGGAAATGAGAATGTGTGAGGGGATATTTTGATTGGGTTTATACGGCCATTTTATATTCCTAGTAAAAAGAGCTGGCTTATTAAGTAGTGGTCTTAATCTCCAACCTGAAAGAACATGGAGACTGTGTGTCCCAAAGGGGCAAAAGGTATTGGATTTAAACAGGACAGCAAGACTGGCCAGCGCTGGTCCTTAACCATTTCCTATTTGCCAGAGATAGCTCCTGAATGCAGGTTGAAAAGCAGCTGGGAGATGTGCCGGTCATTCACAAAATGAGTCTTCTCATTATTAACCATAAAATGTAGAAAAGATATCTGGGAAGAAGTCTAAGGAGGTACTGCCTCTCCATTTATGCCAACACTGTTTGGGAACATTCTCATTACCTTTTTGACTAGAAAAGTCTTATTGCATTTGGAAAAACAAAACAAAACAAAAAACCATTAGGAGGTCCCCTCCTTTTTTTTTAAACTAACTAGCTGTGAAGTTGTATGATAAAGAGAAAACACTTTGAAAAATGGTCCGAGCTCTCGTGTATTAAGCACAGCAGATGAAATGATTTATTGGGTTTTATACACATTCTGTAAAGGGTAAGCATTGCTAACAGAATGAGTGGCAGCCTCTGGGAGCTGAACGGGCCCCAGGGACTAGTCTTTGTTCCTCTGGTCTTGACAGGCATGTGTCTCTGTTAAATGAGAGCTTAATTTCTCTCATATGTGAACAATTTCCAAGCCCAACAAAGGCAGCCAGGACTGGTGCTATTTAAAAGAACCAGCACAGGAGGAAGCATTCTTGAAGAAAGGGGATGCTAAAAGGCTAATTACTCACCATGGCTTAGCAACTATTTTATTTTTTCCCTAAGCAAGGTTTATTAACATGGATCTGCCACTTTTTTAAAAAACATAAACACACATTAAAATTACAAGGTTATATTTTTATTCTTTGTGAAATAGCCATTTGCTGATCTCTGCTCATTGAAAAGAGGTGCCCCCATCAGCAGTGGTGGTGTATATCATGGAATATTAATTCACTGAGGGGGAAGGGAGAGGCTAATATACTTTGGATCCTTTCTCTCTCAAGTGGAAGGAATTTAAAGTATTTACTAAGCAGCATCCTTGGCAACACTGTGAACCCTTTCTTTAGACAGTAATTGCTTAAAATGTGGAGGGGATCTTTATTTCAACATTTTCTGTGGGTGTTTCAAACTATGATTTGTTTAGTTTGTCTCCATTTGTGGACTCTGGCATCTGGGGGAAAAATCCATGTTGTTAAAGAGGCATATGTAGGAAGTTAACAGGTATATTTCCATTTATACTATTCATATTTTCTTAAGATTTTGTAAACTAGATCATTTCCCCCCCTTGACTTGTATTATAATCCTCATTTTTTTTTTTTAGTTATAACTCTCATTTCTTGATTTCTGACTACTAATCTTTAAATTTCTGTACTTTTCCTTTCGACCTTGATATCTTCAGGTAATTATAAAAACATTTAAATGTATTTATATGACAACTATTATATTGTTGAGGTAAGAATATATAAATATGAACAATAATTATCTTCTTGTTTATCTGTTCTGTATGTTTTAAAAACAGGACACACCAAGTATTTAAGTTGTTTACAGAAAAGAATTTTAGAAATAAAAGAGGAATTTATAATTTCTTATGAAGACACTATGTTGAATCTTGAGACACTTTGGCCAAACTTGCCTCTTGATTTATTTATCTTGATTATTAACCAACAGTGACCTTGATTCTCTTGATGATCATCAATAATTTGCTGAATCACCTTTGGCAGATCACTTAATCCCTGGAGCCTCAAATGCCTCATCTGTAAATAAAGGTTTTGTTTTGTTTTGTCTTGTTTTGTTTTTTCCATCTCTAAACTTTCTGTTTTAAGATTGGACTTCTGGGGCGCCTGGGTGGCTCAGTGGGTTAAAACCTCTGCCTTCGGCTCAGGTCATGATCTCAGGGTGCTGGGATCTAGGCCTACATCAGGCTCTCTGCTTGTTAGGGAGCCTGCTTCCTTCTCTCTCTCTGCCTGCCTCTCTGTCTACTTGTGATCTCTCTCTCTCTCTGTCAAATGAATAAATAAAATCAAAGACTGGACTTCTGAAATAAAATAATTTACATGATTGCAAAGTGCCCATAAAAAATTCTCTAAAAATCCCCCTGAAAAACATTGTTGCAAGTCTACATTTTGAATTTTTTTTTTTAAAGATTTTATTTATTTAACAGAGAGAAATACAGCCAGAGAGGGAACACAAGCAGGGGGAGTGAGAGAGGGAGAAGCAGGCTTCCTGCCGAGTAAGGAGCCCCATGTGGGACTCGATCCCGGTCTCCGGGATCATGACCTGAGCCGGAGGCAGTCGCTTAACCAACTGAGCCACCCAGGCGCCCCTACATTTTGAATTTTTTAAATGGGAACATCAGGAAGTCTTCAAATATGATACCTTGACTGGCATAAAGCCAGATGTGCAATGTTATCCTTTCATGGGAATAACATTCTACTGTACATGCCAGGCCCTGTGTGGCACAGCAAAATAGGTGGGAAAACTGTTGATTTTATTTGTAATGATGGACAGCTGACAGATAACTCTTTTGATTGCATTTATCAAAGTGATCTTCATGAGTGAATCACATTTTTTTATATGCCTTTTAACAGTCGTAGTAAAAAAAAAAAAAGTGTAATTTCTGCCTGCATGGCTATTTCTACTAATGTATCGTTAACTCCTGAAAGTATCTGAGCCCTATGTATGGCCGATGTATGGCCATGATGATCTAACTCAGAAGAAGAATGGTAGTGTCTTTACTTAGAGTATGAAACGGTGACTGTTCGACTTGGAGAGGAAAAAAATAAAAGCCATTTCCTCCCAGGTGTTTGGGTTTTTTTTTAGTATTCTTGCTGCTACCCAGGGGTACTGTGGTTTCCATAAGAAGCCATGTTTTAGTAGAAATAACACATGCCAAACCACTTAAGCTAATGACTAAGCATCTTTGTTCCAGATTTGGATTGCATTTGAATATGAAAAACAGTAAGATCTTCAGAAATGGTAGTCAAAGAAAACTCTAGCATCCTTATTTCTGACATGAATTAATTAGGTTAAGATTGCTTCCAAAAAATTGTTTCGGATGTTATCCAGAATGAACAACAACCAATATCATTTCTTTATAAATATGCCTCTCTTTCTTCCAGTTTTTATTGAGATATAATTGACATATATCACTGTGTAAGTTTAAGGTGTATAATGGTTTAACTTACATATACATACTGTGAAATAATGATTGCAGCAAGTTGGGTTAGCACCCATCATCGCATATAGATTTAATACAAAGAAAAAGCAAAATAAAATATAAAAAAGTTAATATTATTATTTTTTTAAGATTTATTTATTTGAGAGAGAGAGAGAGAGAGAGAGAGAGAGAGCGAGAGCAGGGAGAGGGTCAGAGGGAGAGAGAATCCTGAAGCAGGCACTGTGCTGAGCACCAAGCCCAAAACCATACTCTATCCCAGGCCCCTGAGATCATGACCTGAGCCTATCTATTTTGTTTGTTTGTTTTAGTTTCTACATACAAGTGAGATCATATGATATTTATTTTTCCTCTGACTTATTTCATCTAGCATAACACCCTCAAGTTTCATCCACATTGTTGCAAATGGCAGAATTTTTTTTTATATATGGCTGAATAATATTCCATTGTATATATACACCACAACTTCTTTATCCACTCATCTTAACAAATGCTTAGTTGTTTCCATGTCTTGGCTTTTGTGTAAAAAAAAAAAAATGCTGCTATAATATCGGGGTGCAGATTTCTTTTCAAGTTAATATTTTCATTTCCTTTGGATATATTCCCTGAAGTGGAACTGCTGAGAAATATGGTAGTTTGATTTTTAAGGTTTTGAGTCTCCTGTGTACTATTTTCCGTAAGAGTTGTGCCAGTTTAAAATCCCAGCAACAGGGCACAAGTGTTCCCTTTTGTCCACATCCTCGTCAGCATTTGTTATCTCCTGTCTTTTTGATAATGACCATTCTAACAGGCTTGTGGTGATATCTCATTGGATTTTAATTTGCATAATCCCTAATGATATCTGCCTCTCTTTTTATATTTCCTGTTCTTACAAACTTCAGGTCATTTGATCTCAGCTTTTTCTTTATACATCTGACAACTGTGAATTCTAATCCAATTTACCTTCAAATGTCTCATATCTATCTTCTCTTTTTCTTTTTTTTATTACATCTTCTGTTTTTCATTCCCACTATTACCAACATGATCCAGATTATATCATTACTTTATGCCCAAACTACTGAAATATAGTCTTAAATTGTCTCCTCAACTTCAGTCTGTCCCTCTCCACTTTACACATTCATTCCTAAGTATTTTCCCTCATTGTGCCTATCTTCTTCTCAGAGGTGTCAAATGGTGTCTTGTTGCCAGTGATTTTGATTTACTTGATACATTTTCATTGAGCATTTATTATATTTCTGACACTAGTCTTTGAGGATATGACAATCTACAAAAATTTCTGCCCAGTTTACATCCCAGTGGAGGAAGGCGGGCATAAATGGGAAAAGTAAAATTAAAGCATGTCATAAGAACTCTATGCAGGAAAAATAGAGAAGGTCAAAGAGGTAATACAGTTTTATTTATTTATTTATTTATTTATTTATTTATTTATTTATTTATTTTTAAGATTTTATCCATTTGACAGAGAGAAACACAGCCAGAGGGGGAACACAAGCAGGGGGAGTGAGAGAGGGCCGAAGCAGGCTTCCCACCGAGCAGGGAGCCCGATGTGGGACTCTATCCCGGGTCTCCGAGATCATGACCTGAGCCGAAGGCAGTCGCCTAACCAACTGAGCCACCCAGGCGCCCCGGTAATACAGTTTTAAATAGTTTGCCTGGGTAAGTACTTAGGAAGAAGGTATCATTTGAGCAAAGCCTTGAAGGAAAGGAAGCAAGTCAGTCAAGTAGATATCTGGAGTAAGACCCTTCCATGCAGAGGGAACAGCAGATGCAAAGACTCATAGGTAGGAGGAAGCCATCTCTATTTAAGGAATATCAAGGGGCCATTATGACCCTGGGTATGGGGTAATTTTGGAGTGTGAATAAAATGCAGAAGAATAGGAAATAAGAACAAAGAAGGTCTTTTACATCATTGTAAGGACTTTGATCCTTAAGTGGAATGTGAGGTCATTGTGAATAGTGTGATCTGACTTGGGTTTTAACAGGATTATTCTGGTTATTGTGTTGCAAATAGACTGAAGGAGGCAGGAGTGGAAATTGGGAGACCATGAGAAGATTATTTAGGCAAGTGGTTTTGGTAACTTGGCCCAGGATAGTGGAAGTAGTGAGAAATGGTTAGATTCCCGATATAATAGGAAAGAAGAGTCAAAAAGATTTGGAATGAAGAGGAATGAAGTCACTTTCAAATGCCTTCAAGGATGTTGACCTAAGCAACCGGGAAAATAGAGTTGCCGTTCATTGGGAAAATTGTCGGAACAAGTAACAGCAGAGGGTAAGAGTGAGCATCTCTTAAGTGGGAATGAGAGTTCAGGAGTTTAGTGTTGAAGTGTTGAATTGAAATGCTCATTAGAGATCCAGGTGGAGATGTTGAGTAGGCAATAGGACATACAAGTCTGGAATTCAAAAGGGAGATAAGGACTAGAAATGTACATTTGGGATATCAGTATATGGATGGTTTTTAAAGTTCAAAGTTGTTAGCTTAAATTTCATGGCCCTCTGTAAAATGGTTCCTACTCTGTAGTTTTTCTTTTTGCTAGATAGTTAACCACACTTGTCTACGTGTTATTTCCTGAACATGATTGTTCCATTCCAATCACCAAGTCAATTATCATATTGGTTTTTTTTCTACATGGAATGCCTATTTTTCTCCTCGCATTCATCTTTGCCTTAAAAGTCTAGAATTCCATGAAGTCTAGTTCCCCGATCACCTCTGCTCTGCTCCCCTGCCTGAGCTCATCTTCTTTTTCTCTTCTGAGCTTACACGGCCCCTGGTGCTTTTCTTGTAGGACTACATGCTACCATACTACTACCATATGTTAGCCAATTTTACATGTCTTATCCCTCCAACAAGATCATAAAATCCTTGAAGACAGAGGTCACATTCATTTTTATATTCCCAGCATGTCTAGCTTGGTGTCTCGTACATGGTGGATGTTCACTGAATATTATTGAATTGAAAAGTTGAAATTTTAAATCATTTTAATGGACAAAGGAGACAATCAAAAATATTCTTTTTTCTTCTTTTATATACTCATCACTTAATGAAGCAAATACTGGAAAAAAAACATATCTAAAATGAATGGTACTAAAATATTTAGCTCATGACTCCATGAAGTCTATACAATTATGGAAATTTAGGAAATAGTGTGCTGAATTCTCCAGGCACTGATCTGACTGAGGTTAAGGCTATCATTTTAAAGAGTTAATAGTTGATGAATTAATTGGCTATTCAAATCTTGCTTGATTGAAGTTGGTAATCTTGATGAAAAAATAGTATACCTTTTATAAATGAGAAAAAAATTTAATGGCTTGTTTAGAAAATCATTTTAGTTATCTGTTTGGATTGACTCTGCTATTAATTAAAATGCTTAGAGTGAATAGGACTGTGAATGCATTCATATACTGCAAAGTTTCACTGGCCCTTATTTGTCTTCAGTGAATAATTTGTATTTATAAAAAAGAAATACCAAATACTCATTATATGCTAAGGACTTCTGTAAGTCCTTTACAGATGTCACCTCCTTATATCCTTTTTGTTCAGCACTTCAGATTTCTTTATTCAGCATTATTGAACTTTACTACAGTTTTTGAACAGTAATGCTCTGGTTCTTTAGGGAAACTTCAGAAAGGAGCAGTAAGAGCTATGCTGTTTATAGCCTAAATTTACTATCTGGTCTCTTGTTTGAGCTTTGTAACTTCTGTAATTCTTGCTTCTATTCTATTAAAACCAGAAATCTTGAGAGTGGGAAATTTAATTCAGTTCTTTAAATGTTTGTTAAATGCCTTAGTACTGAGCTGGAGATACCAAGGTAGAAAAGCTGTCATCTCTGCTTTGTGAAGTTTATGGTTTAGTAAGAGAGACATCTGAACAATAATCACGTTATTGTGAAATGTTGATTTTTTTTAATCTAGTAATAGTCTTTATTAGCTTTGTTAAGTGATCATAGCCAAAATGTATTTTAGTTGTATTAGTATTCAGGGCATATCTCTTAAATATGATGGAGGTATTTGTGGCTTGCAAGTTATCACATCAGGTAGAATAGTAGTACTTACTAGAACTCGTGAAAATACTCTGGAAAGTTTTCCTCCACAAAAGTAGATTTTTAAAGGAACTGTTTTACTATTTGTTATTTTAGTAATCAGCTATAAGAAAAACCACAGTTAACAATTTTAAAAAAGTAGTTTATTTCACAGCCTTACTGAATATCTTTTCTGTATATTGTGATTAAAAACTGGGTGTATGAAGGCTGTAGAGGAAATATGAGACATAATGCTTTCTCTCAACGAACTCTTAAAAGGACCAAGGAAACAAAATTTTTGTATATTTTAAAATGTGAGAGCAATTGCAGAGTGTCTCCTCAGCAAGTACAAAACAGTGATATAAATGGAATGGCTAGATGCTACGTACCAGTCTACTGATGATAATGATTGAACATAAAAAGTTACAGACCAAGCAAGAGACTACTTTACAAAATTTTCACTTGCCTAAAATCAAATGTAGTAGTGTGCTGCACTTTTCATTTTCAGCAGGATATAGTCAATGTGTCATTTGAGAATTTCTGCAGGCTCCAGTCTTTGTCTTGCAACCATTCTCTTTCACAAACGGGGGGGCCTTAAACAGTATAAAGGTGCTTCTAGAGTTGAGTCACAAGTATACCTTTCAATGCCCAAACTTTCAACAGAGGACACAATACATATCACATGATGAACTGCAGTTCACGGGAGCCACAGGGAGAGAGTCTGCAGGCTGTTATCTTGCTGGATTAACGTTGTCTTTGGGGTCATTTTAGAAGCCAAATCCATGTGGTGTCAAGGCTCTGGGAGAATGGTTTAACCTATATCTTAGGAGGACTTCACTCAGGATTTATTGGCAAGATTTGCTTTTCACTTTAAGGGAGAGGTGCTTTTCATCCTGAGATTTGATCTGGAAAGTGTGTGTGAGTTTTTTTCCTCTCTCCAGATTTTATTTTTCCTGTGATGTTGTCTGAGAAAGCCTGGTTTACTCCTTTTTTTGGTGGACGATACCTAAACTTTTTTTTTCTTTTTTCTTTCCCCCTTCCTTCCTTCCTTCCTTCCTTCCTTCCTTCCTTCCTTCCTTCCTTTCTTTCTTTCTTTCTTTCTTTCTTTCTTTCTTTCTTTCTTTCTTTCTTTTTTGATACCTAACTTTCTGAAGGGTTAGAATTGTATGTTGTATCAGTAGTTGTAACATTTTATAACATGCTTGCTTTCTATCATTTAATTCTCCTTTAAATTAAACCTTCCATTTATAAAAGATATAATTTTTAAAAAACTGTAGGAAATTAGACTGTTGGGGCTGGAAGGGGCTTTGAAGGTATTTTTCCCCAAAACTAATGCAATAAGAAGTGTACTTCACGTCACTGTGTGATACAAGCATACAGAAAAAACCACTATAACAGAAACAGAACTATCTTTAAATGACACTTGTCTTACTACATGGGCTCTTTGTAGGAGATCTTTTCTTTTTCTATTTATTTGTCCTCTCTCCCTCATTTTTCCATCCTCTTCTCTGGTTCTTTTTTCTCTCTTCTTCACACTGTTTCTATTCTTTTTCACTTTCTCTTGTCTTCTTCATTCTCACTTTCTCTCTCTCATCTTTTCTTCTTATCTCTCTTTACTCACTCTTGTCTCTTATTCCCTCATTTCTTTCACCTTCTCTCTCTACTTCTCTACTCTTTCTCTTCCCTCTACTCCTTCTCTTTATTTTTATTTTCTTTTATCTGTCCCTTTTCCTCTTTTTCCATTTTCTATTTTATTTTTTCAAATGTCAGCTCTGTCCCATTAATTGGTCATAGCTCCCAAGTCTGGTAAACACTGACCCAGGTCAAGCCACTGATTTCACGTGTAAGGGAGCTGAGACTGATGGAGGTGGAGTTTTCCAAGATCCCATGTTACATCCTGAAAATGTCTAGTTATCAACAGAGTCAGGTTTAGAATGTAGAACTTTGAACACCTCCAAAGAAAACAAAACGTTCTGGGCTATATGGGCATCTTATTAAGCTTCTGAACCTAATTCTTCCTGTTTTGAAGAGTACAAGACAGAGTTCATTGAAATTTTAAGCAAGAATGTCTAGGTCAAATTTTGGAAATTGATGTCTTTCTAGTTCACTATCTCTATCTAATGGTTGCTATCATTATGATTTTTTCCAAATAAAGAACAATTAATATAGTTATGTATAAAACTTGAAGGCCTTCAAGGTTTCTTTACATCTAACTGCACAGGATCATTACTTTAGGACAGGAAAGCAACAGGAGAATCTAATGACTTATTTTCATAATTCCAGGAAGGGTATGAGGGTGAAGACCATGAGCAACCAAGGTCTGGTAAACAGTAAGTTGATCCCCCTGCCAGGGCTTAGTTAGTATGTTTGAACAGTGAATGCCAGAGAAACATGCTAAGACAAGGTCAAGTGAGAACCACAAAAAGTCTAAAATCCATCTTTTCACTCCGTGCTACCAAGTGCTACGTCCTATGGTATGTCCAATGACAGAAAGAAAGACTCAAACCCATTAACACCACCATTATGTGACTTGGTTCTCAGAATGAGTACATACTGACAACAAAACAGGTTTGTTTCTTGGGGGGAGGGAGTTTTGTGGTGCCAGTAAAGTGCTCAACACTTCATTTTTCCTTTGTCCTGCTCTTGTCTCCTCAGAATCTTACTCTATTTGTGCCTTTTTTCAAAAATCTATCTTGTATGTATGGGGGTATTTTGTAATTTAGTTTCCTTTTTTTTTAATTACTAAGAAGGCACATCAAATTTTTAAACCATGAACTTTACAGCAAATACTGTAAATAAATTTGCTATAATATTTGGATTTAGGAGAATAGCTACTAACTACTGACATAATTGTTTTATGTTTAGGACTTCCATTATATATCAATTATAACAGATCTATTGTCAGATTGCAAGTAGTACAGTCTTCACAAAATCTGAGAACAAAGAGAAAAGAAGAAATTGGAATACTTGTGGGGATTTGGAGCTGACTCACTCTGGTGCTCAAGAGCCAGCTGTGTCTCTTTTCCTAACTCCTTGTGTAGTGACATCATGTGGGTAGGTTGAAGTCAACCATGGTTCCACTACACTGTGGAAATTGGCAAATGCTCTAAATCACCTCTCTCTCTTTCTTTCTTTCTTTCTTTCTTTCTTTCTTTCTTTCTTTCTTTCTTTCTTTCTTTCCTTCCTTCCTTCCTTCTCTCTCTCTCTCTCTCTCTCTCTCTCTCTCTCTCTCTTTCCTTTCTTTCTTTCTTTCTTCTCTCTCTCTCTGAGTTGGTTTACCACATGCAACCAGGCGTGATAAAGGACAAAAGTATTAAACAGCAATGCAATCAAACCTGCGAATCCTTCATTCTTGAGTTAATGATCCTGGATGTCATTTATTTAATCAGTAACATTGGTTTTGGATCAAGAGTTAAAAACTTTTTTGTAGTTTTGCTGAAAATTTGGAGTTAATTGAAGAACTAAAAAGGGAGCTCAATTCCAAAGATTCTTTACTAATTTAGAAATATTTGAAAGTAATTCACAGCCAGAAATAATTAGCCCCCTGGGCTCACTATGGTGCTTTTTTTAGACTTCAGGAAAGAGGAAAAATTTAGAAGTCTGAACATAATCTAGCTTAAGAAAATGAAATACTCTACAGTTATTATTTCTTCTTAGTCTACAATTTCGTTTCAACAGTTGGCATATTTTGTGTGTTCTTTGGTAGATTTGTGAACTACTCTGCTTTAATAGAAATGATTCTTCTTATTATTTACCTTAATGTTAAAATGTAAGCACATTAGCCCCCATCCCTTTTAAATAATTTTACCACACTTAGTGTAATGCCACAAACTGGTATGCAGAGGTATTGTGGTAGAGAGAGAGATGCACTTTCCCGACCCCTCTTTAGAGGAGTACTTGCCATCTAGCCACAGGAATACAGGAAACAGCCTTCATCAGGCAGCATCTTCAGCTTTGCCCCAGCTTTGGCGAGTTGCTTAGTCCCAGGTCGTTTTCTTCCCAGGGTGTTCCCAGTGGAGTGAAGAACATGGGAGCGAAGGTTGAGCCTCTTAGGCCTGAAGCTAGATGCTCTCTTCAGAGCTTCCTCCTGAATTTGGTGGAATTTTGGTCAGCCACTGTTCTAGCTCAGCTTCTTCCTTTGTCCAGTCTTGTTTCTTCCTCCTTCCCATTTATAGGTACCATTCCCTGCTAAATATCTCATACCCTAAATCTTGTCTTTTAGAAAACCCGAATTTCAGCACCCCACTCTGTATACAGTAGTATTATGTAATTTTATGAGCTCTTGCTAATACCATGAACTCAGCAGTTTTGGTATGTTAGACCCCTTGCATCACTCTTTCCCCCCATGACTTTGTCCATGGCCGAAACTATTATGAGAAAGCTACTTAGTGGTTTTACTCCATGGTTCAATACCTGTTCCCCCAATTCTGCCATTTACTAAAATTGGTAATGATGTTTTGCCTATCCCAGTGTTCTGTTGCATTTAATAAATATTGATAGATAGAAACAGACTTATCAAAAAGTCTGATTGTTTGAGCATCCAATAAAAGTCAATAGAAGAGAGATTTATTTTAATAGTAAATATATATGTTACAAACTTTATAGATTTACAATAATTACAAATTTATATGTAGTTATCAGGTTACTAAAATCCATAGGTATATATTTTAGATCTTAATTTCTCAGGATACTGCATAAAGGTCTTTTTGCCTTATTTTGTCTATCAAGTTACATGTTCATGTCTCCTGATTTTTTTTAAATCAGATTCCCTTCTGATACTCTTAAGACCTAATAAGAAAATTAAAAGGAAGAAAGCAGAGTGTTTTTTTGAATGTTTGTTTTAAATGAACAACTTCTTCATGTAGCGTTTTGGGTAGTTATATGAAAATGTTAAAAAAGAAGATAGGTGGAAAAGATAAGAAATATGAGAAACCGTACTATTTGTCCTAAAGTCTTGAAACTTTAAAGGGCTGAACATCAGCACTCTTATACAGAAGTGATCTTTATTTGAATTAGAGAAATGGTAGAACAGGATTTAGTCACTGATGAGAACCATCAGTAATTTTGAATGAGGAATTTATATTAGCTAATTTTGGCTAATGTAAGTAGCACTAATAAAATGATTTGATGAGATGAGAGCCTTATCATAAAGATGGAGCCTTCTGTAGATACATGGTAGATTGATTCAGGGATAAAGTGAGCTTCTGAGGACTATGTGCATTATCTTTCTCCTGTGGTACTTTTTTACATGTAACAAGTATAAAATGGCTTGATGTCAAATGATGGCAGACATATTCTTCCCTACCCAAAGTCATGGCCTGCCATATATTCCATCATGCCAGTACTTCTCTGACTGAAGTCGGTCCATAGAAACTGATACTAGAATATTTATTTCCTGTTCTTCCACCTTTGTCCTTCCCTTTCCCTATCTCCTGCCTTTTTTCTATTTTCTCATTTTCTTACAATGGGAGTGGGAGAGCGGTTTGGGTAGACACTGAAATATGTGGACTTGGAAGTTTAGGCTCCCATCAAAGAGATATTTGTAAATGTACACAAAGAAATAGTTGCAAATTAGAATGTGTTTACCTAACCTTAATTAACTGCTTATTCAAACTATTTTTTAAGAAAAATGTAATTAATTTGAGCCTTGAATTAAAGGAAAAAGACTTTATTTTTTTTAAAGATTTTATTTATTTGACAGAGAGAAACACAGCCAGAGAGGGAACACAAGCAGGGGGAGTGAGAGAGGGAGAAGCAGGCTTCCCGCCAAGCAGGGAGCCCAATATGGGACTCAATCCCAGGTCTCCAAGATCATGACCTGAGCCAAAGGCAGTCTCTTAACCAACTGAGCCACCCAGGCGCCCCTAAAGGAAAAAGACTTTAAAGAAAAGGGGCAGCAAATAGTCGAAAACATAGTTTAAAGCGTGGTTCTGCGATCTATTTGACATGTGATCTTGGGCAAATCATTTAACCTCTGTGAGCCTTTTCTGTAAATGGATGATTCACACACACACACATGCACACACGAACATACATACACACTTCCGTATCTCCAGCCTTATTGGACTGTTGTGAGATAATATGTGTAAAAGTATTTTGGCAACTATAAATTGCTAAAGGGAATAGTATTAGTAATAATAATGAATACATTTATATGGAGCAAAATACTTTAATACGAATACTCACATCACATTTACCAAGATCCTTTTCTGAGATTTCTAAAAGAGTACTCAAGAAAGCAGTAATCAGGCAAGAATATTTTGGTCATTCCTGGAAGCTCTGCCCACAGTCTCTCCATTTTGCCCACATACCCTTTCTCCATGTACACACATATATGTCCATCATCTTTTGTCTTGACAAAAGTATTTAAAAAAATAGCCAACTTCTCATATTGTTGTTTATACATAAATTATAGTTGAGATAAAGATAAATTAGGGCTCAAGATATATAGGTAAAGGAATAAATGCCCCTGAGATTTGCTTATTTGTTTGTTGTTTCTCTGATTGCATTTTGGTGTTGGAGAAAGGCACAGTATCTTACAAGTTTAATTCTGAACTAAATGGAGCAAGTGAACACACCTGGAGAGCATCGTCTCTGAAAGCCACAATAACATGGTACACATACCAAGGGGTATTATGGGTTTGAGTGATGTTGGCTTTAAGAAGGTAGGAAAATTAGAAAGAACTAAAGGGTGGATGATACAGTGTCTAGATGTACTGAAAGCACCCAAATAAGAAGATATGTGTTTAATTTCAGGAAGGAGATTGATTAATTCAACAATTTTTGAATTTAATGAATAAACATATATTTTTTAATTTGGGTATTATCTATGGGTACTATTCTAGGATAAAGAAGAAAGATTACTTACTTTGGGGAGCTCATAGTGTAGTAAATGACAAAAATATAGCGTGCTAAGAGTTGTGGTCGATATTTCACTGCCTACCAGAGGAGTGCAGAGAAGATTCAGCTAATCTCAATTGACAGGTGAAGAGAGGTTTACTAAAAGACATGACATTTGAGTTGATTCAGAATTTTTCAGCAGGACTAGGAATGAGCCAGGATGGGAGGCTTCCAGACAGAGAGCAGAGTCCGTACAAAGTTTCAAAGGGATGGAGAACATTGCATGTTAGGGGACTGTAGTAAGCTCTCAGTAAGGCTAGAATGTAGTGCACCAGTGCAGATGTGGCAAAATGAAGCTGGATTGGAGATATGCACTGGATCTTCAAGGATATTGTGTGGCAAATTAGGAGCAATCATTTAAAAAATTATGAAAGGAAATAAAATATTTATATTCAGAACCATCACTCTGGCAACACCGTAGAGAATACTTTTGGAGAGGCTGAAAGAGGAGTCAAAGAGCACCCTTAAGATCCTATGGAAGTGATCCAAAGGAGAAGACATGGCAGCATCTGAGCTATTGCAGTAGCAGGGGGAATAAGGAGGAGATGGAGCTGAATAATGCTGAGGAAATAAAATCTATTGGATTAGAAATTGATTTGATGGAGGAGGAAAGAAGAAATGTAAGCCAACTCTCACATTTCTGCATTGACTGATAGAGTTGACTGCCGTTAACAGCATTGGTATTTCTTTAATTCCACAAATATCTATTGGGCACATACTATATGCTAGGAATTATTTAAAGCCCTGATAATGTAGTTGACATGGTTTAAGGAGATAGAGACTGTAAACAAATAAATAGGTAATATCATGCTGTGATAAGTTCTATGGAGGTTAAAGTTAACAGTATAGAATGGTAGGTATTACTAATATATAAAGGTTAGTCAGAAAGGAAATGATTTTAATGAATTGAAGCAATGACACATGTAAATAGTAGGATAAAAAGTATTCCAGGAAAAAGGTACTGAGTTATGAAGTCTGTGAAGCAGGAGTATGCTTGGCATGTTTTAGGAGCAGTGAAGAGGCCTTTAGAGATAGAGTGGACAAAGCAAGGGGAAAAGTGACTATGTAATGAGGCCAAAGAGGTATCTGAGGATAATTCATTTTTTTAAAAGATTTTATTTATTTATTTGTTGGAAAGAGAGAGCACAAGCAGGGGGAGCAGCAGGCAGAACGGGCAGAGGGAGAAGCAGGCCCCCCCCTCGAGCAAGGAGCCAGATGTGGGGCTTGATGTGGGTCTCGATCCCAGGACTCTAGAATCATGACCTGAGCCAAAGGCAGACACTAAAGTGACTGAGCCACCCAGATGTTCCTGGGGATGGTTCATATTAATACATGATAATGAGCACATTTGAAAGGTTGGATGAGATGAAGGGTTCTAGTTCCAACATTCTGAATTATCCACGTAGATATGCCTACTAGATACTGAACATGTAGGTCTAAAACTTAGGAAAGGTTAGGAGTTAGAAATATAATTTTAGGGATCATTATCACACACTTAGTGATGATGATGAATTTGTATAGAAATGGAGAGAGACAAAAGAGGGTTGGTGCAGAAACTTTGGAAATTCTAACATTTAAAGTGTGGATTAAAATAATAATAATAATAATAATAATAATAATAATAATAATAAAAAACAACTGTGGAGTGGAACTCATGATGGAGACTGAGTAGGAGAGGTGGTGGTAAAGGGACCAATTGACTGATCAGCATCAGCTCAGTGCTGGAAGATTCGATTATGAAATATTAGTGACTCATCTACTATAAGCATACCACTACGAACATAAATGCAGTAGGATTCAGAACAGTAGGATGGTAGGGCTACTAGAAATCACCCACTTAAACCTACCATTTTGGTGAGGGGCAGGTGAGGTAAAGGGGATTAAGAGAATTATTGAATGACTATATTGTACACCTGAAATTAACACGGTATGTTAACTATACTGGCATTAAAATAAAATTTAAAAAATAAAACATAAGTAAACCTACTCATTTGGTGTTTGAGGCAACTGTGACCAGAGAGCAATATGACAGAACTCAATAGTTACTAGTTAGGACTATAATCCAAGTCTTTGGAGCTTTCCTCTTTCTGCTCTGTTCTAGTCCATTGGGGCTGCTATAGCAAAAATGCCATAGATTGGGTGGCTTAAACAACAAACATTTACTTTTCACAGTTCTGGAGGCTGGGAAGTCCAAGATCAAGGTGCCCGATGATTCGGTGACTGGTGAGAGCCCACTTCCTAGTTCATAGATGACTGTCTTCTTGCTGTTGTTGGAAGGGGTGAGGAAACTTTCTGGTGTGCTTTTTATAAAGGCACCAATCCTGTCATGAAGGCTGCACTCGCATGACCCACACTTCCCCAAGGCTCCACCTGCAAATACTGTCACTTTGGGCATTAAGATTTAACACACGAATTTAACAATAAATGGTTCATTCAGTCTATAGAATGCTGCAATACACTTGAGCTTAGAGGAGCAAGGAGTGTACTAGATGGGGAGAACTATAAAAAACTTGTGGAAATTTGGTTTAAAAAGCTGAGTAGGAACTGGGTATTCATGGAGGAGGAACTAGTGATACGAGGATGAATATTAAAGCAAAGAAGTGTGAGAATGAATTTGTTGTATATAGCATCTAAAAAGATGTCCTTCTCTTCTATGGTGAAATTTTTATTAGGATACAGGGGAGATAAATGTGGAAATTAGAATAAGGACGGTGTACTTGATCAAGTGAGAAAGCAATAGGGAATTACTGTGGGACTAGTTCATCTTTAATAAAAGCACATCGTGGAAGAGGAAGATAGATATAATATAAGTACACATTAATATAATGGTAAATGTTTATTAAATGGTCACTATATACTAGGCCCCTATAGAGAATGCCTTATATGCATTACGTTATTTAAGTTAATAATCCCCTGTTTGCCATTGAGAAAATGGACATTTTAGAGAGTTCCGGCAACTTGCCCGAGGTATAAGTGGCCAGGCCAGAATTTTAACCTAATTAACACCCACAGCTAATGTAGAGTATTTACTGTATGTTGGGTGCTATTTTAAGGCTCTGGATACATTAACTCTTTGAACCCTCGAAATAACCCTACAAAGTAGGTAATATTATCCCCATCTATAAAAGAGAAAAGTGAGGCACAGAAAAATTAAGTAATTTGGTGAAGGCCATATATTTTATAATGGGCAAAGGCGGGATTCTAACTTAGTCTGGCTCTAGATTGTGTGCCATTAACCACTGGGTTTTGCAGCTACCTTTCTGTCTGTGTGAATCCGGACCCCTCGCTCCTCGCCACTGTTATCCAGGTCTCTTGGAGCAGGGTTTGTGATTGAGAGACCTGTAAACTCATTTATCAAATTGGGAATTGGGCATGGAATGATTAGCCCAGGAAATAATTTCGAAGGGAAAGAAATGAAATTTTTTTGACAATTAATGTGATGCATCCTCCACAGTTAAGCAAAGAAGGTAATTCAAGGACCACCTCCAGAAAACAAGGAGCAGTAGTCTCAAAATGGGAAATTTACCAGGTTCACAACTTGTAAGTGAGGAATGTATGAATAAGAACTAAAATATGTGCAGCCCAAACTGCCTGACTACAAATATTTGAACACTCCCTGAAAGACTGGTTGCCCAGGAAATGCCTGGTTACAAACTTAAGGTCCATAAACTTAAGGTATAGATTTATCAAGATAGATAGATGTCTTGTGAGCTAGTCTGTGGCTATTGGTACAGACTTATATGTGGGGAAATGGGAATATTTTATGTGTATAATACTATAATTCTCTTGTTTTGTCTCTGTAAAGCTCCTTTGCATATTTTTCATGGGCAATTATTAAGTGGCTTTAAAAAATAAAACTATGGTAGAGCGACTTTGAAGACTATTGTACTGAATTTAATTGGAGCTAGGTGATTAGAAAAGGTCTGGGGAACAGGGAAAAGAGGGAGTCACTTAAGGGAAAAACAGGAGTCACTTAAAAGGCAAAAATGGGGGCACCAGAGAGAAGCATCAATAGCTGCATACAATTTAAAGTGAGGCTCCCTAGGATAGTAAAAAGATGCTGCATAGGGATATGTAGCACAAAGGGGGAATTACACAAAAGATTGGAGAGCTTTTTGTAATTTATTGCAGTATGTTGTGGGGGGAGGTGTTCTTATTTTACTGTGATGATTGTTGGCAAATACTCCCTCTTTTTATTTTTCCATTTGTACCCTTCGATTATGCTTCTTATTTTAATTTTTTAATGTAATTTTAAATTCCACTTAGGGTCCTGATTACAGCGTAGTTCTTTGATAACATTAAGGTAAGATGTGTGATGTATGTTCATTGTTGATCTCAGGCTGTCTTTGCTATGAGTTTCATTTGTCCAATATCAAATTATAGAAGGCACGTAACAAAGCTTTTGGTTGTGTTCAGCCACTAGAAGGAAGATGGCAATGTGATCTGAGCCAAGAGGAATAAGTTGCAATCTTATTTCACTTGTATTCTTTTTTATCATTGGACAACATTTCCCAAAAGCCTGGGTGTAATACCATACTTGGTTATCAGAGGTAGATGTTAGAGTGATGCTTGGTTTAGGATTAATCAGTGAGATTGTGTGACCCTCTGTAGAGAAAAGAAGTTGAACTTTATAATATTTCACTTAGGAATTTTGCATTTTGGCTTTTGAAAATATTTAGATTTTCCTTAGCATCTTCTCAGCAGGTTGCAAGCCAGGAAACTTATTTACATCTTACTAGCACTCTGTTTTGGCCCCACACCCACCTTACTAGCTTCTTTGGTTCTGTGGGCATTTTGGCAGAAGTGGCAACTATAAGATTTAAGCTTGTTTAGGGCAGGAGAGCAGACCTCTGTGATCACTACTGCTGCTTGTTTTCTCTGAGACACACACAGGTTCAGTTCTGGCAGGCCCAGTGGGTTACAATCTGATGTGGTCAGTTGCTCATGTTGTGCTTAGTAGGGATGGGTTCTTACTGTATCTTCTTTGGGGTGGCTGGATGAGATGTTTTGTCTATCAGGGCCTGTTAGAGGTAGTTGACCCTGTTAGGGTTAGAAAAACTTGCTCTATATTTCCCTGTGCAGTCCTACTTTGCAGGCAAATGTGGAACAACTATTTCACAAATTCTTTCCCTTCCCAGAGGCTGTAACTTTTTTGTTTTCCTTAAAAGAAAAACCCTAGTATAACAGCCCTGATAACTTTGTTTCAGGGTCTGCTGTGTGTATACATGCATGCATGTGTATCTAAATTAAAACATGAGACTAGGAAGTAGAGGGAAATACGATACCCTTAGTTCAGTCACTATTACATAACAAAATTGAGTGTTTATCAAGAACATCTTAGTATGTTCATTTACATCAGTAGTCTCTATTAGTGAGGATGGATGTTCTTTAAATACACATAGAGTCCAAAGAACACAGCACTTCGTATTTTTTCATTTTGTTTTATTTCTGTAACTTATTGAAGGCCCAGTGTCAGATTCCACTGGTCTGTGTTGGGATACCTTTTCATTTGTTTGTGAAGTAAGTTTCTGTAATTCAGCGATCTCTAGCCAGTCTTGGGTTCCCCAGATACTGAACGGGGCTCTCTGTGGGTGGGGTCCAATACGCCTGCCTTCTGACCATTGAAAATGAAGGAAAACATTTGTGGTGAGAAACAACAGCACATGCTTGGCCTCTAAAGCACACACATCTATAAATGGATAAAAGTGACTATTTAAGGTTGCTTCGAAAAAGAACCACTGTGTCTACAAAGAAAGAAACCCTAATTCGATGTTTGAAAAAGCAAACTATGTGTGGGTGAAAGAACATGTTTTTGTCAAAAACATCTGTGGTGTTCCCTATGATGTATTTGATCCTGGTGGTAAATGAACAAAGTTAAGAATTAGAGGAAAAAATGGGCTTTTGACAACTTACTATCTGATAAATAATGTTAATTCAATCCAAGGGACCTCAGAGTTTCCTCTAAACTGGTTAATTTTGGTTAACTGTCAGATATACAAAATGAAGTTCTCCAAAATTAAACACATTGCCTGAGTTTCTTCTCCACCAGCTGCAGTACGTTGTTCCTGTGTTCTTTGCACCCACCATTTTTATTTTGACCTTACCACTGTTTCCTAGCGGTGGTCTCTTCACTGTCATAAGACAGTTGTCACTAGGCTTAATTTTATATGACTGAATTTCTCAACTTGCCAGATGTTTTGCATAATTATACTACGGGTATTATTTATAGATCATATTGTTGATGTTTTTGAAGATCTAAGAGATTCCATACCCAATTTTATGGGCTTAATTTCTTCCCCAAATACCAAAATTATAAATTATGAGGTGAAATCTCCCAAATGTAAGATGCACAGATACAAAGAATTAGACATGAAATTGTATCTCTGAATAAATTAGGGTGCTGAGATTAATGGAAGGCAACCATATAATGGGGTATTTTCCACTGTCTGCAAGGATTTTGTCAAAAGAAGCCAAGTGATGTCAAAAGCAGTGAGTGGTATGAATTATTAGGTGATAAATTTAAAAGTAGTGTCCAGATGTAAATAGTGAGATCATTTAAGATATTACTCACCAGCTGCCGAAGTGATAGGAAAGGCTGACATGACAAATTCAGTCATTTCTTAATCACTTTCGTTAGGCACCATTGTCAGTTCTAAGAGGCAAATTTTCATCTTGATTTAAGCTCATAATGCTAATAGTAGAAACTTAGAAATTATCAAAATTATCTGCTTGAAAAACACCTTTTAGATCATCTTAGATGCTTCTGTGACCCAATGTCATGAATAGGTGCAAAAAATACATTGCATATGTCTTCAAAGGAAATTGGAAATTTTCCATTTCCCATTTATGCATTACAAAGGAGGTATTATTTACTGTAAGTTCCCAAAGTATTAATTAGCTGCCTTTGGTTTAAATAAAATTGATTGTTAAAGCAGAAAATAGAGGATAATACGAGTCCTATTCTGCTGTAGCCTCCCAATAAAAGAAGCAGTGACCCAACTCATTAGCCCTTTGATTTAATATATTGACACTTGGGTAGGAATAATTCCGTTTAGTGGCTTTTGCTTCCCAGGGATCAATTTAATTAGTTATAAAATGTGACTTCTTGTCAGGAGCTAGAAGAAATGCTGACGTTAAATAAAGTCATACGCAATTTAAACAATAAAGCTATCGATGCCTGGTTAAAAGTTAATGATGCAAAAAAAATGGCTTAATAGAGACAACCTCAGCAGTGAAAGTGATGCTAGGAAAATTAAGCTAAGTGGATGAATGAGGAATGGTGATGTTGTTGAATTGTTAAAACAAATGCATGACTGGTCTGATGGCTGGCTAGGTTGTAAGAACATTCTCTTTCAGCCTGGGAGACAGAACTAGTTCTAGACTCCTTGCTCGGTACTACCTTAGTGTGAGTTTCCTGTGTTTCTAGGTTTTCAGATCCAGGGGAGGGAGGAAATCTTGTTTAGGCTCTCTGTACTAGAAAATCTACATCCTGAAGCCAACTTCATGTTTGAGAGAAGGATGCAATATTTCTCATGCCATCCCATAGTGGCTTCTGTGAAGTAGGCTTGCGTGAGCTCTGCCGACTATCCCCTAGCATCTCTGAAAAATACCACTGTAGGAGCATTGCTGGTGCAAATCCATTCCTGTTTGTATGAAAACATTTGAGATGATCTCCGGGTCAGCCCTTTGACCTGGCAACTTTCAGTTTTTCCTCCTTCTCTTCCTCCAGTGGTTACTGGAAAGTTGTTCTTCCCAGAGAAGTGTAACCTGTTTCACCTGTGTAATTAATGCCAATTCTTTTAAGTCATTAATAAGTTATTGTTATCTTATGCCTTTGACTGCATCCATATGCTGACTTTACCATGAACTTTAGGAATCTCTGTGTCTCTAGCCTCAGTATATTTATGTTAAAAAGCTGGCTTAGAATTTAGTAATTAGATGATCTCTGAAATCTTTCTTATTCCCTACTTCACTCATAGTTTCAAAATCAATTGGTTACTTCAGTCAAATCAATTGCATTGTGAATGGTAGACTGAAAAGCAGTTGGTCATCTATGCTCTGGTTTCTGCTGGTGCGTATTCATGGACCACATTTGCCTCTCTTTTGGCATTGGCTGCTGCTGGGTCATTAGCACTGGTTAGCTAAATAAAAGATAACCACATTTTACTATCAGACCAATTTATGTGCCATTTCTCCAGCTGTTCCCTTTCCAAGTCATTTGCTCATTAGTTAAAGATGAGGCACATGTTTAAACTTGATAAGTTAAAAAACAACAACAACAACAAAACTCCTTTCTAGTCAAAGGAATTGCCATAGGTTCTATTAGCTAAATTTTGTAAAACAACCAGAAAAGTGTTTTTTTCTCTTTTCCAGTCTTGTCCCTCGCTTATCTATAGGCTCTGAAGTCAGTGGTCGCTGGGCGGGAAGGCAAGAGCAATGAGCTGAGAGCTGGAAAGGAAGATGAAATGGGAACTTGACAGTCTTTAATATGCTATCGGCCTCCTATCTCCCCTTCTTTGTAGCAAAGCGCATATTCTCCTAGCTGCTTCTCCCTGGAACATACTGAAAAGGTTCAAGATTGAAGATCCTGTGCAAAAGCTCACTGTTTTGGAAATCTGTTTATCGGAGAGGATATTTCTTTCTGCCAATTCAGTTGCCAAGGAAATTACTATAGAGTTTACAAGAGATCATCAACGTTCAGTGTCTCTAGGAAAGTCAGTGAATGACTTACCTTGTCTGTTAACATACAATAGCTGTCTTTGAAATTACAATAAAAAATAAAACCCTTGAACTTCCAGTGAAATATGTATATTGGAATATGTTGGAGCTGAAATGATTTGGCATTTCATTTGTTGTTCCATTTGTCACACACGTAGAAAGGACACAGTAGTTAACTTTGAGAGGGGGAATTTTTGAGGAGATGACAAACTTGATCCAACAAATTGGCTTTCAGAATCTTCTTAGAGAAGAAATAGTTTGGAGGCAAATGAGCATGCTCACATAGTATTTGGTAAAAACTTTTTTAACAGTAGCAAATATGTAAGAGAAGAGAAGGGAATATTGCTAAGAATAAAATCTGTGCCAGAGACTAGTTTTCCATTGGAGTAAAGCTTATCTTTTTTCTTTCTTTCTTCCTTCCTTTCTTTCTTTCTTTCTTTCTTTCTTTCTTTCTTTCTTTTTTCTTTCTTTCTCTCTTTCTTAATGTTGGGGGCAGGGCAATTAACTGAAAACAAGAGGGAAATTGTGGGGGACTGATCTTAGATAAACTATTTTGTCTCTGTGTTGACATTATATTGGCTACAGCCTACACAGAAGGGATGCCTGGAAAAAAGTAAGGAGAGAGAGGCATTAATATTTTTTAGTGTGCGTGGGTGCGCCAGCACTGGAGGGGCCCGTGTTTTCTTAGGGCTCAGATGGCAAAGCTAAGCATTCAGCCTACGGCAGGAAAAAAGTGCCTTTTTTGTTTTCTGACTGCAGAGTCCAGGCATTCCCAGGGGAACACAATGAATGGCCCATTTTGTCCAACACGGTTTCATAGACATAGATTTCTTGTTTTTTCATAATTATTCTTGCCCGTCATTGGGTGTGCACATGACATTTGAGCGTGTTTTAAAGTCTTAACACACTCATGTGCCTGTAATAAAGTTACTCATAACAATCCCGGCTTTCTCCAGACAACAGAGCAGGGTCTGTTGTTTTCACAAGTCACAGCAGCTGGGAGGCAATTGTGAAGACAACAGCTTAATCTAGCTGGAAAATACAGGAAGGAGAGAGTACACACTAAATTTCCTCCCATATTATTCAAACAATGAAGAATTTTTTAAAAATGGCTATGGGTGGTCTTACTCAACAACTGATTGGCAGAAGGTACTTTAAATTTCTTTAGAATGTTGTCTTTAAATGTTAAGGATCTACACGGTTACATTCATAATATTTGTTAACCGGCTAAAAGGCAGGCTCATGAAGGAATACACAGCCGCATTTCAGTGGCTACAGAAGGTATTACAGAGCTTTTTTCCCCCTTCTAATTCATTAAGTAGCAGTTGCTGCTTGTATAAAAGGATGTCCTAACCAAGTGATTATGAAGCAATGGTTAATCTCCTTTGAAAGGTGTGTGAAAGACTGAGAGCTTCATGGTAATTCACATCTTCATGCCAGGCTGAATTTCTGGTTTGCAGTCATTAGCAAGTTTTAAGTTTCACACTGAATAACAGAATTTAGGGAAGAGGAGAGTAACATTGAAAGCCTTCAGTCTGAACTGGAACATCAGAGTGGGAAACTGGCTGTGCTCTTCAGGGTGCCGACATGAACCAAGTTATTTTTATTTCACGTGGAGGGGAGGAGATAAGAAATGTGAGAAGTACAAGAAAAAGAAGGAAACTTCTCCGTGTTCATCTAAGCTTTCTTTGGGGGGAGGGAAGGATTGAACAGGACCTGGGGGAAGGAAGTGGCTTAGAAAGGAAGATTGCCCGTGCTACACTTAACTATTTCAAACTCCACTGCCCATTTCCCTTCAAGGAAACATTTTGTGGAAGAACTTCTGTTCCTAGATAAAAAGATATCTAGGTGACATGAAAGCATTTGGTCTCTAAGACATAATGGTTGTGTTCATATTTTATTGGGAAAGAGGAAGCAGATAGGACTTTCAGCTTTACTCAGTAACTCATCACCTTTTTTAGACACTCATAACACCTGAATATCATCTCATTTCACCCCCGTTCTTAGTGTGTGGAAATACCGTCTGCTCTGTGGAGGTATTTTTAAATGGAAATCTAACTGAGAACTCCAAGTGCTGCCTGGAACCATAGTATGACCTTCCTTCATTGCCTTTTTTTTTTTTTTAATTTTATAGGTTGAGCATGAAGAGACATTTTTTCCCCTATTGTTTATTCAGTACCTATTCTGATCTTCCTTAAATTTTTTAAAACATTTTTGTTATATTATTTCCTCTCTATTTCACGTATCCCTCTCCTATTGTTGGCAGACCGTAGCACTAAAGGGCCAACAGCCAGATTCTTGGGTATCAAGATCTAACTCAAAGGATAATCCTTTTCTTGTCTTTTGCTCGTATTCACCCTGCTGGCTCCAAACCATCAACTACGTACATACATTTATTTTAGTGTTTACCATCTAAGCCGAAAAACTTAATAATAGTTCTCATTTATGGTCTTATCTGCCAGGCACTGAATCAGTTTCTTCATGTGTATTTTCATTAACCTTCACGAAGTAGAGATGAGGACACTGAGGTCACACAGCTAGTTAGAGCGGGTATCACACCTCCATCTCTGCAGCTTCAAAACCAGTGAGCCTTTTATTACACCATATTGTCTCAGTTAAATGAAACAGAGGAAATAGTCGTGCCTAGTTAATAGGAAGTAGGGACAGAAAAGATAACAGGGCTCTAATCTTCCCTGTTTACCTCCTTCCTTTTCTGATTCAATCACAGCAATTAGGCATGCCCAAATGAAGAAGGCAGCTGAGTTGAGTGGCAGCTGGTAGGTTGAAGCCCTCATAAGGAAAGTGGCTTATCAAGGTGATGGCTTAATGAGAATTCGGATAATGAAGCCTTCAACTAGATGAAGGCTACCAAGTGGGTGAGTGGCTTGGCAAGACCAGGAGATTGGTTGTTAAAATAAGAGAAATGCATATATATTTGTATACACACACACACAAACACACACACACGCACACGTATATACATACACAAATATACACATACCTATATGTATATATACACATACACATATCAACACACACACACACACACACAAATGTATATATATAATGGGGACAAGAGTTTTTAAAATTTAATTAAAATATTTTATTGTGGGGCGCCTGGGTGGCTCAGTTGGTTAAGCGACTGCCTTCGGCTCAGGTCATGATCCCGGAGACCCAGGAACGAGCCCCGCATTGGGCTCCCTGCTCGGCAGGAAGCCTGCTTCTCCCTCTCTCACTCCCCCTGCTTGTGTTCCCTCTCTTGCTGTTTCTCTCTGTCAAATAAATAAAATCTTAAAAAATATATATATTTTATTGAGGGCGCCTGGGTGGCTCAGTGGGTTAAAATCTCTGCCTTTGGCTCAGGTCATGATCTCAGGGTCCTGGGATCTAGGCCCGCATTGGGCTCTCTGCTCAGCAGGGAGCCTCCTTCCTCCTCTCTCTCTGCCTGCCTCTCTGCCTACTTGTGATCTTTCTCTCTGTGTGTCAAATAAATAAATAAAATCATTAAAAAATATTTTATTGAAGTATAATAAATACACCACATGATATTAGTTTCAAGTATACAACATAATGATTCAGTGTTTGTGTCTGTTGCATAGTTAATATCTGTCACCATACATAGTTACAAAATTTTTATTCTTCTGATGAGAACTTCTAAAATTTACTCTCTTAGCAGCTTTCAAATATGCCGTATAGTATTATCTTTAGTTACCCTGCTGGGCATTAGCTCCCTGTGACTTATTCTGTAACTGGAAGTTTATAACTTTTGACTCCTTTCACACATTTCAACCATATCCTACCCCCACCTCTGGCAACCATCAATCTATTCGAGCTTGGTTTCTTTTCTTTCTTTCTTTTTTATGGCTCAATAATATTTCTGTGTGTGTGTGTGTAGATATGTGTATATCACATCTTCTTTGTCCATTCGTCTATTGATGGTTATTTATGTTGTTTTGTGTCTTGGCTACTGTGAATACTACAGCAAAGAACACGGAAGTGCATCTTTTCCAGTTAGTGTTTTCATTTTCTTCAGATCAGTGCCCAAAAGTAGAATTCTTGGATCATGTGCTAGTTCTATTTTTAATTTTTTGAGGAACCTCCACACTGCTTTCCACAGTGGCTGCACCAGTTTGTATTTCTACCAACAATGTGTAAGGGTTCACTTTTCACCACACCCTCACTGACACTTACTTCTTACCTTTGTGATAATAGCTCTTCTATTAGGTGTGTGGTGATTTGCATTTCCCTGATGATTAGTGTTGTTGAGCACCTTTTGTATAGTGGTTGGCCTTCTGTATGTCTTCTTTGGAATATGTCTATTCAGATCCTTTGCTCATTTTTAAATTGGATTTTTGGTTTTGTTTCATTTTGTTTTGTTTTGTTGCTGTTGAGTTGTATGAATTATTTATATATTTTAGATATTAACTTCTTGTCAGATACATGGTTTGCAAATATTTTCTCCCATTTGGTAGGTTGCCTTTTCATCTTGTTGGTGGTTCTCTTTGCTGTGAAGAAAGAAGGTTTTTAGTTCAATGTATTCCCATTTATTTATTTTTGCTTTTGTTGCTTTTGCTTTGGGTGTCAAATCCAGAAAAATAACCGCCAAGACCAATGTCAAGGAGCTTGCTGCCTATGTTTTCTTCTAGTAGTTTTATGGTTTCAGGTCTTACATTCAAGTCTTTAATCCATTTTGAATTATTTTTTGCAAATGGCATATGATAGTGGTCCAATTTCATTCTTGCATGTGGCTGTCCAGTTTTCTCAGCACCATTTATTAAAGAGACCATCCTTTCCTTATTGAATAGTCTTGGCTCCTCTGTTAGACGTTAATTACCCATACGTGTATGGGTTTATTTCTTGGCTGTCTATTATGTTCCATTGGTCCAATGTATTTCTTTTAATGTCAGTACCATACTGTTTTGATGATTGTAGCTTTGCAACATAGTTAGAAAAATGTGATGCAACCAGCTTTGTTTTTTTTAAGATTGCTTTGGCTATTTGGGGTCTTTTGTGATTCCATACAACTTAGATATATAAAGATATATAATTCTTTTAAATGTATGTTCTAGTTATATATAGAAGTGAATTTAGGTGTAAGTGTAGGTGTGTATGATATATATAAAAAAAAAGTATTTTAAGGTCTGTCCACTGGGAGGGCCTAAGAATAAAGTATACTTCAGAAGTAATGAATACACCTTGTAACCAGATCTTGGCTTCTAAATATCATTCCACCAAGTCTAGGTGTGAAACCAGGAAAATATGGGATAAATCTGAAAGATCATATTGTTCCAGAAAGTAAAGAAGGGCTTTAGAAAAGTGGCAGTCATTTTGATGGTTGGCTAAATGTTGTGATCCCAGGGGTACTTAGAAGTTTCTTACAAGGAATCCTCAAAAAGAACACATTATTGATACATTTTATGCCCTTTTCACTTGTATTTGAATTTACTAACCTTTACATTTGGTGGGACTCTCTAACTAATGAGATCTTTGGAACTGTGACCTGGTCACTGCTACTCCTTACAAACTATCACTATGTTCTTCTTAACCTCTGAGATCCAGAAATGACACTATTGATATGATTTCAGTGTTAATGAATAAAATTTCTAAAAGTATCCTGTCAAGAGATTCATCATCAAGAGATGATGATGTGGATTTATTATCACGAGATAAAAATAGCTAACTCTTAATACTTTAGTAGAGTATTGAGGTGAGAAGAAATATCTGGTACATTATTTTCATCTTTAACCAAAACAAAACAAAAACAAAAACAAAAACAAAAAGTCACCAGAAAATGTTCACCAGTGATGGAGCCAGATTTAAACTTTGGCTAACAATTTGATCTCAAATTTTAGAAAGTTAGAGAACCATTAATAACCATAGAAAAATTCTAGTCAGTGGTAGTTGCCTGGGTGATTAAATCTTACTTTTTCATTTATATTGAAAGGCACTATGGTAAGAAAGCATCAGAATCCCTTGATTTTGAATCCTGATTTTGTCACTTTAGTAACTGTGTGTCCTTAACCTTTATGGATCAATAAAATGGCATAATAATATCTTACTGAATTGTGTTGTTGTGTGGATTGATTGAGACAAAGTGTGAAAGCATCTAGTGTATATTTTCTGGAGTGTAGTAAGTCTTCAAGATCTTGTACGTCTCAATTCTTAAGCTTCTTTATTCCTAGAAACAATTCTGTATATAGATCTTTGGTGAAGCCCCAAATAAAAAATGTGCTGGCTTGCAGCACCTGGGTTCCTCAGTTGGTTAAATGTCCTACTCAGGTCATGAGATTGAGCCCTATATCCAGCTCCATGCTGGGTGTGGAACCGACTTTAAGACTCTCTCCCTCCTTCTCCCTTTGTCCCCCCCCCACCACTGTGCTCTCTCTCCTCTCTCTCAAATAAAAAATAATAAATAAATAAATAAATAAATAAATGAATAAATAAATCTCTAAAAGAGTGTGCCAGCTCACAGATAGGCATCTATAGTGAATGTTAGGAGAAATAATGTACATTTGTATAGTAATTCATAGTTCAGGTAGTTTCTCTATCTGGTAAGTAATTTTCACTTGATTTCTTAAGGTAAGTAGCAGAAACATTATTCTCTCATTTGTATGGAAGAAAATCAAGATTTATTGATTCAAGGGGTGCCTGGGTGGCTCAGTTGGTTAAGCAGCTGCCTTCGGCAGTCATGGTCCCAGAGACCCAGGGTCGAGTCCCACATTGGGCTCCCTGCTTGGCGGGAAGCCTGCTTTTCCCTCTCTCACTCCCCCTGCTTGTGTTCCCTCTCTGGCTGTGTTTCTCTCTGTCAAATAAATAAAATATTTTTTTAAAAAAAGATTTACTGATTCAAAAAGAAGATAGGAGAATAACTGGTATTTCAGTCTAGTCTTAACATCTAAGCAATGGAATGTGTTTTATTATTCAGTATTTCTTAACCTTTTAAAACTTTATGCCCTCTGGATAACAGAAATAGCCTCATACAAATTGTTTAATGTTACAGAAATTTCCAGTTAGGTTAATATTGTGGCACAAGAAAATTTATTTTTATCTTCTAAGATGCACATTCTAACTTTAAAGATTTGTGAGCTTTTCCTGGGCTTTGTGGAAGTGAACAGTCAGTCACTTCCAACATGCGCCATATCGCTCTGCTTTGTGTTCCTTATAGTAGATACATTTGTAAAAGCAGAATCACCAACATACGTTTATGAAATTCAGTTTATGGCATGGAGAGCTTGTTCACTTATGTGTACTATTTCACCTACATATACCTTCTATAAGACATTTTCAAGGCTCCCCTTACTTCCCTTTATTTCCCCTTTCTTTGCTAACCTCATTCATACAACAGAGCACCAACTTTGAGAATCTCTGTATCATTAGGCAGTTATGAAACACTGGTTAAGAGTAAGACTCTGGAATCAGACTGCCTGAACCTCAAGCAAGCTTCTAAGTCTCATGTGTAAACTTAAGAATATATAATTGTACCTACCTTATGAAGATGTTTTGATAATTAAAGGGGTTCTTGCATGTAAAGAACTAAGGAAAGTGCCTGACACATTGCAAATACTCTATCAGTGTGCCATTACTATTATTACTTTTATTATTATCATGCAGTTATCATAGTGACTTAAAGCAGTTTAATAATATAGTGATATTATTGTAATGTCATGGGAATCAAATTAGATTAACATCCGTCATTAGATCTTCTCCAGTCTGTACGTTTTATTTTTGTGCCTGATAAAATAAATAAAACTCTTTTAACCTTACTATTAACCTTCCTTTAATAGTCCAATGACAATATTGTTTTCTCTATCTCGCACTATCCTTCTTTAATCATTCTTTTAGAAAACCTTTATAGGATGAGAATAGGCCCAGCTGTGTTCTTCAGAGCTGTTCTTCCTACCTGTTCTTCACATGCCTTGGTAATGTTAAGTCATGTATGCCCATCACCCTAAAGTTTATCCTAGGAAAACAACAGTAGCAATGGGGACGGTCCCTTTTTCCCTTAGGGCCTAACGAATCTCCCAAAGAAGAGAACATGTGTAATGAAGAACATATGCAAAACTACGCATGTGTGCACGCGCGCGCGCGCATACACACACACACACACACACACACACACACATGATTCTGAAATGTTCCCCAAAAGGAGGTGTGATTCTTTAAGAGAGCACTGAATGTTTGAAATGATCAAATTTGATTCAGTGGATAGTGTCTACTATGTACTAAGCAGTTCATGTAATTTTCTCTTCACAACAACCTTATGGGATAGATATTATTATCCCTCTTTTAATGAGGAGAAAACTGGAAATTAAGCAATTTGTTGTGATACTGATTCTGATGTAGATCTTTTAAGTTCAATTTACTCATCCCAGGGCTTATTCTACTATAATACAAGTACCTCTGAATGAAATGATGTACTTTTCACTATTTTTTATTCTTACTGTTATAAAACTTTTAAAAATGATTGAAATCTGTGTGGTCTTGCTTCTTTCCTTCCATATGCTAGTATCATGCCATTTTGGGAAATCAGCTCTTGGGGCCTCAGGTTTGCAGTAGTTGGTGAATTTAGGTGTTTGTGCGGTATAAAGTGCTTTTATTTCCCAGGTATGAACAGGTAGAATAAGGCTGTCATTTTAACAAGTTAGTGTAAATGAAACAAAGAAACAAAAAAAGGCCCCAAGTGATATGATAGCTCAGGAGGTCTTACAGTTTGAGTCAGGACTTCCCAATGGAACCCTTTTTCTGTTTAATGCTAAAGTAGAATTTTCCTTTTCCTAAGAATGCTGTGAATACTCTGCAAAGGGAATCCTCTTATTATTTTGGAAAGAGTATAAACTGCTGAAGATACAGGTTTGAGTTCTGGCTCTGCCATTTACTAGCTATAGTGTTGAGTAATTACTTAATTTTTGTTATCTTATCTGTAAAATAAATTAATGCCTACTTCATAGGACAGGTATAATTTTTTTCACTTTTGAAAATTGTGGTCTTTTTTCTGCTTTACTGATGTATAAATTATATGCAGTAAAATCCAAGTGTTATATAAATTCTGGGCATTGTATACAGCCATATATAACTTTTTAGCATTGAAGTTTCCTGCGCCTCTTTGCAGTCAGATCCCCTCTATGACACAATTGTTCCTCTCATTGACCTGCTTTCTGTCACTATAATTTTGTCTTTTCTAGGATTTTATATTGATAGAATCATGCATACATACATTTATTTTCAATATTTTTCATTATGAATGATTTTTAAATTCTTTCATGCAACTGGGTCTATCAATATTTTGTTCCTTTATGTTGCTTACTAGCATTCTATAGAATGGACATGGGCATACCACAGTTTGTTTAGCCATCTTCCAGTTAATGGACATTGGGTTGATTCCATTTATTGGCTATGATGAGTAATGTTGCAAGTCTATGTACACATATGTTTTCATTTTCATGTGTATATATATCTAAGAGTAGATTAATTATTGTATTGAAATTATATGTTTTACTTAATAAGAAAGTGGCTGTGTCATTTTTAATTCCCATCAGCAATATATGAGAGTTCTAGTTTTTCTGCATCCTTACCAACACTTGGTTCTGTTAGTCTTTTTAATTTTAACCATTCTACTACGTTTTAGGGATATATCACTATGGTTCTGATACTCATTCCTTTGGCGATTGGTGATGTTGCAAGTCTTCTCATGTACCTATTGGTTATTCATATATTTGTGTGTGTGTGAATTATCCATTTGCATCTTTAGCAACATTTTTATTAATTTGTCTCTTTTATTGAATTATAACAGTTTTAAAAATATTCTGGATAGGAGGTTATGTTCTTTTGCAAATATTTTCTCCTAGTTTGTGTAGTTTTAGCTCAGTTATTTAGGTCTTTTTCTCTTTGTAGTTAAATTTTGTGTTTGGTGTCAGACAATGGTTTAGTTTATTTTTCTCCATATAGATCCATTTCTAGCAAGATCTATTTAAAAGACTATCCCTTCTCCTGTTGAATTACCTTGGCATCATTTTTTTAAAGATTTTATTTATTTATTTATATGACAAAGAGAAACACAGCTAGAGAGGGAGCCCAATGTGGGGCTCGATGAGGGGCTTGATTTATTTGACAAAGAGAAACACAGCTGGAGAGGGAGCCCAATGTGGGGCTCAATGAGGGGCTTGATCCAGGAACTCCGGGATCATGACCTGAGCCAAAGGCAGACGCTTAAAGACTGAGCCACCCAGGCACCCCACCTTGGCATCATTGTGAAAATTAAGTGTGGATTTATTTCTGAAGTCTCTATTTTGTTCCAGTGATTTATATGTCTGTCCTTGCACAATCCTACCTGGAATGAATTACTGTGGCATTATAGTAAGTCTTGAAATCTTGAAATCTTTTTTTTTTTTAAAGATTTTATTTATTTGACAGAGAGAAACACATCCAGAGAGGGAACACAAGCAGAGGGAGTGAGAGAGGGAGAAACAGGCCTCCTGCCAAGCAGGGAGCCCGATGTGGGACTCGATCCCAGATCTCTGGGATCATGACCTGAGCCAAAGGCAGTTGCTTAACCAACTGAGCCACCTAGGCATACCAAGTCTTGAAATCTTACTATGGCTCTCAACTTTTGATGTTCTTTTTCAAACTTGTTTTGGCTATTTTTTATATGGATTTTAGAATCAGTTTGATACTATCTTCAAAATGTCCTTTTGGGATTCTAACTGGGATCATGTTGAATCTATAGACTAATTTGGGGGAGAATTGCTATCTTAATAATATTGAGCCATCCATTACATGAGCTTTCAGCATAGAAAGCCTTCTATACTTTGGCTAAATTTTTCTAAGTATTTTATTTTTTATACTGTTGTAAATGGAGTTTAAAAAATTTATTTTTCTAATCATTTTTTCTAGTATATCTAGTATATAGGAAGACAGCTGATTTTTGTTACTGACCTTGTAGGTTTGACTTTGCTTAATTTTCTTTTCAGTTCTGGTAGTTTTGTTTTTGTTTTTATTTTTAACTCCTTAAAATTTTCTATGGTCGTAATCATGTTTTCTACAGCTAAAAACAGTTTAACTTCTTTTTTTTTTTTTTCAAACTATGTGTATTTTATTTCTTTCCTCTGGCTATTAAACTGGCTAGGCAACTCAACTACAATATTGAGTAGAAGCGGTGAAAGTGGACATTCTTGCCAGTTCCCAATCTTGCAAAGAAAGCATGGAGACTTTCACCATTGACTATGATGTTAGCTGTATGTTTTTCAAATATACCTCTAATCAAATTGAGGAAGTTACCTAATATTCAAGTTTGTCGGAAGTTCTTATGGGTGTTAAAGTTTTTCAAATGCTTTTTCTGCATCTATTGAAATCATGGATTTGCTACTTTATTCTCTTATTATGATGATTTATACTAATTGATTTTCAAATATTAAACCAACCTTGCATTCCCCAAGTAAACTCTACTTAGTCATAATATATTATTTTTTTTAATATACCGTTTCATTCTGTTTAGTCAGTCCATTCTTATGCTTTTTAAAATTAGTACCTTGACCTTTGGGAAAATAACTCAATTTATATTTTCTTAAGAGCTGTCTTTGTGTTCTGTATATTGCAAGGGATATGAGAGGAAAAGCTATGATTCTGTTCTCAAAGGATTTCATGGTCTCACTCCATTAAAAAAAAAAGAAGAAGAAGAAGAAAAAAAAATACCTGATTCTGAAGAAAAAGAATACCTGTGTTTCCCAAGCATACAAATGTGGGAGGGGGCAGTCAAGGAAAAAGGAAGACAGGCACATATCAGACTCACTGTGTATGAGTGTTGCCAGAATGTCTTTGTAGAAGAACTGAAATTTGCCTTTATCCTCTGTCATGTGATGTAGATTATGTTTCAGAAAAAAATATTTAGACTAATGCTGGGGACAGAAAGGGTATCTTTGTGTTTAGGTTCTACCTTAAAGGAGACAGAAAGAAAACTGGGAAAGAAAAAGAGAATTCCTGAACTGGGAGTTAGGAGATCTATTTCTAATCTGAGCTGATTTTAACTAGTTATGTCACCATGGGCAAGTCGCACTATCCCCGTGTGCTTCCATTTTCTCCTCTATGAAAACATCATGGTTAGGTCTGATCAGTGGTTCTGGGTAAAGAAGGAGGGAACATATAGATTTCTGAAAAAGCTCATCAGAGCTCCTTGACCAGGAGATAATTTCTGGATTATATAGTCTCTAAATCTTTTTTCATTCCTGAAAATCTTTTTATTTTTTTATTTTGTGAAATCAGTAAACTTGGCGACTAAAGACCTTATTTTTAACTTTGAATTAACTCTTCTCAAGTTTTGTGACCCTGACAAGTCACTTCTCTTCTCTGGGCCTTATTATATTTATGTTAAAATGAAAATAGCTTTCTAAATATAAATATGGCAAAGAACCTATTGAGTGAGATAAATAATGATGGTTACATATTTTATGTGGCTGCACTCATTGTCCTTAAGAATTATGGAGAATAAAAAACCAAGGTCCACATTGTTAAACTTAATTCTAATTTTTAATGGGAAAGGTAAATTTTTGAGCATATACTGAGATGCTAGCTCTGTGTAGTATTTGCTCCCAACTTGAAATATAAAAATCTAAGACTTCTATATGTTTTCTTAGGATGTAGTTTTTCTTTGTTATTTACAGTCTGTTGTGAAAAAGCTTCAAGGGATATAGGGCATTAGAGCACTACATCTCTAACTAGCTGGAGCATAATACATGATTTGAGTCCCCAATATTTTCTAACAGTAAGGTTTGTTTATTAAAGAAACCCCATGCTGTGACTGAATCAGTCTAATAGAAGCCAAGTTTGAACTTGAACATTCAAACGTATGCCCATATATCTTGGGCATATATCATACATAATGATGTGGGGTCTAGACATCTTTCTGGGTTTGTTTATGTCTGTTATGGATTCCCCTCATTATCCATGCTGTTTGAGGGAGACCCCATGGATTCAGCTAGTTTATTGCATACTTTCTATATTTTAAGACTAACTCAGAGTTCCAAGTGGCACATATGTTCCAACTTGGAAGATTTTTTTCTCACTTTCCTTTTTTATGATGATGATTAAGGAAAAATAAAGTAAGATTTTAGGGAATGATGACATGTTTGAGAGTGGCTAACCATAATCCTTTTGGCCATGTTTCAAATACAGCTTTTTATAATCTTTATTTTATTATGCTACTCTTCCTAAAAATTTTTGACAAGTTTGAGTTATAGCATCTGTTTTCCTATTTTTAAAACCATATTGTGTGCCATCTGTTGTTTCATTATCATTGATTATAACTTTTAGGATTTAGGAAAGATAGATAAAAATTTTAATATTTATTGTACTATTTATCTATAGATAGTACACTCAGTCCTAGAATTAAATAAGTTTTCCTAAAGAATAGATTTTTGATATGGAACAATTTTATTTCTAGTTTCTATTATTAATTTGGAGCAAGAACTCCATGGCTTGGCTAGCAGCTTTCATTGTTACTGTTATTGTTAAAACCTCCCCCCTGACATTTATTTTATAAAATTAGTTCTCTCTGTACATGACTCCTTAATTTAAAAAAAAGTACTATTCATATTCTTTAAAAGTGCAAAGCTTTTTTTTTTAATCAAGTGAAATAAATCAAATAACATTATAAGAATTTGCAATAAATATGAAAAAAGGTGGATTGTCATTAGAATTTATCATTATGGATATTTTTTTGAGGAGGTGATATAGCACTTACTACAAATGTTCATCATGTTCTTAAATCTAGAGATATTCAGTGATTAGGTGATTTTATGCCTGTTTATGCTGAAAGGAACAAAAGAAACTTTAAAAACTGAAAGCATAAACATAATTGAACCACCCACTTAAAAGAAAAATTGGAATAGATGTTTTCCAGGGGAGAACATGCTTTCTGTGTAAAAAGGGCTAGTGTAACAAGAAGTCATCTATTCTTGATTTCTTTAGACAGCTAGAGCTTTGTGCCTTGTCTAGTTTCTGCGTTTTAAGAGCTTGTTCTGTGTAGCAGAAATAATACAATAAATGGGTTTAACCACATTTGTCTCAGCTAGACAGTCTGCTTTGTCAGAGATTGCTGGTACAACATAAACAAATTATGTGTTTGTAGTGCTTTTCAATGAAAGCCTATCTAACAGAGCTGAGATTGTGTTTCAGCAGCTGTAGATTTAATCTCCTACCTGTCAGTTAAAACAGGCATTTCCTGAGCCAGATAAGGACTGCTTGTAGAAGAGGGAAGCAGTCACAGCTGGACAAAGACCTATTGTTATTGGCTGATAATTTCTATGTAGATTCAACTCCTTATTCTACCATGGAAACTACGATCACAGTGCAGTTTAAAAGGAGCTAACCTGGCCTTTTTTATTGTTAAATTAAGAAGAGTTAAAGAGAAAGCTGGGCTTTGTGTCGTTCGTATTTGGGAGTTGTCATGCGGGACTAAAAAGTAAATGTCCATAGCTTAGATCATCATGATTCTACATCATTGTGGATGTGATAAATAGGATTTTGGAAAAATGCCTGTTCACAAAATTGTAACTCCTTTTTTAGGAATTCTACTTGTAGCTCACACTAAAGTCAAAAATTAAATATATGGATAGATACTCTATGTGACTCACATATCATGGGATGTCTTTATCTTTCTATTTTTTATTTGTGGGGGTTCCCATCCTCTCTTTGTTTCACATAATTACACATAGCAACTTATAAAGTTAAGCTGAACTGTCTCAAAATTGGTTGAATTGGTTTGTAGAAAATATCTATCTCTACATTTCTGTTATTGTATTATTTTAGTCCCATGTCTCAGAAGTCATGAATAGTTAATGGTAAGGCACACTGATAGATTGATCTCTCCTTACATTTATACAAACTTGGTGAGCAACCTAAATCCACAACTTTTCAATTTTCACTTTAAATTCCAATTTAAAGTAGTTCATGTGTTCTCAAGTTTAAAAATACATATCTGCATCTTAATTTAAATTTTTTATAATTAATTTTTCAGCTCTACTGAGAAATGATTGACACACATCATTGTATAAGTTTAAGACATACAGCATGATGGCTTGATTTACATACATTGCAAAGTAATTGCCACTGTAGGTTCAACTAACATCCATCTTCTCATAGATACAAAAAAAAGAAGATAAGAATAAAGAAAAAAAGCATTTTTTCTCTTTGTGATGAGAGCTCTTAGAATGTATTCTCTTAACAACTTCCATGTATGTTATACAACAGTGTTAGTGTAGTCATCCTGTATATTACGTCCCTAGTATTTATCTTATAACTGGAAGTTTGTATGTTTCAACCTCCTTCCTCTAGTTCCCCCATTCCCCCAGCCCCATCTCTGATAACCACAAGTCTGATCTCTTTTTCTGAGTTTAATTTTTTGCTTTGTCTTGTTTTGTTTTTTAGTTTCCACATATGAGATTATATTTGTCTTTCTTTTCTTTGTCTGACTCATTGCACTTAGCATAATGCCTTCAGGGTCCATATGTGCTGTTGCAAATGGTAGAATTCCCTTCTTTTCTTTTAAGGCCGAATAAGATTCCATATTATGTATATACCACAACTTCTTTATCCATTCATTCATCAGTAGACTTAAGTTGTTTCCATGGCTTGGTTATTGTAAATAATGCTGCTGTGAACATGGGATGCAGATATATTTCCAAGTTAGTACTTTCATTCCCTTTAGATATAGTTTCAGAAATGGAATTGCCAAATCATATGGGCATTCTATTTTGAAATTTTTGAGAATCTTCCATACTGGTTTTCATAGTGGTTGTACCAAGGATTAAATTCTCACTAACAGTGCACAAAGATTCCCTTTGCTCCACATCCACATCAGTACTGGGTATCTCTTGTCTTTTTCATGATGGCCATTCTAATAGGCATAAGGTGATCTCATTGTAGTTTTTAATTTGCATTTCCCTAATGACTAGTGATGTTGAGCATTTTTTCATGCACTTGTTGGCTTTTCAAATATCTCCTTTGGAGAAATGTATATTCAGGTTACTTCATCCATTTTTTAATGGGTTTTGGATTTTTGTTTAGGGTTTTTGTTTTTGTTTTGCTATTGATTGCGTGAGTTCTTTATATACTTTGGATATCGACCCTTTATCAGATATATGTTTTGCAAATATTTTTTTTTATCCCACATGTTATCTTTTCTTTTGATGTGCAGAAGATTTTTAGCTTGATGTAGTCCTACTTCTTTACTTTTTATTTTGTTACCAATGCTTTAGGCATAGGCATAGACAAAACTCATTACCAAGACCCGTGTCAAAGAGTTTTTACATCTACATTTTCTTCTAGGAGTTTCATGGCTTCTGGTCTTACATTTAAGTCTTTTCAAGTTAATTTCTGTGAGTGGTATACAATATGGGTCCAGTTTAATTCTTTTACATGCAAATATCCAGTTATACCATCACCATTTATTGAAGAGACTGTCTTTGCTCCATTTAGTATTTTTGGCCCCCTTGTCACATATTAGTTGATTGTATATGCTTAGGTTTATTTCTAGGCTATCAGTTCCGTTTCCTTGGTCTATACGTCTGTTTGTATTCCAGTACCATACTCTTTTGATGACCAGGGCTTTATAGTATAGCTTGAAATCAGGAAATTTAGTACCTCCTGCTTTGTTCTTCTTTCTCAGGATTTCATTGGCCTTTGGGGTCTTTTGTGGTCCTGGGTAAATTTTAATGTTTTTTTCTACTTCTGTTAAAAAATGCCATTGAAATCTTGATAGGAGTTGCATTGAATCTATAGATGGCTTTAGGGGGAATTGACATCTTAACAATATTAATTCTTTCAATCCATAAACATAGGATACCTTTCCATTTATTTGTGTCTTTGTTTTCTTTTGTTTGTGCCTTGTAGTTTTCAGTAGAGACCTTTTACCTCCTTAGTTAAATTTATTCCTATTTTATAGGTCTTGATGCTATTGTAATATAATTAACATTTTAATTAAAGTTTTCATAGCAATTTCTATTTTGCAAGGAGCTTTTTACGTATATCATTTGATCTTTGCAAAATATTTGTAAGGTAAGTATCATACTGGGGTTTGGAGTTTTCATTTGTTGAAGTGTGAGGGACAGAATGAGCAGTTCTCAGGTAAAAATTGTGGATATAAAAGACAGCACTGCTCTTCTTAAAAGTCCACAATATCCTTGCTTGCTTGCTTCTTCCCTCCTTCTCTTTCTTCCCTTCTCTCTTTACTTTCTTTATATTTTCATATTTTTCTTTTCATTCCTCTCATTTTTTTAGTTTTATTTCTCTTTTTTTTTCTTTTTTCTTAATATCTTGTGATTAGGACAAACCTAGCTAATGCTACCTTTATTTCTTTGGTGGTACAAAAGATTGGCTAAAATTCTAAATCTAAGACATACAACACTCTTCTTTCTTTTTTATTTGCTTATTATTAAGAAATGTCATCAAGGACATTGTGTAATACTGTGTTTTAGACAGAGTGAAGTAAAAATTAATACAGTAAAATAGAGGATAAAGGAATATTGTAATTTCTCAGTAGGATTGCTTACTTTAAGAATGTTGGAAAATTCAATGTATTTATTTTCCATTTTAAATTCTGAGGTTTTTTTGTTTTTGTTTTTGTAATTGACCTGAGTGGACCAGCATATCATCCCATTTCTTTTGGGGACTGGGTTTCTATTCTTTTCCAGATACAAAGAAGATTAAACTACATCATCAATTATGATCTGCTATATATTGTATATAGCAAATATCTATATATTTGCTCATGTACAAACATACACACACACACACACACACACACACACACACACACACACACACACTCATTTGTATGTTGTTTGTCTTCCCTAGTAGATAATGGTAGGGGAGTTTGTATACTCCTATATCTCTGGTGTCTAGAATAGTGTCAAATTGAAATGAAAACCATTAAAAAATTCAACACAGTGTGTGCAGGATAAATTTTGACAGAGGGAAAGAAATTTATGCTTGGGGAATTTTCCTGGAGAAGTTGAATTGGAGCTGAACTTTGGGAAGGCAAAGAGGAGAGGAAAGATCATTCTGTACGTAACTGAGAAGAAATGGCTTGGACAGACTTAGAAGCTATAGAAAGAGAGCTAGGAAAGATGGTAAAGGTAGTAGGAAACCTGAGAGGTACATTAAGAACATCTTATAGGGTGATTTCAATGCCAGACTGGACTAGGGAGTTTGGACCTTATCTCTCTTTTTAAATCAGCATATTAGCTTATCCTTATGTCATCTTCAGTATTAACACACTTGTGCATTTAGTTGGGGTAGCAGGTGTAGAAGTGTGTGTAAATATGTGTGTATGAGTTGAAGTATGCATGCTGAGGGTAGGGCAGGAGCTGTAGGTCACATTCCAAAATGACACTGAAGTTGCATATCATTAACTTTGGCACTAAAAAAGTTTAGAGTGTGATAAAGAGTGAAAACTTGACGGTTATTTCATTTGTGGAATCGTTATTATCTATGCTTTTACTTAGTATCCATTTCTTTATAATGATCCCCTTACTTTACCTCCCTGGCCCTCACCCCATTACATATTTTCATTGATACTTCTTTTTTTTAAAGATTTTTTTATTTACTTATGAGAGAGAGACAATGTGAGCAAGAGAATTAGAGAGAGCATGAACAGGAGGGAGGAGCAGAGAGAGAAGTGGACTCCCCCGCTGAGCAGGGAGCCCAAGCTGGGGCTCCATCCTAGGACCCTGGGATCATGACCTGAGCAGAAGGCAGACACTTAACCAACTGAACTACCCAGGTGCCCCTCTCATTAATACTTCTAGGAAGGTCAGCTTACCATGGCAGTCCCAGCTGTCATTAGCTTAGACATCTTATTTATGTTCTGAGTTCACCACTTATTTCTCAGGCATGTGGCTTCAAATGAAACTGCTTCTATTCTCCATGATAGCTGATGCTTAAGTATTTTCCTGTCACTCATTCTGTATTTTATAACCAGTCCACTGTGATATAATAAACATTTTTATTATTATTTTGGAAAACTGTATTCTTGGCTCTTCCAGGGAGAAGAGCTTATCATCTCTATCAGTAAGGATTACAACTGATGATGATGAAATTAGTAAAGAAGCTTAGAGACCTCTCTATACTATAGAAGAGTTTCAACAGAAGTAGTAGGAGAACTCAGTCATTAAAAAATATTTTCAAATGAATTAATAAGTCAATTTTTGTATTCTCACACCAACTAGTGGACTTTAAAATCTGACCATGGCATCCCAGAAGAAAAGATTGCTTGATGATGTATTTTTGAAACAGATGCATATTTCTGTTGCTTCGATGAGGATTGCAAATGTTAAAAGGACTTTGAATTGATTCAGAAGATTAAAAAATCAGAATTCTTGGGGCACCTGGGTGGTTGAGTTGGTTAAGCGACTGCCTTCAGCTCAGGTCATGATCCCAGAGACCCGGGATCGAGTCCCACATCGGGCTCCCTGCTCCACGGGAAGCCTGCTTCTCCCTCTCTCACTCCCCCTGCTTGTGTTCCCTCTCTGGCTATGTTTCTCCCTGTTAAATAAATAAATAAAATCTTTAAAAAAAATTAAAAAATCAGAATTCTTGTGACTTAGTTTTTAAATAACAGAGAATGAAAATTCTTTAATGCGTTTATATTACAAATATTTGTTGAGTCCCTACTCTGTGCTCTAAGAGGGGGACTTTTACTAAGCCCTGGAGAGATACAAAGTCTCTGCCTTTAAGTTGTGCATAATTTTAACAAGACCTATAGTCTAAGATGTAAAGCTGCATTTCTGGAGGAGGAATTTAATAATTGAACTCTGGTCATTGCTAACAGAATCAGCTTGTATAAAATACTTCAGGGGTAAAAGCCAGATTGCCTTCATTACGGGTCAAAAGTTTATGAAAGGTTTATATCTGAATTAGGTTGTTACATAGAAAGGAATGCCGCATTCTTTACAACGTTACCATATTTATATGGCATTTACACAAAATTTGAAAAAAAATTAATTTCCATATTGGCCAAACATTTTGATCATTGTGTATTTAATGGAATTTCTATTTGAGGACAACAATCATTAGTCTCTAATATGTTTCATACTCCTCTGGAAATAAGACAGGATGGCTAAGAAGCATTCATCTTCACTAGTCTTTGGAAATATCTAAAGTAATTGAATAGCTCAGTCTTCTGTGATGGCCTGGTGACCACTAACTGTGACTATTTGCATAATAGTCAACTCTTCACTTCTGTAGTGATAACTGTTTGTATCTGATTAAAATTAAGACTGCTTTAGTTCTCTTGACTTTTCCAGAAGTTGCAAAAATTGAGATTTGCTGTTCTGCTTTAACCAAACAAATGCACACATGGGGATAACAATATGCTGAGTTTATGCAGATTTTACAGCACGAATCTGAATAAAATACCCACTAATAGATCCTTAAGGAGTAATAAACACACATGAATTTTCCTTAGTTGCACTTTAAAGTGATTTTAACATACTACTAGACCTTAACAATAATATTTAATTGACAAGATTATGCATTTGTATGGATTGAAAAGGTGGTAGATATCTAATTCCAAATGAATCATAAATTTTACTTTTGCATAACATGTTTTATTAATTTCTCTATGGCCAGGATATTCTACTTCCCTCCTGGTGAGAGTTTCTTAAAACATAGTAGGATAATTTAAACACATTTAATTAACATTTATCATCCATTTTATAAAGTAATCTGACTTTTGTCCTCATAAATACTCTCAAATTTTTTCTAGGTTATAGGCCATAAGAAGGCTATGGAAAGATACCTAATGGGATTTTTGTTGTAATTTAGGTTTCTTTTTAAGCATACCTTTCCTTTCTCTGTTGATCCTATCCCAAAGTAAGCTGACAAACTGGATGATTTATACCACCGTATAAGTGAAAACAAACCGAACACCACTACCTGATAAAATAAGGCTACAGATTTCTCTAAGGCGTCTTAATATTCCCAGTGCCCACCTAGCACAGTACCATCAGATAGTACTAGGTACTTGATAAGTGGCTGTTGAATAGCTGATTAATGACAGGCACCGTTGACTTCCTTTATGAAGCAGCATGTTTCTTGGGAGCGTAAGAGGTCATCTTATACCTGTGGAGCTCTTTATTTCAGAGAGTAAGGGGGGCAGATAAGTAAAAGATGCTAGGAATTATTATTATGTTAGTGTTCTTTTCTTTGAAAATTCAGTATTTAAACAGAAAATGTACAAATGAGTGAAACATAAAATAGTGACCATTTGACTACTGATGATCCTGGTAGATTAGTGAGGTATTTGCCTGTTTTAGAAAACGCAAATCGAGTGGGCGTGTACAGTATGCTGAGAATATAAAAAGAGGTGTTAATGCAAAGGACAGGATTGACTCTTTCAGGACTATTAACATTTCTCTCTGAACATGTACCTAAAGAGGATTTTTAAAGCATGGACTACTGACCCAATAGAGAGGACTCATTGTGCTCTTCCTCTCAATGATCGTTTCTGTCCTGTGTAACCAAGGAAGGGACCTGGAAAATTATAGACTGTGATGTGGATTTAAACAACTATCTTAAAGACCAACCTAGTTAAAGAATGCTTTGTTTGCATGTCTTACTCTTGGTAGTGAGGGTGGGGACCTTGTGCAAAGCTGGAGCAAGATATGTCTTTTCTATTTCTCCTATGAGTATTTTAGATATTTTATTACTTATTTTTAATAGTGTAAATGAGTAAAGACAAGTTAACTACTGAAGTTATTTTCTCTTTTTTCCTTAAGTTAACTTTTATTAAAGTATAATATACATAGAGAAAAGCATGTATCAGTAAAGTTAGCTCTTCATTAAGGTTTAAACTAAAACATAAGGCTTTGAAAGAATAATGCCTGAGTTTTTAAAAGGATGTCTTTGAATTATAATATCGTGAATTTGTTCTACCTTTTCTTGACCCTTAGTGAGAATTTTGAAAATAGTGGTGGCAGTAGTATGTAAAGTTCTTGGAAGCAATTGCATTATATTAAAGATGAATGTTACTGGTAACAAGGAGTTTTGTGTACTATCCTGGTGGGACCTGAGAGAGACAGACAGAGATGTGGGGGGAAGGGACAGAATATTTTGCCATTGACAAACAAACAAACAAAAACAAAGCAGGACTTCAGGACGCAGCTACATTTTTGTTCAACGTGTGTCCATTGGAAGTTGGCAGGAAACATCTGGGAAGATGGAACTCTGTTCTCAAATACTCTTTCTTGTCCCAGAGTTGTTCCTGATGAAAGCTGACTTTTTCTCCTGCTAGCAGTAGCTAGATTCTCTATAAGCAAAGATTTGCTAACCTCTATTAGCTGTAGTGGCCCCAGAGATTTGTTAAATAAGGCAAATGAAAAACAAATAAGGTGATATGAAGGTTTATTTTAAGTCACTTTATTATTATTACTTTTAATAAATAATACAAGTCATTGATTGCATTCACCAACTTATGGATAGATATACCATTTACTACTCTATGGTATATTGGTGCTCAGAAAATTGGTTCTTACTTAGGTCTTACTTAGATGGTTCTCACATTGACCAGTTGACACAAAGTGCCTACTATGTCCTCAGCCTTGGATAATAGCTGTGGAGCATATATGCCATTCAGGACACTCAGTTTATTTGGTGAGAGATGATTAATGAATTGAAACAATTAATGAATAAGCAGTAGGCCATATACAATATAAGGCTCCTTTGTGTACTTCTAACTATGGCCAACCGAGAGAAGTTCAGTATGCTGACTACTGCATCATGCTTTCTAAGGCAGGGCAGAGCATAGTCAGTATTTTAGACAGGGTTTAGGCAAAAATGGGTTGGAAAGGGGTTTGTGTTAAGGCATGAATTCATCCTGTCATTGAGATCCCTTCCTCTCCCCAGTCTCGAATTAACTGAGATCCGTATACAGTTTGGCATGCACTTTTTGGCACTAAGAAGACACCTCCCTGACCTTGAAGGCTTTTCGTGCAAGGTTTCTGGGTCCTTTATTTCTTTCACTCTAGACACTGTGGCTTGTACGGTGGTAATACTTCATACCAATGACTCAGCTATTCTTCGCAGTAAAGAACAGGGCCTTTAGGAAATCCCCTCCCCAACCCTCTCTCCCTCTCTGATTGCTCTTTCTGCCTCTGTATGTTCTGTCTGTGTCTCCCTTTCTCTGTCATCATTTACAAATAGTGGAAACATTCCTTCCAACAGATTAAAGAGGCTTTTTTCAATTAAACCACATAAGGAATGATTTACTAGAAATAAACATTAAAACGATCTTCACTTGCTCACTGTTTTTAACTCAGTAATAGACATTAATATGCTCATGATTTTCAATACAAATATGTATTTCCCATCACCAAAAAAGTTAAATAATCTTCATGAAAGAGAAATTGAGTCCCCCTGAGTGTCAGTCTGTTTGCATATTAGCGCATAGCCCGCTCTCTGCCAAGCTGCTCTCTGACTGACTGCTGCAGATGCTCTTTCTCAAGTATTCTGAGTCATATCTTTAGTACAAGTCTTCAGGGGCAGACAATAGCACCTGTTCCTCACAAGATATCAGGCCAGTTAGCCCATTCATGTATCTTTAATGAAGCTCTGGGGCAGATGGCAAAAAATGGCATCATCAACAACTTAGCACAGAGAAAACAAAGGGGATAAGTGTTGAGGCAACAATGCTGTTTTACGAATAGGAAGAGACAGAACCTAAGTGTTTCACACGCATCTGCAGCTGTCTTGATGATCTGAAAGATGTGTGGAACACCCAGCAATGAAAATTTCTGGGCATGTAGCCTGTTTGATCAAGAATGTGTCCCTCCGCCCCCCTTTCTCCAAAAGGGCAACACTTTGGTCGGGGATTGTGGAAGTTTAAAATTGGTGGACAACTGTGCTCTGGTACATGCAGTTCGTTTCTTTCATGACGCACTGACTCAGCTTCACCTATGATGGAGTTCCTGGTTTCTTGTTACCAAGCCTGTTAGTGCTGACTTGCAGAGCAATAAAAATAATGCAGCTTCGCGCTCAGAGATATATTTTTGGCCACATCAGATTATCCTCTTTGTATTAACCACATCGGTTTTACCTATGGAATAATGAAAGGATCTTTGAATTTGTGCTAAGGGAAAGCTATGCTTTCAAGAAAAGAAGACGCTATTTGAAATTTTGATAACTTCTTGGAAAAGACATGTGGAGACTGGTCATTCTTTGATGGATTGAGAGGAATTCTATTACTTTGTATTCTTTAGTAAAATATTTTTGGAAGTTGCTTTTTCCAATGTGACTGCCTTCCCTGGTCTGTCATCAAATGGGAAAATAGGATGATGGGAAGGAAGGGGAAAGGCAGGCTGACATTCTTCAGAGCAGGGTGGGGCTTTTCTGTATAATCACAATTCTTTGTTTGCACTAAGCCCTGACACTCAGTGTAGTAAACTTAATTCACAACCTCCACAGGAGGAAAATATTTTGGATGCTTATGTGATTCGTGTGTGGCTATCAAGCCCTCCTTCCTCATCTCTCCTCCCTTCTTTGTCCTTGCTTTCCATTCCTGTACCACCTCCAATCAATTGTCTAGTAAGTACGAAAAATGGAAAGCTATGAAAGGAGGAAATTGTTGCTTTAATACAGGCTTCCTTCTCATATTACTTGCACTGGGCCATACTGGTCAGCTTTCTATAAAAGGTGATAGTTGGAAGTATTCAAAAATGGTAATTCCATTACCCTTGAGAATTTTTAAGACACTTAATTCTTTTAAAATAATATCACACCAGGGAAATCTGAGTAAGGTGGTTGGATTGTTATCAGTGTCAGGGCCCCGGTTGTGATATCGTACTACAGCTTTTCAAGTTTCAAGTTATTACCACTTGGCCAGGTGTGTGGGCGGGGGGGCTCATGATATCTGTCTGTATCATTTATTCAAAACCATGTAAATTTACAATTATATTTATAAAACTTCAAAGAATTATATTCTTTATCTATTTTAGGTCTGTTTAGCAAAAGATGACTTGTTGGTTAATATAATATGGCACTTAAAAGTGTAGACTTTAACAAAGTTGGGCTTGAATCCTGGCTCTACCACTTTTTAGTTGGCCAAGTTACTGACCCTCTTGTGATTTAGTCCTCATTAGATGAATGGGGAGAATAATAGTAAAGAGCCTCTCATGATTTAGTCCTCATTAGATGAATGAGGAGAATAATAGTAATATCTCATAGACTTTTGAGGATTATATAAGATAGATCATGTAGATCACTTTCTCAGTGCTTGATATATAGGAAATACTGGAAAATATTAGAAGCTGTGATGAAGAGGATGATTATCATTACCATCATCATCACTATTATTACTTCTGTAATTAGAGTTACAAAAGGAGTGCTTCGTCATCTTCTCTTAGCCTAGATTCTAATTGCTACTGGGTATCTTGGCTTGTCTTTAATAAAGAGCACTTTGATTTCTCACATCCTTGTTTTATTTCAAACAAGTTAAGGGTAATTTTATCAATTGGAGCTAGATGACCACTGCTAATAAATGTATTATAATAAGTTATTGGAATTAATGACAGTAGATTTGAAATCAAATTTCTCTGGGTACAAAATAAGAGAGAAGAAGGAACAAACTGAGACTGAGCAACATACTGTTCATACTCCAAAAATACACCTCTGAAAAAGAAAACCATTTTTGGTTGCAGACCTCTAGATTTTCTCTACCCAGAGAACATACACAATGTGAGGTCTCTTTTCTATCACTGAAGTCCATGTAATGCAGTGAAAAATGCACTGGTTAGAGTACTGAGCAGTCCTGGATTCCAGATCCAGCCCTGTCATAGGCACTGTGGTCTCAGGCCGTGGCTTTTAGTTTCTAGCCACCTGTTTTCTTATGTATGAGCTGTGAGGTTCGAATGAGCTTCGTGATTCTGGGAGAGTGGTCCCTGGACCAACAGCATCAGGTTTACCTGGGTACTGGCCAGGAAAGTACCCTCTCAGACCCTACTTAGGTCTACTGGTTTAGAGGCTCTGAGGGTAGGGCCAGCCGGTCTTTGTTTTAACAAGCCCTATGGCTGAACTGGATACACACTAAATCACTGCCCTGGATTAAATTTTAGTCTAAATATTAGATTTTTGGACCCAGATCCCAGAGTTTCTGATTCATAGGTCTGGGGTGAGCCTGAAATTTTGCTTTTTTGACATTCTCAAGCATTGCTGAAGTTACTGGTCAGGTACCACACTTTGAAAACTACTAGGTTAGATCAACTCTAAGCTCTGTTCCAACTCTGATTTTGTCATAGCTGTTGCTTTCACAATGTCTTCTGTCCCCCTTCTTATTTACTTTATCCCTCAATTTATTGAAACAACCTCTGAATTAACAGTTAGCATTGTAAGTTTCTAACAGATCCTACTTTGTAGAGTGTGATGAATGGAAAGGAACTTCCCTAAATTCTTACAACTTATGTTCATGTAAGACATCTACAGCTCTTCAGCTTTGAAAGCGACCCTAGGTGGTTTATGTAGTTATCTCATGTACACAACTAGTTACAAAAGAAATATCTTCAGATGCCAAGTTCAAGAATCAAGGTCTGATGCTTCACTGTCATTGATCCCTTTATGTTTTCTCATGATCTGAAGAGCTTGGGCATCAATGTAGAAGTAAAATTATGTTTTCATCCTAAGATTCTGCATAATGGATAATGGTAAAGTTCCCAAATTACATCTTCACATGATCCTTGTAATCCTACGTCTTCTTTTTCATGGTTTTCTAGATACTTGGGATGGGATAGTGCTCTGTAAGGCTGAGGTTTGGCTAAGAACATGACAAGCCTCTGTCTGACAAACTGAATTATTTAGTTGGTTCCTGTATTCTTTTTCGAAATAGAGTTATGGGAAAGAGCCATTATTTCTTGTTTTTTCTTTTCAGCAATTTGATAATTTCCTAGAACTCCATATGCAAAGTATTGTTTAAAAAAAAAAAAGCAAGGCTCTAACATTTCTCGAGTGCCAGTGATGTGCTAGTCATTGTGCCACAAACGCTACTTTTTGGTCTGTTTAATCCTCACATTAACCACGTAAGGCGGTATCATTAGCTTTTACATGGAGAAATAGACTCAGACAAAGAAGGGTTAAATGACTGTTCCTGATCATATGGCCAAGGAAATGGCGGTGTATATATTTAAGCTTTTTGACATACAAAGCCTTGGTAAGCATAGCAGATTCTGAACAAATGTGTGATGGACGAATGAATAGAGAAATGACTACATCATAGTATCTTCCTAATGCTGAGTTTGCAAAAAAATCAGAATCATAAAGTTGAAAAGGTCCTAGTGGTCATTATCTAGCCAGGGTTTTAGTTATGCTTCCCATGAAGTATCTCCACCATGGGGGTGGACTGCCTTTACTCAACCACTCTAGGGAAATGACACACGTGACCTCTTCAGTCGGAGCGCTTGTTGAATAGCTCATTGTTAGAAAATTCTTCTTTACATCAAGCTTCCCTAAACTCTTTCTTTGAGTCTTGTTCCACACTTTTTAACTGCTCAGACATAATCAGTTTCTTTAGCCTTGTGACGATAACCTTGAATCTTCGCTCTCCCAAGCTAAAGAGCCCCCATTTTTTTTTTAGCTACTTCTCAAGGTCCAGAGCTCAGAAGAATCATTTAATAAATGTTCATTAAAAAGAAGGAAAGAAATAAACACGATGCCTAGACGTCTCACTTTCTTGTTCCCCTTTAGAGCATGATGCATCTGTGCTGTTCTAGGTCCATGCTAGGAACCGTATTTCTAGAAGTAAATGAAATGATTTCCTTTGATCTGCTGTCACACTGAACAACAGTCACCTACAAAAAAAAAAACAAAACCTTTTGTTTTCTGACATAGAACAGTACCCTCATCTTTGACATCTCAGGTTTGCATCAGGTCACAGCAGGCTAGACCAGCAAACCTAGTGGCTTTTCTTCAGGGTTAAAGGCAAGACCCGGGCACGAGGGGATCAGCTCCAATTGACGCAGGCTAAGTTTGTACTCTGATGTACAGAACTTGGGCTTACCTCAGCTAAAATGGTAGAAATAGCTGCCCAAAGCTAGTTTCTTTCACGCCCCACTGGCAAGGGAGTAATTGCACAAAGACCTTTTTATTATAAGTTGATTTTCCTGAGAAATGAATTCAGAAAAATACTGTAAAGTGTTTATTTTTTGCTTGCCCTTTATTAACCCACATCTTAGGGCATTCCCTAGAGAAAAACTGTTGGTAAATGAAACCTCTTAGACCCACACAGAAGCATTTTTGCACCGTGTCCCTGGCTGTGGAGGGAACAGGGACAGGACAAGGCAAGTTGGCACTATTTAAACCGGGTCATCAGCCAGTTTACAGAATTTTGCCTAAAGAGAAATTTTAAGAGTTTAAACAGAGGAAAGCTTTGGTGTTGGTAGAATTATTGGTAAATGTTTGTATCTTAAACAGGATATAATGCAGCTTTTTTTTTTTAAATATGAGTCAAGAGCCCCAAGACCCAGTTTGAGCTTAAAAATGACTTCCGTTAGGACATCCTAGTTTTGATCAAACATCCTAGTTTTGAATAAACGTCCTGTGGTTCAGCCTATAAAATCATGCACAAAAAGCCAGGACAAAAATCTTCCTGTGATGCTCTCCTGGAATCAGGGTAGCATGCGTCAAGTAAAAAAGGGAGAGCTAGGGAATTAAAATGTGATTTCACAGGCGTGATTTTGTCGTAGCTCTTATTTTCTTTATCTAGAATACAAATACTGATATAGGGTGAAGATTTTCTATTTTGCATTTCTGTGCTCTTTGATACATTTATTGAGGTCAAATGAAATTTGATATAGTAGGATTTATTATGAAATGCTCTCTGAATACAACTCCGTAATTACTGAGCCACATGGTAGTGCATAAAGCTGTAAAACCGCTAAGCCAGACAAGCAATTTATATGTTACATCGAGGTGTGTATAGCAAAGAATATTAGTTTAATTGGGAGCCAAGATGTAGTAGCCTTAAATCTGAGGAGCTATATGTTTAACATAATGCGGCAAGGCTTTGAAATAAGACACCTAAACTGGGGAGGTAGCGCTTTGGGAATATATAACAATTAGACATTATTTTCTGACCAAAGATAGTAAATCCTGTTTTTCCAATAAAGGGCAGAATGCAAAGCAGGTGAAAGGGCAGAACCTTTCAACATTGCACGGTATATGAAGCAAAGTTATTTCTTCCAGTTGCTTTGTTAAAAAAAAAAAAGAAAGAAAAAAGGAAAAGAGTCAAGAGAAGAGAAAACCATTCACCAGGATTTGGTGGAAGCAGGGACGAGGCAAATTCGCAACGAGGTTGTGCCCTTGCAGTGCTAATGGGATCTAAGAACGGGGACTTGGTAACTTTTGCCTGCCTTGTCTCAGGGAGCAGATCTGGAATGAGGTCGGAAGTGGGTGGCTATTTGGGTACCAGCACGGCAGCAGGAGTGAAAAACAAATACTTCTTGGCACACATTTGCTCTCTGTCTGATCATAGGCTCTCTTCTGTTTAGCAGGTTCAGGGTCACATGCCTCCGCTCATGATCCCAATTTTTCCACATGACCAGCGGACCCTGGCAGCAGCCGCTGCCGCCCAGCAGGGTTTCCTCTTCCCCCCTGGAATAACATACAAACCAGGTAAGTAGAGAGGAATTTAACATTCTTTTGGAAATGCTCAGATCCCCCTGTTTTTGCTTAGTAGTCACAACAAACACAGGCGCGCACAAAGGAGTTATGAATAAAAACGACCAGAAGAGCTGATTTTCATCTAAAATTCGAATTGGGAAGTTAATTGGGAAGGGGGCACATTCATAAACTCATTGGGAGCTAAAAACTTTTGCTTTCTCTTTTTCAACTTGGTTTGTTCTGAATTCACAGATAGAATGCTACTTTCCCTGGGGACAACAAGTTTTTGCCAGCTCTCTCTCACTCACACCTTTACTGGGAATAATTGTCTTTGGTTAAAGACCCTTTCCTCCTCCTCCTGGGAGCTTTCATGCTCTGGGACAGTGGTCGCATACACTGTCAAATGTCTCTCTTGTTTGTTGTCTGATTTCTCCTAGAAGAAAAGTTAAAACGGGACTGATTTAATTAGCTCACTGCTAATAGGTAAGGTTCCTTTGGATTTGAGTTTAAATAATGAAGCATTCAGTAGTATTTTCTCATTCATCTTTGAACCTCAAAAACAGGTCACATAACCTTGCAGTGAAATATGTTTTGAGATGATTTAGCAAATGTTATGATTTTTCTTTATTCCTCTGAGTTTACTGGACTCCTGGGGAATTCAATTAGAGACATAATGGTTTGAAGCTTCTTTCAGAGCCTCCTTGTAAACAGGGCTTTAAATGTTTAAAGATATGTTGCCAAAGGAATCCAATGTAAGAAGATAGTCAAGTAAATAAAGTCAACCTTAATTTCATTTGTGCATTCTTTGTAAGTGACCTCAGCTCAGAAGTAGTGACCTTGTTCTACTCATTAATAATTTCCGTGTCAAGTTCTTTTTAACATATTAACCTGATTATATTAACCACCAAATCCGAGTGCAACAAATCTGAGTGCAGCAGTTTCTTTGTGTAAAGGGTTTATAAAGTGAACAAAGGCATTTTAATATGCTTAACGTAATAATAAAATCTAAATCACTTTACTGAAATCCTCAGTAAGGAAGCTTACTAAGTAGCATAAAAACAAACCTAGTGAATTTTAACATCTATTTTAATTGCTTGTTGCTATTGATTACTCTTTTGCATTTGGTAGATGACTAGCTTCCTTGTGATGAAAGGTAGGATGCCTGTCAGAACTCACAGGTTTCAAGGCATAGAGGTCTTAAGGAATTGGCTCATTTTAAGGACTGACTTTGAAAATTCCTCAGATACAAATTAGTTAAACCTGGTTTTACCAAAGATTTTGGGATATCTGAATGAAAGAAGATTTTATTGTTTAAACTGTCAGGATTTGATTTTTCGAGAGCAGGATTTTTAGAGCAAGGTATATTCCCTATGAAATTGATACCTATATTAAGGACAGGTATTTATTTGAATGAGAGAAACACAGCCAGAGAGGGAACACAAGCAGGGGTAGTGAGAGAGGGAGAAGCAGGCTTCCCGCCAAGCAGGCAGCCCGATGCGGGGCTCGATCCCCTGTCTCCGGGATCATGACCTGAGCTGAAAGCAGTTGCTTAACCAACTGAGCCACACAGGCACCCCAAGGACAGGACTATATTTTGTCAGAGAATTTGTTTCTGTCAGTGCAGTGGTTTGGCCCTTCCCTGATCTCTCTCTAAGCAGTTCTGAACTCTTTCTCCATCTTGACTTCCTTTGGAACATTGCTGTTAGCTGAATTTGCTTGTTTACCCCGAATCTGAGTTGTCATCTCTCTACCAGTCTTAGAAACCTTTTCATATGTAGAAACTGTTTCTTTAATTTCAGTGCTTCTAAATTTAAAATGCTTCATGTTTAAAAATCGGGTATGAGCCTTATTTTCTACTGAGCATTACATTGACAAAGTTGACATGTTACTTACCTAATTTTGTTAAAAACAATTAATGCTATTTTTCATGGGGGAATGTATTGTTATATAGTTAATGAATTTGGAGCACTTTTTAAAAATTCTTCTCACACAGCATTGATGAGACTGTAGTAAGTAGCTGAGAAGAATATGGAGATTGGGAGAGTGTTGAGCAGAAGTGTTATCTCCATTGGACAGCGCCTGTGCAGCATATAGTAGTGTTCAGGGGTAGAGAACTGTGTGTGACTATGGTGGCTAGAACCTGTTGCTTAAAGCATGTCATGGATTTGGGCATGTAGGACAATTTTTAACCACAAGCAAGGCGGATAAAAAGAAGGTATTTTCTGGTGACCCCTAAGTTACATAGAGGATTTTATTAACCAGAACTCTAAATTCTTTTTTTAAAGGTTTTATTTATTTGACACAGAGAGAGAGAGAGATCACAAAGGCAGAGAGGCAGGCAGAGAGAGAGGAGGAAATAGCAGGCTCCTTGCCGAGCAGCGAGCCCGATGTGGGCCTTGATCCCAGGACCCCGAGATTATGACCTGAGCCCAAGGCAGAGGCTTAACCCACTGAGCCACCCAGGCACCCCAGAACTCTAAATTCTTAATATTGGCTGATCTGGGTTTTATAGTATATACAAATTATATTTAAAGGATTTAAATTATTTGTTCTTATGCAGTTAGTAGAGAAATTACATACTCCCGTGACTTAATCTATGCAGTGTTTCTGTCCTTCACATGAACTGGGGGAGTAGAATCATGTTGGGCTGGAGTCTAGACTAGAAAAACTTTTTGCTCCAAACTGAGCTCTGATAATTGCACTTGAAATACATGTGAAAGAATGATGACATTTTAGACGAGAGTAGTTCTGTCACATATTAAGATGTGAAATGGTGGTATAACTTTGTATTTTGCTCCCCTGCACAAGAGGATGAGCAATCACTATTTTGGTCTTTATAAATTACAAAATAAATGTCTCTCTTTTTGCTCTTTTCCACCTTTTCATAACCTGATACAATCCCATAGTATTTGTGCCTTCAGTTGATTGAATAATTGTCTTGATTTCTAGAAAGCACAGGCTATCTGAGGATGATGTTCACTGTCAAAGTTGACATTTCTGAATCCATTATTAGGATAGTCTAAACCAATTACTTAGGGCCATGGACCTTCTTTCCTTCAGATAATTTTACACGTTGCTCTGGGCATATCAGGGTCCCAGTGTGCAGTGAACAGCAGACAAGTCCTCCCATTTTGTTGGGTTGCTGAGAAGCCATGTGATCTAGGGACTGTGAAGTTTCAGGGGAATATCTGTCAGATTAATATCTGGAGGCATAGCTTTATTGAGTTTTAACCCTTAATTTTTTTTTTATACCAGTTCCGTAATTAGGCACATCATTCTAGAAAAAACTCATCAGGGCCCAGAATATACACTACACAATCTTGGTTGCTTTGCTCTTTCACATCATGAAATAGAGATGCAACGATCTGGGGCAAGATAAATGCATTTAAGCACCTATATTTGAGAAAATTAAAAGATTAAGCCTCTTTCATAACTGGCAATGTGTATAACAGGATTGAATTGACTACAAAATAAAAATAATGGATAACTTCCTTCATGCACCAGGGATGGTGCAGTTGACCCATGGTCTTTGTATAGTTCGGATTTTTAAAATAATTGCTGGGCTTCCTAGGAGATTCTGGGAATGGGATCTCTGCCTGACCCTGGCTTTCTATCCACTTGTTATTATAATACAATAGCTAAAGCCTCCTGAATAAGTTGCTCTGTGCCAAACACTGTGCTAAATATTTTACATGAATTATTTTATTTAATTCTTACTTGTACATGTCATTTAGCCTTGCTGACCCTCACATTTTTGTCGTCTAAGAAATATGTCCACTGCTCAGTGTGAATGTGAAGATTTAGTTTGTTACAATGTATGTAAGTTCTTAGAAAATTGTAAGGCACTAGGTTTGGGGGCAAAGTCTGGCTGTGAAACTAAGTAAATTTATTAATGTATTAATATTATTAATTTAAATTAAATTAAATTAATTTAATTAATATTAAACTATGTCTGTATCCATTGGAAATGTCCAAAAACTGAGCATTAGACTGATATATATTATCCCTCTGCCTAATGCCCAAAAACAATTTTACAAGTATATCTAGTGCTTCTTTTATAAAAAATTCTGGTGAAATATACATAGCATAATACTTAATATTTTAACCATTTATTAAAGTGCAATTCAGTGACTTTAATACATTTGCAATGTTGTATGAACATTACCACCATCTATACCGAAAACTTTTAATCATCTATAATGAAAACTTTGTGTCCATTAAATGATAACTTTCCCCTAGTAACCTCTATTCTACTCTCCTTCTGTATGTGTTTGCCTATTCTAGATACTTCATGTGACAGTGAGGTCATACATTACTTGTTTTTCTATTCTAGCTTATTTCACTAAGCATAATGTATTCAAGGTCCATCTGTATTGCAGTATATATAAGAAATTCATTCTTTTTATGGCTGAATAATATCTCATTGTGTATATATGTCTATATATATAAGTGTATCTGTATATAATATACTATATAGTATATTATATGGATAGATAGCTTCTTTATACATTCATCTGTTGATGGACACTTGGGTTGTTTCCACATTTTGGTCATTGTGAATAATGCTGTTGTGAACATTGATATACAAATACCTGTTTGAGTGCTTGCTTTCAATTCTTTTGGATATTATGTAGGAGCAGAATTGTTGGGTAATATGGTAGTTGTGTTTAACTTTCTGAGAAACTGCCAAACTGTTTTCCACAGAGGTTGTGCCTTTTATCCTCTCACCAGCAATGCAAGAATTCCAATCTCTTCACATCCTCACCAACACTTATTATTTTCCAACTTTTACACAGAAATTATAGCCATCCTAGTAGATAGGAACTAGTATCATGTTGTGGTTTTAATTTTCATTTCCCTAATGATGAATCATTTTGGGCATCTTTCCATGTGCTTATTGAAAATTTGTATATATTTCTTGGGTTAAGTACTTTGCTTAGTGTTTTTTGTATTATTATGTTCAGTTTTGTTTTTTGTTATTGAGTTTCAGGAGTTCTTTATGCATTCTAGATATTAATCCCTTGTCAGATATATGATTTGCAAACATTTCCTTCTATTCTCAGGTTGCCTTTTCACTTACTTGGTAGTATCTTTTGATGCACAAAAGCTTTTAATTTTTAAGCCCCCAATTTATCTTTTTTTTTTCTTTTGGCCTGTGCTTTTGTTATCACATCCCTACAATTGCTGCCAAATACAAAGATTTACTCCTGTGTTTTCTTCTTTGAGTTTTATAGTGTTAGTGCTTAAGTTTCATTTGAGTTCATTTTTATATGTTATTTAAAGTAAGAATTCAACTTCTTTCTTTTGCATGTGCATATCCAGTTTTCCCAGCATCATTTGTTGAAAAGATATTCCTTCCTCATTGAATATTCTTGGCTCCCTTGCCAAAAATTAATTTATCATATATGTTTCTGGGTCCTCTATTTTGTTGCATTGGTCTGTATATCTGTTCTTATGCCAGTGCCATACTGTTTTAATTATTGTGACTTTGCAGTCAATTTTGAAGTCAGAAATTACAAGTTTTACAAATTTATTCTTTCCATTGTTTTGGCTGTTGGAACCCTTGCAATTCAATATAAGTTTGAGGACTGGATTTTCCATTTCTGTGATAAAGACTTTTGGAGAATCTTGATACATATTTCACTGAATCTATGGATTGTTTTGGATAGTATTGGCATCTTAACATTAAGTCTTCCTATTGATGAACATTTCCATTTATTTAGGTCTTATAAAATTATTTTCAATGATGCTATATAGTTTTCAGTGTACAAGACTTTCACCTCTTTGGTTAGATTGATTCCTAAGTATTTAATTATTTTAGATGCTATTATAAATAGAAATGCTTTCTTATTTTCTTTTGGAGTGTTCGTTGGTGGTATATAGAAAAACAAATGATTTGTGTGTATTAATTTTACAAGATTTCCAAATTTTGCTAAATTTGTTAATTAGCTTTAGTAGCTTTCCTGTGGATTCTTTGGAATTTTCTATATGTAGGATCAGGTGATATGCAAATAGAGATGGTTTTCCCTCTTGCTTACCAAGTTTGATACCTTTGGCCCTCCCTCCCTTTACCTCTTTCTCTCTCTTTCTCTCTCCCTCCTTCTTTCTTTTTCTCTTTCTCTCTCTCCATCCCTTTCTCTCTCTTCCCTTCCTCCCTCCTCTTTCCTCCCTCTTCCTTTCCATACCTTACCTTACCTTACCTTACCTTACCTTACCTTACCTTACCTTACCTTCCTTTCTTCTTTCTTGTCTAATAGGGCTGGCTTGAATTTCCAGTATAATGTATAGCTGCAGTGAAAACAGGCATCATTATCTCATTCCTGATCTTAGAGGGAAAGCTTTCCAGTCTTTTACCATGAGTATGATGTTAACTGTGGATTTTTATAAATATCCTTTATCATGTTGAGGGACTTTCCCTCTATTCCTAAATTTCTAAGAGTTTTCATCCTAAAAGTGTGTTGGATTTTGTCAAATGCCTTTTCTCCATCACTAGAGATGATTATGTGGTTTTCTTAACCCTTTGCTCTATTAATGTGATGCATTACATTGATTTGTGTGTGTGTGTGTGTTGAGCCACCTTTACATGCCTGGGATAAATCCTGTCTTGTTGTGGTGAATAATCCTTTTAATATGCTGTTGGATTCAATATGCTAGTATTTTGTTGAGGATTTTACATCTATAGTCATAAAAGATGTTGATTTGTAATTTTGTTTCCTGTGATGTCTTTATCTGACTTTGCTATCAAGGTAATGTTGGTCTCATTATTTTATAGTTAGGAAATGTTTCCTCTCCAATTTATTTGAAAGTTTTGGAAAGAATTAGTGTTAATTTTTCTTTTTAAAAATTTTTTCATTTGTTTGTTTGTTTGTTTATAGAGTTGGAGGGGGGAGAGAATCTTAATCAGGTTCCATACCCAATGTGGAACCCGACATGGGGCTTGATCTCACAACCCTGAGGTTATGACCTGAGTTGAAATCAAGAGTCAGATGTTTAACTGACTGATCCACCCAAGTTTCCCTAGTGTTAATTTTTCTTAAGTGTTCAGGAGAATTATTGGCACAGCCATCTGGTCCAGGACTTTTCTTTGTTGAGAAGTTTTATTTACTGATCCACTCTCTTTACTTGTTATAGGTCTATTGAAATTTTCTATTTCTTCTTCAGTTGGTTTAGGTAATTTATGTGTTTTAAGAAATTTGTCCATTTCTTTTAGAGTGTGTAATTTTTTGGTGTGAAACTGTTACCCAGTGGTTCTTTTGAATTACGTTGTTTCAGTTAGCACTTATGGAGTACCATTTATTTGTATATATATGTTGGGGGTGTACATATGTGTGTCTATGTATATGTACATATATATTTAATTTTTTATTTGATTTTCTCTACAACTCTAAGATATAGGTGGCATTATATCTATTTTGTTAAAAGAAAAAAAGATATGAATAGTCAAATAAGTTGATTAAATTTTCCAACCTTCCCCATCTAGAAATTAGTAGAGATAGAATTCAGATTGAAGTTCTCTGATTTGATATTTTATACCTTTGCCGACATGGTTTAAGTGTGTATGATATTAAGAGAGTCTATCTCTTTATTGCTGTGGAAAATATGTGATTTATATGTATGGATTCATCCAAGATGGATTCATCTTGTAATGCTAGTTATTTCTACATCTCCCAGAATATGTAAAGCTGAGGTTTATGACGGCTGTTACTGGAATACTTGAATAATTAAGTTTATCTCCTTGAAATCAAGGCAGCTTTTCTGAGGTTCTTTAGATTAGTAATTTTATTTTTAAATAAGAGTTTTGAGGTCCAAGAAGAAAATATGCACATTCACATAAACTAACCTAGTTTTCTAGAGATCAAGATTACTTTAACTATGTCCTCCATCACATACAGAAGCTATGTCATTGGTGAGCTATACTAAGGCATGAACTTTGAGTTGATATTTTTTGATTTCTTGTAATGGATGGTTTTATTTATTTTTTGAAAAAGTTTTATTTATTCATTTGAAACAGAGAGAGAGAGAGAGAGAGAGAGAGAGAGAGCATGTGTGGGAGGGACAGAAGTAGAGGGAGAGAGAATCCCAAGCAGACCATGTGCCGATCATGGAGCCCAACATGGGGCTCTGTCTCATGATCCTGAGATCATGACATGAACAAAAACCAAGAGTCAGACATTTAACTGACTGTGCCATCCAGCTGCCATGTAATGGATGAATTTTATATCAGTTTATCCACATTCATTTATTTAATTACTATTGTGACAAATACCATGGATTTTCATATGATTGGCCAACAGTCTGGATGTATCTATGAAGCAAATGAAGAAATTAAGATTAATCCTTGATTCTTATCTTCTTTAAAGGTATGAAAAACAATGCATATGTTCTTAGAAAATGCTCTGGGATCAAGACTTTTCTCATCATTGATCTATTCTTGGATGAAAATTATTTCAGGAAAGGAGAAATTTATTTTTTTTATTTTTTATTTTTTTATTTTTTATTTTATTATTTTTTTTATTTTTTGAAAATTTTATTTATTTATTTGTCAGAAAGAGAGAGAGACAGAGAGAGCACAAGCAGCGGGAGGGCAGGCAGAGGGAGAAGCAGACTCCCTGCTGAATAAGGAACCCGATGTGGGACTCAATCCCAGGACTCTGGGATCATGACCTGAGCTGAAGGCCGATGCTTAACTAACTGAGCCACCCAGGTGTCCCTAGAGGAGAAATTAAGCAAAAGAAATAACAGCATGATGAACTCAGCAATATATACTTTAATCCTCGCCAATTATTTTTTGCCCGATTGTCCTCAGAACAAAATGAAGTTTGAATTTTATTTTTAAGATTCTAAGTGTGTCATTCATTACCTGTTAACTTTTTCTGCAGTGTGATGCCGCATACAGATCAATTAAGATCGATTATGGCTTTGTTTCAGAATATAGAGGGATTGTAACTAACTTTTGCTATTCGCAGTGCAGACATCCAGGGCGGAAGCGGAGCGGCAGTCCCAGTCTGTAGTGGTGGTTGTGATTGAAATATTTCCATATTGTAGCAAGAATGAGGATAGCATACAAAAGTGGGGTCTGCCCATAAGTTGTTTGGCAACTCAGATAATTTACCATTATCCTACAGTGCCACCACACAATCATCTCTGAGATAGTTAGAGATATGTAGTGCATTTTGATTCTATGTTAGAGGGTAGAAAATGAAGTGTGAGATTTTGAACTAGTTACTGAAAAGTCATTGAATCCTGTCTTCTAGGTTAAAGTATTTTTCTTTCTCTCCTCCTTCCAGCCTCTCTAAACGATTTCCTCAGTAGGTTAATTCTGAAGTTAATATCCCAGGAGATTACAATCCAGTCCCTTGTCTTCCTGAAGAATCAAAGTAAATAGATAGAATTTTACCCATGAGATATTTTTACTTTTTAATAAAAATGAAATTTATATTTGAATTACAGAAACTAGAACTATTCAGGCAGGAGGTAGCCTGAGTCTAATGGGTCTTCGGTTCTTAGTACAAGTTCCCTCTTCGCCTGTGTTTAAGTTTTAGTAATTTCTGACTACTTTTCACTTTCCTTGGAAATTAAAAAAGGAACTTTCTCTCATTCAGAGACTCTTGCCCTGCAGCTGTTTTGGTTCCAAAGGAATGTTGCCTATTGTGACAAATGAAACTAATATCAGGCAAATTTTCCATAGGTTTTAAATCCCGTTTTGTATTTGCTCTGTAATCTTCAGTTAAAAATAGTTGGAGAAGCTAGAAGGCTGGAAAGATGGATTTACAGAATGGCCATTATTTCCCAAATTGGCTTTTGGAGGTTGTCTTTTTACACTAGAAGTAGCAAGGGCCAGATTACAGTAGTGCCTAAAGCCAGCCTGTTTCAACAGGCTTCATCTTCCTTTGTACAAATTTAGGAAGAATGGATCCTCACGCAAGCATTTCAAATCCAGAGACAAATTTGAAAAAAATTGCTACAACATGTTGACTGATTTCTTGCCAAGTCAGCCACTGAGAACTCTTACTTGACCGACTCTTACAAAGAGAAAATTGAAGGGGTGCGGGCGAAGCACATAACTTTGTTATTAAAAAATTAAACTTCGCAATACCCTAAATCTGTCTCCCTCTTAACATTTTTCTCTACTATTTTTAACCCCGTTCTCTTCTTCACTCTTACCTTCTCCCTCTCTTGCCTTTCCCTTCTTCCATTCTTCTAATCATTCTCTGTAATATGCGCTGTTGCTGTAATGTATTCATTTTTACTTTGAGTATTGATTTAGTGATATGTTCTGGAGAAATAGCTTTTGAAAGATTGTATTCAGATACACAGATTCAAACCAGCAGAAAGGTTAAGAACATTTTTAAAATATGCATGTCAGCAGTGGAAAGAAAGCTGTTTGTAGCCAGCAGGTGAGCCGGAGAGTACTACAGGGTGTGGTAGAGATAGTAATAAATTAACTGGCAAGCCAAAAACTATAAAAAAAAATCAGCTATTTCATAGCATAGAAGCATGACAGCTATGAAAAAGGGAGTGCCCCAGGGAATTCTTTTAGAGTTTGATTTTTTTAAATATGTTTGACATGAAAAATGTTTTAGTACAAATAAAGCAACTGGTATTAAACTTACAGGGAGGGGGGTTGTGGTTTAGAGTTAGTATGAATAATGCATGATATTTAAAGAAAGAATAGCTCTAAAATGTTCCGGGAGGCAGTCCATGTTGATGGTTGGAATGGTGATTTTTTTCCCCTATTTTTGAAGCATCATTAATTCAGTATCTTTTTGTGATTTTTTTTAACCTGATAAGATATAAACCAAAGAAATACTATTTGACTTATATTAGGATATTCTTTCTTCAGATAATTTAGTTTAAATATCAAGAAGATCAGCCGAATTATTTAAGCATAAAGTGATAGTCATTTACTATAAAAAAGAATTTGGCCTAGTTATCCTTTTTAAAAAGCTCATGTAGCCCTGCAAACCAAAATCAACCTCATGGAAGGGGAAAAACAAGATCAGATATTTTGAACATGACTCCATAGGAGACCAGCACAATCTAGTGTTAGTGAATGCATTGTCGCAGTGCTCCATATGCAATCAGAAGCCAATTGTTACTGGACTGTGTACAAGCACACACTGTGCTCAATGGTCTGATGAGGTATTATGGATATGATGCAAAGAGACTGTGTCGATTAGAAGCTAACAATTTGTTAAAAGTGAAAGCAACTTAACATTTACACTGGGCCAGCTGAGGCGCCCTTGGTGACACCAAGCCGGATGAGCTCCGAGGAACGGAGGCTCCAGGTATTAGTGTCCGTGCAGAAAAAAAGGACATTTTATTGCTTTCCAATTGACTACCTTTATTGCTGAAATTCTTTCTATACTGTCTCCTCATTATTACATCCAGCTTTCAGTGTAGAAAAGTTCATGCAAAATAGCATGATTATTATAAATGTCAAAAACGTGTAGAGGAACAGCCTATTAAAATATAGCCTAGAGATAGTATATAACACTGACTTTCAATAAGTAGCTGCAGCCAAAGTGATACTCCATTAAATCACTGATATTGTGTAATTTATCCATGAGTATTAATTTTGATTTCAGTCACCACTATCACAGTACGTTCCTTGTGACTTTGTCTTGGTTCTGCACGTCGCCGCACACAACCTGTGCTCTCGGGTCACAGAAGGTTGTCCATTCCGCTACTTAGGAGCCGTGCGGAGGCAGACGTGAAGATACAGCATTGATCTCTGCTGAAGCATGCTCGGTCTCTATCAGCCTTTTAATGTTGCTATCCCATGTAATATGTGTGGCTATTTAACCAAATCATTATCAGAGAATAAGTGAGAAGCGCCTCAGTATGCCTCATTCTGTACCCGGTTCCACCAGAAGTTAATCCAGAAAACTGTGGTTTCCACTCTGGCAGAGACACCAGGCATTTCACAGAATGTTGGCAGATAAGATTAGCTTTCTTCTCGCCCCTATCAAATTGAATAGGTTGCATTTTTAAAATTTTTTCTTTATTTTTTATAAGAGAAAGTTTAGGGTTATGGACAGTCAATAGCTCGTAATCTTTTTTGGACTCTAATACTCTGCTTTGCCTACCAAGCCAAAACTTTTTGTTGTTCCAACATAAAAACCTTAATACTTTCTCAGTGAACTGAGTGTCAGCCTGGCTCGAAGATATTTTTTTTAGTCTTAAAAAAATGATGTATTACAAGATTTGTAATGGAGTGAACATGCTTGAATTGCACATTTAATTTTTTTCACATCACATTCATGTTTTGCCAGTTTGCCTACCAGCTATCTGTTAACAAAAAGTTCCAAGGCAGCACTGCAAGTCTATGCCCAACTAAGCCTTTTGTTTCTGCAGATGTTTGGGCTTAGAGCAATGTTGTAAAGCTCGAGCAATCCAAGGGCCATGTTTGTACTTGTCTACTACGATTCCCTGGGCATTGTCTAAACCTGTATGCATTGTTCTTTCCGACAGGTGATAACTACCCTGTACAGTTCATTTCATCAACAATGGCAGCTGCTGCTACTTCTGGACTCAGCCCTTTACAGCTCCAGGTAAGTGCCAGAAGGAAAAAAATGTGGGATACCAGCCAGTTCTTTAGTGGAAAACTGCTAACCAGCTGTATGCTAAATAATGGCCTGAATGTTAAATAATTTTAAGCATAGCCTAGAAGGATTAACACCTTATGTACTTAGCATACTGACAATAGAAGAGAAAACTGCCAATTTTTGTATTTTTAAAAGAAAAATGATAGTATGACTTAGTACTCTATATTTTCTATCAGGTGAGTTATTGGTTTTACATTTTTTTTTTAATTGCTGGCTGCTACTATTGGATACGGTAGCTTTTTCTTTATCCATTTTCCATCCATGTCTCTGTTTATGTCCGGATGATCTTTTACACATGAACATCAAAATAGAAAACAACGTTGGGCATTTTCCTTCTTGCAGCTTCTAGACTAGAAGTTGTTACCACCAAATTAGCTTAACTGTTCGATAAAATGTCAACGTATTGCTCTGGAATATATGTACCCTCATTCTCATCTTTAGCTTCATGCCGCGCCAAAAGTCTGGGCATGGCATCCCACCACATTCTGGATTAGGGTTCTGTACTTACGATGTGAAAAATGGAGGAGAAATGTTTTGGAGGCTGGATAAAAAAAAATCATTTGTACCTTATCTTCTTCACTGTAAAGTAAGAGGTTTATAATAGGACCAAGTGGTCTTCTTACCCTTTTAGCACTGCCATTTTAATGGGAAATCGACTTTGAATAGATGGTTTAACAAAAACAAAAAAGATGATGTCATTAAAATGATGGTTAAACCTTCAATATTCGGACAGTTAGAAAATATGTGAGAGTGAAGAACTTGAATTTCGACACAGTGGGAAGTTTAAAGGTCGTCTTTTATTCTTATAATTTACTGTGATTATTTTTGAGTTTTCTTACAAGGGAATAGCATCTGGCTAGGCATTTTTTTTTTCTTCTTTGCTATTCCCTCTATGGCCTGAATATAAGAAATGCGCAAATATCTTACCATGAAAAAACACCACTGTGAGCCTTTTCAATTGGGTCTGCAAATAAATAGTTTTTGCAATACTCCGTTTTTGTCATAAGCCTCATCCGGAAAGCCTGGACTATGTTATGTACTATCGACTGCCTAGCAGAGCTAGACATTTTGCCTAACAGGAGCAGCAACCCTGTCTCTCTTCCTGAATTTCACCTTCCCCACTGCTAACTCTGGAACTCACTGCAGTTGGAAAAATCTAAAAAGAAACCTCCCTCAGAAAACCTAATCTGTATCTCCTTTTCTGTATGGCTATGCTAGCATGTCTTCTCGAGGCAGAGGCAGAAGTATGAAACCAGAACCATTGCTTGATCCTATAACCAAGTTTCTGTGAAAGACAGTGTCTGGGTGCTCAGTCTTCTACTTTCTATTCTTCAGTGTGGTCAGTACCCTGGATTTAGAAATATGTGTTCTGTTTCATGAGTTCTGACAGTATGTTTTGTCTTTTTTTTTTTTTTTCTGAATATGCTACTAAACAGAAGGGTCATGTCTCCCACCCACAAATTAACCCAAGGCTAAAGGGCCTAAGTGACCGTTTGGGCAGGAGTCTGGACACCTTTGAACATGGTGGTGGCCACTCTTACAACCACAAACAGATTGAGGTATGAACGCTTCCCTTGGTGCTTCATTGGGGGGGACTGGATTGTTCAGTCATATTCTAGTGGCAAACACTCAACCCAAACACTAAAATGCGACCTTCCCTTTTTCTCATTCCTAAGGAAGCTCATTTTTGCTCCTTTTCTTTCACAGAAGGCAGCAAGCCCCAAACCAATGCCCCTAATGATTTGGGTTGTGTAATGCTGTATATTTAGGCAAATTCTTTATGAATATCTTCAGAACAATCCCTTTTCCCCTTACTCTTTTGCTCCTTTTCTGTATAGTGCTATATAGTATTTATAAACACTTAAACATTTTTAAAAAGATCTCATTTGTCCATATAACCACCCTGAAAACTTGATAAAATATAATTCTACTTATATAGACAAAACGATGGAGGTTCAGAGAGACCAAAGATGTACAGTATTCCTGGAGTCAGTTAGTACCCAGAATTTCTAACTATGTGATTCAGGTTTCTGAATTTTGTTTTCTCTGGCTGAGGTAGGGTTGGGTGCCTGGGCCTGACGGGTTGCTTTTTGCCCCATGAATGTCTATAGTATCCCTTTCATATCTAACTTCCAATAAAGCTCTTTGTTGTTTCTGTGGGATATTCTTACCACTTGGGAGAAGATGGCTTTTATGGCCCTTTTGAAAACCAAGCCCTTTTCTTGTATAGGGGTCTAGTCCTCATTTCTCTAATTTCATGCTTGATTTCTCTCTCATATCACTGGAGTCCCTCTCCAGGACTATTAGCTGCTGAAGGCCTGCCAGCTATCTGCTGAATCACCAAAAAAAAAAAAAAAAAAAAAAAGAAGGAAAAAAATGGAGATAGGCTACCTCAGACTGAAACACACTTTAACTTTCTGGGTTAGATTTAATACTAAATGTTATGTTCTAACCTAGGGTGGGAACCTCAACTCAAAGAAAAAAAAAAAAAAGAATTACATCAAGCAAAGCTATGTATTCAGATCCTGTTGGCTCTGGCAGTCTATATGTATCAAATACTGTATAATCAAGAGAGTATCCCTCTGATCATATCTTCTCTGCTGCTTTTGACTCTGTATTTTGGAGGGAAAAATAATAGAAAAACCTCTCCCCTAAGAAGAAAAAAGAAGATGAGATCAAAAGCCACCTTGGAAGTAGCCTAAGGAAGAGTTCCAGAGCTTGCTGCCTGCCTCCCTCTTTCCCTGTCACTTTGATATAAGTCACACGGGGCTTCCCATCCAGACATGACCAGGCATATACTGGCAGAGTATCTGCTGCCTTCTAGACAGCAAGAAGGGATTTCTTTCATAGGGCTTTCTTTTGGCAGCAGAAAAAGTACCATATTTCTGGACATTCTGAAGATCTGCCTAAGATCTATGAATGTCTAGGATTGCTAAAATCGAGAGATAACTGCATATGAGGGACCAGACTTTCTGTGTGATGCCAGTTAGGGAGCTTCCCCACTCAGGGCAGATAGTGTGTGAAATGTTTAAGTGCTTGGACAAATGTGAAAGCAGGTGGTCTTGGCTCAGACTCAAGACTTTCTCTCCGAGACTTTTATTTTCTCTTGAGGTGTTGAGATCTGTCCCATCCACCTTTCTCCATCAGCAGTTTTCTACCCAGTCACCTCTTTGACTAATTTTTCACTTAGGTTGACACCTCTCACCCCGCCTCTATCACAGACCCCTGGTGCCGCCAAATCTGGCTTCTGTTGGGTTTCTGGAAAGTCTGATGTCATCTCTAGGAGTGCCAGATCTGTGTGGCTCTGAGGCGGTGCTGGTCTAGAAGCCCAGCATATGCCGCACACCTGTCACTCGCATTAGAATTAACAGAGAGCTAGTTAGGGAGAGACTCCTCAGATTTTGCAGTTTAAGTTTGGGCCCGTTTGAAAGTATCCTGGGTTTTTGTTAATTCTTGCTCTGTTTTCTTGCTTTTATTTTTTGCACCTTTTCCCCCCACTGCATGTCAGGAAACATTTGCTCTGTTTGCTTATATGATTCACTAGTTAGAAAAGACCTTGATTTTGTTCAAAAGACAGGTCTCCCAAACTTTCCTGGTATGAGCACCCCATGTTTATGGGGACATCCACAGAAAGCACCCCATGTTTACGGGGACATCCACAGAAAGCCCAGTAGACATACATGTCTGAGCTATGACAAACACTCACATGTGAAATCATAAGCAAAAGTAGAGAGAAAATTTCATAATATTTTGCCTTATTGATCTTAAAGTCTGCTGTCTTTTCTAATTCTTCCCTCCTTTGACAAGTTAAAATGTCACAGCTCTGTTAACAACCGTGATCGTGATAGACTACTGATATTAAGGAAGCATTACAACTGTGTTACCTGGTTTTATTTCTAAACACAGATTCTTAGGAAGAAGAGCCCACATGTCCATGCCACCATCACCCCGCCTCACCACCTTCAAGTACACCTGGCTGCCTTGCTCAGAATTGGTCCTCTTTACCTAATGTTACAGTTCATTTGTTCTTCAAAGGTTGTGACTTCTAACATTAATGAGCCTGGATAAATCTTTAACAGCATTAATAGTTCTACCCTGAAAGCCTGAAATTTTGTTAGCAAATAGAAAAAGGTATTTAAAGTGCAAAGACCCTTCTTACATTAGCATATTGCAGGTCTTTCTTTCTTTCTTTAAAATAAACAAGATATAGGAAAGCCTTGGTACTCTGTGCTGATCTGAGGCATGGTTTTCTCTGCCTCAGGGGCACAATATTAGGAGAGAGAAGGCCAAAGAATGCTATTTTTAGTTGAACAGTTCAGCAGATGGAGGCATGAATACTCATATATCTGAAGGTTGAGGGGCTTGAACCATTAATTTTGATAATGTATTTAACCCTGGGAACAATCAGAAACTGTAACTCTAAGGTTACAGCGCTTTTGACCTTTAGAGAACAGAGGGCACTTGCTATAGTAAACAATATATTATATTGCTACTTATTCCAATTCTCCACCGTATAAATTTCAGGACCAGTTGCCATTTGCTTTCCTCAGCTATGTTAGCATTGGTCCTTCAAGTACATCAGAAAGAATGTTAAGGAAGGGACACCAGTATAATGAGGCAGTCATGTAAATATGGCCTTGAAATTGCTAAGATGTTAAATTGTTTCTGAAGAAATACTGTCTCAGAAACTAAGCTCTGAGTAACTTCTTTCTCTCTGAAATGAAAAAGTAGTTCCAATGTATCAATTCACTTTATGTGGTGACTTTCAATATGATAGATCCTTAAAAGTAATTTTGGTTTGCTCTGTTTTGTTTGTAATTGGGAGTAATGTTGCCTCATAGATGTAGTTTATAGTACATACAATCTGGTACCACGGCAGGCAAAGTGATACACCTGTCTCATGCTTTCTTATTAAATGATGCATGCTTCTCTTTAGCAAATACAGCAGTTAAATATCACACAGCTTAAGAATTTCTAATTAAAATATCTCCACATGTCAGCATATTGGTAATGCATTATTTTAATCCATTTATTTTGTTTATGAAACAGTGACATATGTTTAGATTGTGAAATATATGAGCCTTAAAAATCACTTTATTGAAGAAAATTAATTCCTACAATACTGTCTCAGTAATGTGTTCACTCACCCAGTCAGTCACTGGCGCCACTGCCAGTCTTAATGTTGGGTAGACACACTTACCAGTTTTATCTGCATAACAGTCTTGGAAAAAAGCAACAGCAGTTCTTTCTCTTAGTGCCAAATGATGGAGTTCTTCTTTTCTTACTTTTTTTTTCTTTCACGTTCATTCAGACCTGCCCTTTCCCCAAAACCCTTTTTGTGGCTTTCTTTTTTTAATACAATGAAGGATGAGACTGAGTATATATGCAGGAGATTCTGAAAGGCCAATCAAAATTAAAAACAAGCTAGTTACCTTTTCAAAGTTAGACATAGTAATTTGTTTGTCAGCAGGGAGATGTTTGGGTCAGCCCTGAAATAAAGTGACTGTCAGCAGTTATTCCTACAAGACAAGTAATTTCACTCAATGTATTACTGACAGATTGCTCACTTCTCTGAATCACCAGAGAAAACAAACTTAATATTGTTACAGGCAGAGTTTCTGTCTTCATTAGCCTCAGAGAATGATTTTTATCAAGCATTCAAAGCCTACCAAGCTTTAGCTGGAACATATTTTAACAGACAAGTTCTTATAATGATAGTATGGATAGTAGCCTAAAACGAAAGGAATTAAATATGAAAATCTTTAAATATCAATATGAGTAGATTTTCACCTTTATTCGATGGCCACTATGTGTACTTTAGGGGAGATGTGAGGAAAGGAGTATAATTAGAGCCTTAAAACACTAGGGAGACCTGTCAATCATAAGTTACTGTTAAATGAAACTATTAAAGTCTTGCCAAGTTTGCAAAGATAGAGGTGAACAATTGAAATTTTTGCCGGAGTAAATGCAAACACATATTTTATTTAAATGATATTGTCAATTTTCATGCTACAAATGGAAAGTGAAGAAGTACCCATCAACATCGAGAATGGTGTAATTCTCTTTCAGTTCCAGCCTGAATCTTTATGATATTGTATTTAGATCCTCTCTGGCTCATACCCTGTTTTCTTGTTTGCAGTTTAAACATGCCTCTGTGCTCTAGAGGAATGAGAGGGTGAGTTAGGCTTTGCTGGGTAGGCTTGGGAGGTTATAATTTCTAAAAGAAAGTTGAATAAAGAGTTGATTAGAGTGATCTACTGCTAGCTTCCCAATGGAGAAAAAGGAATGCACTGATTCAAAGCTTATTTTGAGGATGCCAACCATGGGGCTGTGCTTTGAGGAGAAATGCTTTCTTTTTCCCTTAATCAGCCTTCTCTCACCCCTTTTGACTTTAAGAGTGTGAAGGAACTTGGGAGTACCATTACACCTGGGATTAAATGAGCTGTGGACTAAGGAACTCCACTTTGGAATCAGAATCTTGGATTAGAGTTTCCACCGTTACTTGTCAAGTTGTCCTATAGTGTTCTCAGATTACCTTTTTTTGTTGTTGTAAGAGGGGAATAATACTCATTTTCAGGGTTGTTGTGAATAGTAAGTTGGGGTGAAGAGGCATGTTTTAGATTTCAAAAAAAAAAAAAAAAACAACCAAACAAACAAACTTCATCAAAATAGGAAAAAAACTCTCCAACCTCCAATAAGGAGTCAATTCTACTCTACCTTTGCTGCCTGAAGTGCTTCTACGGGGTAGCTCTAATCTACTAGAATGTAAGTCACTGCATTCAGGAATTTTGTTTCTTTTGTTTACTGTTGAATCCCCAGTATTGCCTGGCACAGTGGTAAAATCAGTGAATTAATGAATTTCATCTTTGGTGGCTATCTGGGACCCAAGTTGCTTTGAAAACAGTTTCCTTGAATATGTTTGATTATGTGCACTGTGTTTAGGGAGGCACTATTTCATATAAAGAACTGTTTTATTTCTAGTATGCTTCTTTAGAAAAACAGCAGGTACCAAGTGAATCCTGATGGAGGTTAAAGAAATAGAGGCAGGTCAAAGAAGGATGCAAAATATGAAAACATTTCCTAGTGTTTGGAAATTAGACCTGTATTCAATGTAACAGAATAAGCGTATCTCTACCCACAAATTAAAACATTGGGTAAACTGGATTTTCTTTTAGAAATGTGATTTTCAATAGGTTTAGCATAATACCTAAAAGTTGAGAGAGTATGGCTCTTCTCACATATAAGCCCTGTTAATCACTGTATTTAAGTTATGCGCTTGACGGGGATGCTCATGTGTACTCACAGAGATGGTTTACTAGGAGGCCAGGGCCTTGGAATTATAAAACTAGTGCCGTCCTCTATCTTTCCTAATGTAAGATTTCTACCAATATTAATTTAGCTCCAACCTCACTAATTATCTACTAAACATGGAGCTCCCAATGTGCAAATACTTGTATGTATGTATGTATGTATGTATGTATGTATGTGTGTATGTATGTATTTTAAAAGATTTTATTGATTTATTTGACACACACACACACACACACACACACACACACACACAGTGACAGAAGGAATACAAGCAAGGGGAGAAGCAGGCTTCTCATTGAACATGGAGCCTAATATGCAGTCTTCTCATTGAACATGGAGCCTGATATGGGACTCGATCCTGGGATCATGACCTGAGCTGAAGGCAGATGCTTAACAACTGAACCACCCAGGTGCCCTGGAATACTTGTATTTAAACAGACTGCCTATAAGATGCAGTGGTTTCTAAAATACTGACAGGTATTTTTATTTCTGTCTTTACCAAATTGGAATTTCAAGGTATTGTTTGGTTGGTATCACATATTACATATCTGTATTTTTATATATTATTATGGGCAACCTTGGAAATCAGAGATGGTGTGATTAAGGATACTTTGGAAGGTTTGAAAGTAAAACATTCTTGTGTTTTCAAAAATGTTTCACTTCACTTTCCAATCATAGAATAAGTCATGAAATGCAGCTTTTAGGAAATTTAAATCAGAAAAAGATATGATGAAATATTTTGACATGTCAGATACAAAACAGACTGAGCAGGACAAAAGTGTTTTTAAAAAATCACCTTACTGAGGTAAGATTGACATACAAAAGTCACATATATTTATTATATACAGTTAGATGAGTTTGGAGATAGGTATCCATCCATGACACTATACCATCAACTCTGCCATAAACATATTCATCCCCCACCCTTCTTCTTCTTATTGTTATGATTTTGTGTGATAAGAATATTTAACATAAAATTGACCATCTTAGTAAGTTTTTAAGTATACAGTACAGAATTATGAACCATATGCTCCATGCTATTCACTAGATCTCTTAACTGAAAACTTGTGCCCTTTGACTCCCATTTCTCCTCCCCAAATTCCTGTCAACCCCCTTCTATTCTCTAGAATATGAGAGAGTTTGACTTATGAGTTTGACTATTTCAGATTCCTCACATAAGTCCTATTACACAGTATTTGTCATTCTGTGTCCGGCATATTTAACTTAGCCTAATGTCCTACGAGTTCATCCATGTTGTCGCAAATGGCAGGGTTTCCTCCTTTTCTAAGGCTGAATAATATTCCATTTTAATTCATTTATTTTCTTTACCTACTCATCCATCAGTGGGCATTTAGGTGTCTTCCATGTCTTGCTATTATGAATAATGCTTCAGGGAACATGGAAGTGAAGATAATACCTCTTTGAGATCTTGGTTTCAGTTCCTTTAGATAAATACCCAAAAGTGTCAGGTTTTACATTTAAGTCTTTAATTCATTTTAGGTTAATTCTTATGTATGGTTTAAGATAAAGGTCCAATTTAATTATTTTGCATGTGAATATTCGGCTTTCTCAATGCTTCATTGAAAAGACTATCCTTTCCTTATTGGGTATTCTCATTCCCTTTGTCAATGATTCCTTGACTGTATATGTTTTTTTTTAAAGATTTTATTTATTTATTTGACAGAGAGAGATCACAATTAGGCAGAGAGGCAGGCAGAGAGAGAGGAGGAAGCAGGCTCCCTGCCGAGCAGAGATCATGATGTGGGCCTCTATCCCAGGACCCTGAGATCATGACCTGAGCCGAAGGCAGAGGCTTTAACCCACTGAGCCACCCAGGCGCCCTTGACTGTATATGTTTGAGTTTATTTCTGATTTCTGTATTCTGTTCCATTGCTCTGTGTATCTCCTTTATGTTACTATCATAGCGTTTGATTACTATAGCTTTGTAATATATCTTGAGGTTAAGAAGTGTGATACTTCCAGCTTTGTTCTTGTTCAAAATTGCTGTGGCTACTCAGGCTCTTTTGTAGTTGCATATGAACTTTAGAATTGTTTCTTTATATATCTCTATTAAAAATACGCCATTAAGATTTTGATAGGCATTGTATTGCATCTGTAAATTACTTTGGGTGGTGTGGACATTTTAACAATATTAATTCTTTCAACCCAAAAATATTTTTAATGATATTTTAATTAAAAGGGACTGATAAGCTTAGTTGGACAGATTCCCTTCATAGATATGACCCAGTGGAAGAATAAAACTGATCAGTAGAGCTAGCACATAGTTAATATCATCACTCTGTCAATTTTTCTTTCTCTTTTATTTGTAGAAAAATTCATATACTACAGGTATACATGTTTGCACAAAGTCCAACTAAATTGTAAATTCAGGGAAAATTTGTAACCTTTCAAGCTCTCTGCAGTGATTTAAAACCATCATGCTTTATTTTGACTATTTCAGATTTTTAGGATGAGGATAATAACTGGATTCTCTTACATATCTTCCAAACCTAAATGGCACTAATAATGGATTATTTTCTAAATATAAATAAACAAGCCCAAAACATCTACTCTGTACTCTGTACTGGTTGCTGTGTGGATAAAAAAAAAATCACTGCATGTTCCATATTTCATTCCTCCCTTATAATTGATGGCATCAGTAGAATCATGAGTCAGACTGAGAGGAATTAATTTGTTGGTTGTTTTGATTTTTAGTTTTATAGCTACCAATCCCTCTATATTTATAATTGTTTAATGTGGTATTAGCAGAGTATTTGCATTTCCTTTTTACACACTAAAAAATGGAGGCAAAGTAGAGCCACATAAATTTTCTAAGACTTCCATCCTCTTGGTTTAAGGACTTAAATCAAAATTCTAGGAAACTGGGTGCCTGAATGGCTCAGTGGGTTCAAACCTCTACCTTCGGCTCAGGTCATGATCTCAGGGTCCTGGGATCGAGGCCCACATCAGGCTCTCTGCTCGGTGGGGAGCCTGCCTCCTCCTCTCTCTCTCTCCCTGCCCCCCTGCCTACTTGTGATCTCTCTCTCTCTGTTAAATACATACATACATACATACATACATACATACATAAAATATTTTTTAAGATTCCATTAAACTGCATTGAATTCATTACTTATTTTCTGTTATAGCGTAGCTGTAATACCTGTAACCAACCTTTGATGTCAAAATATATAAATTAATTTAGACTATGATCCTTGGTACTTTATCAGTGATTTCCATAATGCTATTGAGCTTGAGCAGTATGAACTAAAACAGAAATAAAGAAGTGATAGACATGTATAAAAAACTTATTGCTTAGAATGTATACATGTATTGACCATCTCAAACCCTACACAGTGCAAACATATCATACTCACGCAAAGCCAATTTAAAATAGAGCTGTTTTTAATCTAGAAAATCCATTTTTGGGTATTTGTCAAATTTTCACTCTAATGCACTTATCCATTGAAACCAAAGTAAGAATCAAGTATTACAGTTTTTCTTTTCTTTTCTTTCCTTTTCTTTTCCTTTCTTATTCTTATTCTTATTCTTATTACTGGAAATTATACTGTTACTTTGAATATGACTAATTTCAATGATATAAGAGTGTATTTTAGAGTTATATCAAAATCTTTTTTTCGAAAAGGGAGCTTATAAATTTTTATGCTCAGGAAATTTGGAAAAGTTTGTATGAAATTTCAAACATAACAAATTTAATCATTCAATTATTCAACAAATATTTATCTAGTGCCGAGTATTATTCTAGACCAATAGTCCTTAATAGGAGGCAGCGTTGCCCCTAGGGTTCAGTTGACAATGTCTGGAGACATTATTGATTGCTATGACTTGGGAGTGGGGGTGGAGATATTACTGGCATGTAGTGGGTAAAGCATCTAGGGATGCTGCTGAATATCCTACAATGGACAGCTCCTCGCCGCCCTCCCTCCTCCCCCACCCCCAAACTCTGACCAACAAAATAATCCAGTCCAAAATATAGTCATGCTGAGGTTCAGAAAACCTGTCTTAGATATTGGGAAAATAGCAGTGAATAAAACAATGTCCTTGCCCTCATGGAGTTTACATTCTAGTTGGGGAGAAAAAAAATGGGGAAAGAAATGCATGATAAAGAGTTGGGATTGCAAATCTTATTCATCTTAGCAGATATATACTTATCAGTCTACCTGTACATCTGAACCTGGATGGGCAGATTTTTAAAAGCTGAGACTTATTTGATTGTTTATCCTCAGCTCCACTTTGATTTTCAAAGGTAAGAATTTTATTTTGGCAGTCACTTCTGGCCAGAAGGCTTACAATTCTCCTCAGGCTCATTTTTTTGTATTAAGTATACCATCTACTCTGACTTTCAGTAAAGGAATATTATTTCTGACTATAATAGTATAGAAGTCTATCTTTCAGAATCAAGTAAATATGAAATTTGGTGAGGACCTGGGAACTGTTCATTTGTTTTCATAGGATGCTGTTTATGGAGATCCCATAGGATGAGTGGAATCATTCTTGGCAGAATACCTAGTTTTGATGTGTGAATTGGAGATTACAAAGGAAACCTAAATGTGTTTCTAAAAACAAAATGAAACAAAACAGATATAAGAACATATGGGTATTATTTATATGTTTATAGATATATACATATCGACACATATATAATATATAGTATAGTTTTTTATAGTTTAATGAGCAATTTATATTTCAGCTTTATAATAAATGTGCTTTAAGATTTATCCTCATATTTTAGAAGAAGAAAGTGAGGTTCAGGTGGATTAAGTAACTTGAACCAGATTACTCATCTATTAAACAAAATTAGGACCATAAGAGATGGTTTAAGTGCATTTTATAATTTACTTCTTGACTGGGATTCTTTGCTTTAAACTTTGCTGACTGATAGGTAAGAAGCACAGTCATTTCGAAGCTTTTGTGCATAACTTACTCCCCTCTTATAATATTCAAGTGAATTAAAAGTAATTTAATCAAATTACAAAAGGGGAAAATTTCCAAGTCAAAATGATATTCTTAGGTTCCCAGAGAGTTCATGTATTTTCCAAATTTCCAGTTAGCTGTCCAGAAGAAACTTCAGGCCTAATAGAATTTAACAAGTATAAGAAGAACTATCATGAAATCTGTCTTATCTCATTCTGTAGTTTTCTTTTGAGGAAAATGCTGAGAATGTTTTTGCCAAGTGCCAGAGCTCGAATCTTTGGAGGATTTCTGCGGCTGTCTTCGAATTTCAAAGTTTCGATGAGTCTCTGGGAGTAGCTGGGGAGTGTGTCCTTGCCCATCCCCGGCCCGTGCTGCCCTCTGAGCATGTTCAGCAGGTTGCATGCCAGCAGAGGAAGCAGATGTTTGACCATACTGGAATGGAGCGCCTGCTGCATCAGGAGCTGGGGATTCCTCTTGACATCTGGACATGGCTGGGTCGGGATGCCTGCCTCGGGCCAGGAGGCTGCGGGGGCTGCGGGGCAGAGAGCACGGAGTCTTTTCTGCTCTTTAAGCGATTAGTGCACTGAAGCAGCAATAATGTTGAATTATCGCTTGGCTGCGTTCTTCTCAGCAATCTTGGGACAATAGGAGAGTCAGGAAGGAGCCTTTACAGTAAAGTCGTGTTCAGAGAGACAAGACTAATTATGGAGTATTAAAAGAGCTTTATTTTAAGTGATTTCATTTACAAATAGCTCTGGACAGTGTATGGAAGTTTTTAAAACTGTAAATCCAATAGCTTAAAAAGACTTCTAATTGAAAGTGGCTAGTATAGAGCCATTATTTCAGCAATTGTCCAGTTTAAGAGTTTGGCCAAGTCGTGCTAGGGAAGATAGAACATCTGCCAAAAAAAAAAAGAAAACACACCACTACTTGCAGCTATCAGGGGCAAGCTCTCTAACTTGACAGGAAGGAAGACTTTTAGGTAAGAGATTGAACTATGCATTGGCTTTTAGTGTTTTACTTTATCCCACTGGAAACTGGTCTACATTTGCTACCCAGAACTGAAACCATCTGTTGCACTAATTTCCTTTATGATATGTGTTATTTAAGCACAATGGATATAGAAATGTGTAGGTTAAAATATATATTTTGCTGAACGGTTGATGTATTATGTAGCTTTTTCTCTTATAATTTTTCCTTAGTGAGATCTCTGTGTCCAAGGAAGCCTTCTCATAAACAGGTTATGGCCAGTTGTGTTCACGGTAGTATAGTGGAGAAGAATGCAGTGTTGCTCTCACTTAACCTCTCGTATTCTAAGGGGGTTATATTTAATTAACGCTGGTGAGAGGCTGACCTGAGAGGCTGTGGAAAGTGATTGAGCTGCATTTTCCAAGCTCTGCTCTAGTCAGCCGGGAGAGAAATGTAAAAAAAAAAAAAAAAAAAAAAAAAAAAAAAAAAAAAAAAAAAAAAAAAAAAAAAAAAAAAAAAAAAAATTAGAAAGTACTATTTTCTGAAATTCCCTCTAACTAAGCTGTATTTCAACGGGCCATTTAATGCTCAAATGGACAAAGGTATTACTTCAGGCATTGAATTGTATCAAACTCCTTCTCAGAGGTCCAGTTTAAAAACTCCGAAGGAAAAGTGGTTTAGCCTCACATTCTCAATGGACTATCACTTACTCTGCTTAAAAAGAAAAAAGCAAATAAATTTTTTAAAAAGGGGAGGGGGGCAGGAGAAACACTCACAGTCAGTAAGCGCAGTGGAACATGCACCCTGTGTAGTCCTCATGACACGGGAATTGCCCCCTAGAGTTTAGGAGCTCCTCAGCCCCCATACAAGAAGACACCCCTCTCTGCAGCGTGACTGTTTACCTGCTCAGAGCATTTTCTTCACGTCTAAGCAAGTGATTGCTCCAGGACCCAGGGGGCAGCCTCTGAATAGTCTCTGCACAGGTAAATCATTGGCTTAGATGGAACACAACCAGGAGAGAGTGAGAAGCTTTGTTGGGATAATAGAGGCCTGGCTGTGGCTGATTGGGGTGGAAACCCTTCATCTCCCCATCCATTTATCAATCAGTTTAATAACGAGGCATTTCTTAGTCATTTTAATAAAGAGACATTTTTTAGTCATGGAACAAAATAGTCATCCATAATTCATCTATATCCCACCAGCCCATTCCTGATTTTAGAGCCACCTCTGCCCCATCTCCTGATTATGAAACACTAGCACCAAACACGGATATACTTTACTCGGAAGCAGGAAAATGACTGTGTATCAGTAGGTGATGATTTGCCACCAGGTACTGGAGCAACGTGTTTCCTCTTTACTCAGCAGCTAGCTGGCTCTCTGACATGTTTTCTGTCTGTACAATAGCAAATGCCTTGGAGGTTTCAAGAAAGTAGCACTTCTTGGTTCCTCAAGACCTCTTCAGTTAACAGAGCTGTGTGACCAAAAACCAACCAACCAACCAACAAACTTAAAAGAGCTGTGTGACCTTGAGCTAACTTTCCCTGTACCTTAGTCTCCTCATCTGTGAAATGGGGATGATGAAATCTCCCATATTGTAAGGATTAAATGAAATAACACAATGCAGTTGCCTAGCACAATGTCTGCTACATGATAAATACCCAGTAAACATCATTTCTCTCCACACCTTTATACTAGTATCTCTCTTACTCATTAAAAAATATTGTAAAAGCAGATACCACATGCTTTAGGTACTCAAGCTAAAAAAGCTAGTGACCTCTTAGGGTAATAGCCTAGGGAGGAACTCAACCAACTGAGCAGTGCTTCAAAGTGATAAGAACAAATAACATGTGGCAAATGATTTGGTAAATATGTATATAAATATATGTACTTATTAGTGACCAAGCAGGCTGTATATAGGCTTTTTGAAATCTTTATGTCCTAGTACCTACACCCTATGAGTACTCCTGAATTCAAAAAGCATAAGATCCAGTGGAGTGTTCTTTAGAAAGAAGTGATGGCCAGGCAGTGAATAAGATACTTTAAACTGGAGTTTCCACTAATCAAGACCAAAAAAAAAAAAAAAAAAAAAAAAAAAAAAAAAAAAAAAAAAAAAAAAAAAAAAAAAAAAAAAAGCCACCATATTGAGAGAAAAGTCTTCACAAATAGGCAATGAGATTGTAAACTACATAGATTTCCAGAGCTGGGAAGGCTCAGAAGCCTTGAGGGCCAAATCCAAACTCTACCACCAGTTGCATGAGCATGGGCAAATTACTCTTCCTATGCCCAGATTCCATTAGATGGGATTAGGAGTAATACTCACCCCAAAGGGCAGTTGTGAAGACTAAATAAGAAAAACCTTATGAAAATTGCTTCACACGCTGTCAAGTATTATGTGAAGTTTTTGAGGTTTTACAGTCGAAGAGACTAAAGCCCAGGAAGATGGATTAAGTCGACGAAAGCCACACAGTTTGTAAATGGCCTGGGTTAGGATACGTGGAATTATGAGGCAACACTGTGAAGAGCTAAATTTGATTGTTTCTTTCAAATAAATTTATAAGAAAAGAACTGAACCAAATTGAAACATGGCCAAGAGGGCAGTATATCTCATGCCTCTACCTGTTCTGGGTGCAGGTGGGTGGGGGTGAGTTGTTGTAGAGAGAGATGGTTTGCGATTGAATGTACCAACCTAATGGTACATTAGGCTAAATGGCTAAAAAACCAAAATACAGCATATTTAAGTGTAAGACCCTGTGACAGGGCTGGTAGTAGCAACAAGGCCAAAATACAACCTTACATTGACATGAAGAAAAGGATTTATTATTTAATTAATTCACTCCTATGTCAATTCCTCAAACGTTTATTAAGTCCCTACTGTGTATAGTAAGCACATTTTTCTACTTGCCAGATACTAAGGTCAGACCTTGATCCGTGCCCGCAGAGGGCCCACAGTCTAGTAGACCCTGTGATAATTGTTAAAATGGATGTGCCTCCAGAATGAAAACACTGCGGAAGGAAGAGGTGTTAAGCTCTGCCTGGGGGAAATATGGGCGATCTTCATGGATGAGATGATGTTAAAATGGAATCTTGAAAGGAGAATGGAAGCTCACCAGGTGTGCAGGGCAAGGATACAGCATGGCAGAGAAACAGAGAAGAGAAAAAACACCTCAGACAAAGAGCACAGCCTACCTGTAGTTGTAGAAGCAATAGACGCTTGGCACCATCAGGAAATGACAGTCTGGCACAGGCGGGGTGTGCCAAAGCAATAGTTGGTGAGGTTGGAAAGGTAAGCAAGGGGTCAGATCGCAAAGTGGCTTTCACACCACACTTGGGAATTTGCAGTGCCTGTGGCAGACATGATTTATTCACACCGTAAATGGTAAAGTGGTATAAGGTATAGTGAACAACTTTATGATGTGATATTCCTCTATTAATTTGATCTCTAGGTTACATTTCCCATTACACTAGGTTTAATAGTTAGGGAACTATGTTTGGTAAGATTCATAGTCCCTTTAGTACAACGGTACCCTGTGGCAAGAGAAACTGTACAAACAGAGTAATGATACATGCAGAATAAACAAAACTGTTTAAGATTGAAGCAAAGCCAAGGTCCAACCATTTCCCTGGGACTTGGGGAAATCTTATAATCTGAAGTTTGTGCTAAACCCAATCACATTTAGTACATTGCTTCTCAGTGAATGGGCCCTGATACTATATTTCAGCCAAATGATGAAGCAAGGAGTAAAATTCTGTAAAGAAAAGCTATGGGTCTTCTAATTGTGCAATTATGCCCCTTTCTGGAATAATAAAATGTTCCTTGGCGGAGGTCAGGATCTCTGCCACTGACTTATTTAACAGATCCACTTAACATCTGTCCTGCAGACTGTGCACTTTATTAGCAGACAAGAGACCCAACAGACTTTGCCTGCTGTGTCCCTTTTTCACATTCACACAGCTGTGGATTAACTCAGACTTTCCAGAAGAGGACCAACCAGAAGGGATAGTAACGTTATTGGCTGATTCTAAAAAAGATGGGAAAAAAAGAGCAGAAACAAATGTTGCCCTAGTACAATTCAGTGTTTTAGGGTGACAATTACCAGTCTGTTTTAAAAAGGAATAAAAGCAGCGATTTCACTAAAAAAGGAAAGTCTATTCCTATCTGTGTGGGAACCTAATCAGGCTCTTGTTTCCAATGACGAGGCCTCCGCAGTCGCACCAGGTCTGCGACAAGAATGCTGCTTTTCTGCACCGATAATGTGGAAACGATAAAATTCCCTCGAAGAGACATATGTGTCTGCATCATGAGATGTGTTATTTGACAAAATGCTTTGTTCTCCTCATGTTTTCCATGCAGAGTTTCACGCTGAGTTGTTTGGCTGGAAATCTTTGATTAACTAGAATTAGTTGCTGAAATAAAATAGACACTTTTGTTTTATGAGTCCTCTTGCTGAGCTGTAAATTATAGTAAAACATATAGGAGTGACAGAAAGAAGTGCTGGTTTGAACCTCTGACCCACGACAGGCACAAAAACATAAGATTATTCCTTCAAAGAGCTGCATTGAGACATAAATATTTCACGGTCCACTCGAAATTGTGCCCTCTTAACAAACTAAAGCTGCAATTTTACATCGTGTAATGAGAGTTTTCCAGAGGTGTTATGGTAGGCTTACATGACGTATTGAGATTCGGAAATATCCCTCCCAAATTAGGACCTTGAATGCCTAAAGATTGTCTCTAACAGTGGATCAAAACAAAACAAAAACACCCAATAAAACAAAACCAAAAAAAACCACCAAAAAACCCAAGAACAGAACGAAGTTCCTGTTTCCTAAATGAATAGCTAAGGGTGGCTTTACTTCCCTTTACTAGAGAAGGGCTGCATTTTATAAATCTTCAGGTTTCTCAAGGCCACGTTGGCCTTTAGTGTCGCAGTCTTTGGGTGCTAGCCTGAAGGAATGGGCTGGAGGGGGACATTAATGATGGCAGAACAGAAACTCTGTGAAGTCTAAACACTGCGCATTCTAGGGTTTGGTATTCATTCTTCTCAGGGTTATTGCTTTTTTTTTTTTTAGTTGGTTAATTTTATAGGATTACTTAGACATTTTAGTTAACATAGGATCTCTTTCTAGAGCTTCCACGTAAGTAAGCGAAGCCTCCCTAACTGTTCATAGTCAAAACTAACTGTGAGGGGTGTGTTAACTCACACTGTTGTGGTAATCATTTCACATTATATACGTATATCATAGCATCACATTGTACACCTAAACCTGACTCCGTTCTTTTTGCCAGCATCTCAATAAAAGTGGGGGAAAATCCCTATTAGTTCCCAGTGATGCAGTAGCGATTTGTAAGTGCTTCGGTGCTACCCTTTATCATAGTGTGGCTCTCTCCCTGTCTCCTTCCTATCCTTGCTGTGAGCTCCTGAGAGGCAGCATATCTTCTTCGTCTTTGTATCCCTAATACATCCTTGCTAAATTGAGTAAAAATGCCAGATGTTTTTCTGAGTAAGATCTTTGGAGTGATAGCTCTTCAAAAGAACATATTGATAGGAAGAAGAGCCTACAAGAATTGACTATAGTGTGTCCTTCCTCTAAGTATGTTATGCACATTAACTTATTTACTCCATACAGCAGTCTTTTGGAGTAGCTACGATTATTTTTCCCATTTTAAACATTTGGAAATTTAAGACCCAGAGAGATTAAATAACCTTACTTTAGAAGACATAGTTGTGACAAAGGAGCCTGCACTCCTCATCACCGTGCTTCCTGCCTCTCACAGCAACATATAAACCTTATTTTTCTAAGTATCTTTTTTAGTACTTTGTATTAACCATTACTTGTTTCATCTGCTCTAAGGATCTTTAAAGGTGGATTATTGATATAGGTCTCAGTATCACATCTAGTGACAATAAAGTGTGTTGTGTGCTTATTACATACTATTTGAATGACTTTTACCATGGCTGCCATGGATAAGGTATCATTCCTTTCTGCTAATTAGGGAGTAAGCCATGGGTATTACTGTAGGATACAGATGGCATATTTACATACTACAAAATATGCTGAACTTCTCCAATTGGCAATATTAATAATATGCAGTTCAAAAAATGACAGTTAGTGGAGGTGGCTCTGAAACAGTATAAGCCATTTATTTAAATTTTAAAATACAGAAGAAAATAAAAGAGTAAAGAAAGAAGTCATTTTGTATTATTTCTTATCGAGTTTACTTGATTCCTTAAAAGTGAATTCAGAAGACAGCCTTATCTCCCTGAATATTTATTACAAGTGTACATTGCATGTTAATATTATTAATATGAAATTTCTGTTTAATAAACCTGTGCATTTCACATAGGCATGGATTTTTTTCATTAGCATGACTCTTGTGTTCAGTCTTCCATAGTCTCCTGAGAAATTAAAAACCAAGTTCAGTTTAAAAACACTAAAAACATTTTCATAATAAACAGGTTTATTTCCAACCAGCAATGTTTGTTCTGTCCATTGTTTACAGTGAAGAAATATAGCATTTAAAAAATATTATACTTTTCTTTCATGCAATTTTGTTTTCCCAAATATGTAGTTCTAACAATTAAAAAAAAAAAAACTTCCTCTTTTTTTCATTGAATATTCACTCATATTTGTCTTCATTCTGTTGTTTTGGAGGAAATCGAAGGGCATAGAAGCTGAGCAGTTGTAGAATATTTTTCAAGCAACAGCATCTGGTTTCTTGGCAGTCATCATGGGCCAAGGCAAGGCAGTCCTGGCATATCTCCAGATTTTTCTGTGGGTATTGCTGAGGGATTTCCAGGTCTGCCATGTTGTTGTAATGGTGTTTCCTAGAAACCCGGAAGCTCGGAATGGAGTCCAAAGTCTGTTTGATAGTGTTTGAGGTCTACATGATCTGTCTCCCTTGCCCTCTCTTTGACATCTGACCCACCACCCTTTGCCCAGCTTACTCTGCCCCAGCCACACTGGCCTCCTTGCTGTTCCTCACACATTCCAAGCACAAGCATCTCTTTACCTCAGGACCTTCACTTATCCTTCCCCAGGTAGTGACATGGCTTACTTCCCCATTTCTTTTGGTTCTTTACTCACGTGCCCTTTCTTTTAGTTTTCCTGACCTCCTCAATATTTAAAAATCCCCCTCCCCCATATTCATATACCCCAGTCACTTAGTATTCCATGGCACATATAAGCGTCCAAGTTACCTATGTCTTTGTGCTTATTTATTTTTTCTGTCTTTTCCTCCCCTCTCCCCGCCCCCAATCACTGCTCACTCCTGTTTTCCCAAATAGTGCCTGGCCATTAGTATCCACTCAACAAATAATTTCTGAATGAATCTGAACCAAAAGTCACCTTTGGTTACAAGGAAACAATGCTTTTAAATAGTAGGAACCCAACTCATTTACTAAAAAAGTACTTTACTGAACTGAGCACATGTACTCAAATATATATACCCATTGAAACTTCCCTGTGATTTAAAGGCCATGGGAAATAATGCTTAGATTTCAAATCCAACTTCTGGACTCCTTGACAAGTTTTTATTTTCTGTTGGTAAAGTCAAGATGCATTTGTTGAAGTTCCCCTGATGAGCTAGGGCTTTGTGATTAGAGAGTTAAAGGAGCGTTACGAATGCAAGCCGTACCACTTGGAGCACATTCAGAGAGCTGGGTCTCTTCAGCAGTGCCTGCGCAGGTCTTGGAAACAGAAGGAAAACAGTCAGATTCATTCCCATAATGTTGATTTCCAACTGCCCTCATTATCACCTCTTTGAATAACTTGCTTCAAGAACCAAAGTACTAATTGTTCAATGACAGAACTTTATTTCTGTAAATAAACCATTAGGTATTTACATACTTTATTTGGCACCCTGAAAGAAAGATACTTGAAGTAGCAAAGAGAGACCGAATTTTCTGGTTAAAATCATTGGGGGGGTCACTTTGTTTAAACTTAGTTATTTGTACTGCGTAACTATGTTCCATGAGGAAAAGCTCTTCTGAACTCATTCCAATATAATTGGTGTAATCCAAGAAGGAGTTCTGCTGTTTTTTGTTTTGTGTTGTGCTGTGTTGTGTTATTGTTGTAGCAGATGGCTGCCTGGGCGCTCAACCTCATGGATTCAGAATTTTTTTTTTCTTAAAGTTCTCTTCATAGGACCATTGACCTTAGTCTGTCTGTCTTTCTTTCTTTCTTTCTTTTTTACATCTTCTCCTTTCCCCCACACCCAGCATATTCTCCCCTTGTCTCCCCACCCCATAAGCACAATGGGTTATGTTAGAAGAGCTACTCAGTGCTAAGAAAATAAGCAAGAGGATCTCTAGCCAGGAAAACTCTTTTTTCAATTCATTTTTCTTTACTTGACATTCTTGAACAGGCTGCAGGGGATAATGAAATGAATTAAACAGGTCCTGGCTTTCCAATGGCTTATAGTCAATGCTTGTCCTATTTTTCCTTTGGTTGTTGTAGAAAGGCAAATAGCTGAAGTCTCAAAGGGGGTGAAATAGGTCTGTTCTCACCTGAGACAGATTTTTGGCCCTTTGTGTGTATTTGCATAAACTTTCATTTTAAAAATCTGAAAACACCTTAACATGATTATAATTACCTTAAGCTAATAACTGTAGTTGACTTTTAAAATTTGTACATTTTAAAACAAATATTAAAATTCTACAACATAAATTATTCTTGGGTGCCCGGGGATTACTTGTCAAGTACATATAGGATACATTTCTCTTTGAATTCCAGGGGAATGGTGGGAAAACAATCCTTTTGTGTAGCCCAAATCAAGAGCTCTGATAAAATGTGCATATTCTATTTGCACTGAGTTCCTTAAGAGAACAAAACAAGGAGAAAAGAGTGCTGTGAACACTGGAGGGGGCAGATAGTGAATCTGGGTTCTAGATTTCCTTCTATCTACTGCTCAGCAGTTGGTATTCTTTTATGCAAATCAGCTTTGTTCAATAAATTTGAGTTTCCCTCTGTAAGGCGAGGGGATTAGATTAGATGATGTTTACAGTTCTTTCTTCTGCTAACATTGTGTTATCTGGTGTTTACTTGCAAGAAAATCAGTGTATGACTTAATGAACTCACCTGCTTATAGGCTCAAGAAGACCAAAACAGAGAAAGATGACTTCCATCTCTGTACTTCCTTTTGGACAGGGTGTGAGGAAAGGTTTACGAAGAAAAGGGTGTAGGCAGACATAATAATGAACCCAAAATGATAGAGACAAAAAGGGAAATAAAGGAGTTTTAGTGGCCATTGTTAACATCTGTTACGTCCAGCATGATATTAGGTGCTAAGGACATAAATAAGACAAGACTGAGTCCTTCCCTTAAAGAGCTTAGAATCTACTGGGAGATAGACATTAAGGGGGGAAAAAAGACATTCCATAGAGTACACAGGAGTAGAAGAGATTCAGTGGGAGCAGAAAATTGGCAGGGGTCAGATAAGGCTTTAAGGGAAAGAGATTTTTGACTTGAAACTTAAAAAATGAGTAGGATTATGACAAACAAAAGGGGTTAAAAGGAAAAGAAAGAATATGGCAGGAGAAGCAAGGAGGCTGACTTGGAAATTAACCCCATCTGTGAGGAGTGGGAGTGGTAGATCTTCCCCTGTTCCTCTCATCTCCCAGCCCTACAGCCAATTTTCCTCGGTGTCAAGTATTAGCGGTATAGCTAAACAAGTACCTTCTATGCCGAAAAACAAGAGCTTCAGTTCTTTCCTTCCATAAAACCACAGCTGTATTTCCTGGATCGTTTTGTTGACATTGGAGGTTTATGAGAAGTAAAAGTATTTGTGCTCTCTTTCAAATTATTTTTAAGCTTTCTCTGTGCTCCCCCGGCCAACCAGTCTGTAATGACTTGTTACTGACATATTTTCTTCCCTGTGCTGAACAAGCGCTAAATCATGCTGCTTAATTACCCCTGTCTCCATTCTGCCTTCTCACAGCCTCACAGCTGAACTTGTCCAGCTTTGTGGCAGGCCTTGCTTGGTAGGCAGAGGAATGGTCATCAGCACAGTTTTGAGAATATAACAAAACCCAGGATGTCCCTGGAGAGCCGGGCCAGCTTGGGGCCTCGTGTCAGGCAGCATCAATCAAGTAAACACTGACATTTCCTTGAAGATGCCTCTCACCCACCCTGCTTGTTTCCTCCAACATCTCCAGTTGCCCGTCCCCTCCTCCCACCCCGAGTAGTGTGTGGTGCACAAGAACACAATCCGAGTTAACCAGGCCTGGGGGTCTGGGGTTCCCAGATGTTACATGGGGCTACAGCAAGTGGAGTAAATACAAGGGTCAGGGTTGAAAGCTTTTCAGTTGTGCCTATTGAATCTGTTTTTATAGAATAGCACTTTCCCTTCCCTTCCTTACTTCATTATCCACCAATAGGCTGGTTGCATTTGAGGGAAAATGTTTTTTCTTTCTCTCTAGGCCAGATTCCGACAGGCCACTTTAAAATGCCCTTTCTAATTGAAATGACAAAACACAGGAGAATTTACTCCAAAGAGAATCTAGTGTGTGAAGCTGTGCCTGCTTTTTTTTACTGTTGGTTCCCATATACTGGAGCATACTGGTACCAGTTTAAAGCCCCTGACAATTTCCATTTTTATCTAGTTCTCCTACTTCTACCTATACTCTGCATAGTTCTTTTTACTTTATCAGTCTGTTAAATATGGACCACTGGGGTATTTTGAGTGTCTTTCTTATGGCTCAGAGACTGGCTGGACAAGGGAGTTGTTTAGATCAAAATCATGCCCCTTGCTCCTTCAAGGTGGTTGGTGGTACCATTAACTCTTTCCGTATTTGAGGACTGTGAAGTCCCATTTGAGAGAAAGTCGCTGCAAGACATCTGGTAATACAGTTTGCTACTTGAGAACTTGGAATAGCAAAAGCAACATCAGAATTTCTCTTCTCCTTGGACAGTGATTCTTGTCTGGTGGCTAGGAGAAGAAATGGGTTTCCTTTTTATTCACTCTATAGCTTATTTAAAGCACATGGGCTTTAAAATGAGACTGACTCTAAAATAGATAATAATCCCCATTTTATATTAGTTATTTTGAAAACTAAATAAAATAATAAATGTAAAATACCTAACACAGAACCTGACTGAGTTAGTGCCCAATATATGTTTGTTGAATGAACACATGAATGAATGCAGGTGATGACTGAATGGCTGGATGAGTGATTATGTGGTTATGTGAAAAACATTTGATTATGACAATACAGGCCTTGCACCTTTTTGTCTATGGGGCTCTCCATTGGAGATCTTACATGATTTTGTCACAGAAAGCAGGTTTATATATATTTACACCTATATATTTGACATTGTGCTAAGTATTAGGTACACCGTGACCCCACTCATTGTAATTTGACATGAATTTAGCTGTTCTGGGTGTAAAGCAGGCCTCTCTTCCCATGTGTGATAGTGTTATAAAAGTGACTCTGACACAATATATTTTTTAGGTCCTGACCATAGACTAGTGTACATACTCCAAGACACTCAAGAATTTCACCATAAGGCTGAGTTGGTAGATGAGTGGTTTTGTATTGAATGTAAGTGGGCCTAGTTATTAAAGTATTGCTAGGATTCAAATGCAAGATAGGGGTCTTTTTTAAGGCTAGTCTCAGGCTACTCTAGGAACAGTATTAGAAGTATATATGGTTATGGATTTGTGAGCTCCTCATAGGACTTTCTTAATCTAATTTATTTGAAAGATTGCTTAGTGAGTTAATAGTAAAGCATAGGAAAGATTCTTTGTGTCTTGGTTTTAGTTCACTACTTTTTCTAGGTAACTTCTCTTTTGAGGGATAAAGTCTAAAATGATTAATGTGACCTATAACACTCTTCCCCTCTCCAGTCTCTTCTCATGCCACTCTACCCTCACTCAATAGTCCTGCCATATTGCCTTTTTTTTAGTTTCTTGAAATGTTACCTTCTTTTCTACCTCAGAGCCATAATAATCAGTGTCCTTTTTTTCTGGAATGTTCTTTATAACCTCTCCACCTGGATACTTCTTACTTAAAGTATTACTTCCTTAGAGAAGCCATTTTGATTCTTCAGCCTATGTTAAATACCTTTGTTTGATGGTCTTTTGACATGCTGTATTTTTCTTTCCTAGCACTCAACCTAACCTTAATTCATAATTACCGTCTAAGCATTTATTTAATGTCAGTTTTTCTTCCTAGCTCCGTTTAGGCAGGGACTATTTCAGAGTTGCTTGTTGTTGGACCTCTGGTATTTAGCATAATGTTTAGTTAATAGTAAGCATTTGATAAAGATTTGCCATTGAACCAATTCATCAGTGCTGGAAATGTGCCTGCAAGGTGCAATGGTTGGTTCATCATATTGTCATTTCTACTTTAAGTGGTGATGTTGAACGAGTGTTCTTCTAACACCAATGCTAACTAGTTACACTGTCTTGAGCAGGGTACTTCTCTTCTACAGTCCTCCGCTCATCAGTAGAATGACGAGGTAAGACTAGACCAAATAATCTGGGAAGACCCTTTCAGTTCTGGGGCTAAGTGTGGCATTTTTCAGCATACCAAAACTCTTAATACTGGCTACTTTATTAAATCTGAACTTAGGATAAAAAGGTAGAATATTTTTAGCCATAAAACAGTAAAAACATTTCTTAAAATGCTCCTATGAAATATGAATGATTTTATGCTTTTGAAAAAATATTTAGGTAGGCTTATTTTTTACATGTATACACTGCATGTCTTTTATATATCTTGGGTAAAGAAACAATATCCTATCCCAAACAATCACTGAACATTTCTCAAAACTGAAATGGAAAAAAATCTATATTTACAGAAACCGTCTTCACCAAAGTTTAAATGTTTATGAGACTCTGGCTAAGCCTGTTATAAGCTTTACTACATTGTTGGTTTTGTAAACCTCAACTGTGTTTGGAAATGAATATTCATCATTATCATCACTGTGACTATGAACTATGATCTCAGAATCCCATGGGGAATGACACTTTTGTAAACTCTTACACAATAGTTAATTTGAGTTTAACCTTTCTCTTTCCCAAACCATTAGCCCGCAAAGGAGTTTTTGAACTAAAGCTATTTATTTGAATTATTCATATTTTATGTTCTTCAAAAAAAGGATGCAGTAGCATTTAGAGAAACTTGAAGTTCATAAGTGACAAGACTGAGAAGAAAAATTGGTACCTACTCACAGTTGCTGCTCAACAGTAGAGAATTTGTATCAGGAGAGTTTGAGAGAAGTGACTGAAGTTAGCAGTTATTGAAACGTTTTCTAGTTAACATTTTAACAAATGACTTCAAAAGACTAATTTCTTGTGAAACGGTGTAATTTAATTTAGGGTTTCTTTTCTTTTTTTTGGAACTCAGCATAAAATTCTTCATTATATATGATAAATATTATCATATACCACTTCTGTTGCTTCACTTATAGAGAATATCTCTCCTTCCCAACAGCCAGTGATTTTTTATAGTATGTTAATTCAGAAAATATTGATTGGTTATCTTTCATTTGCAAGGCACTAGTCTTGCTGCTAGGCATTCAGATATAATCAGGTGGATCGTGACTTCAATAAGCTTACAGTCTATCCAGCATGATAAGACATATGCGGACAACTAAAGAAAGATTTAAAAGAAGTGATAAGTGCACGCAAAAAAAGAACACGTCAGGTGTTCAGGATCTATCTCTTACGTCTTCTCAAAAGCCATGTGCTTGTTTCAAGACTTTGAATCCTCCACAGCTTCTAACACAGAGACTGGCATACAGAACACATTCGATTAATCTTAGCTTTTTTATCTAGGTCAGATCTGAAGTCTTCAATCTGAAAAGCATGGTACTGCATCTAAAATGATAACATTTTGTTAGACAGGATGTGACAATTTTTACTTTCGTGAGCACCTTCTATCTTTATATTGCGCTCTATTTTCTGATTTTTCTTTCAAGGCTCATTCTACTCCATCTTCTCTGATATCCTACTGCCCAGTTGACCCAGCTGTGTAAATTCATGGTATGTGGCGATGTTGCTTCTCGCCACGATCAGTAATCACAGCTCACAAAGAACTCTGAGGAATCTCAGCATTTCTGGGGTCTTTCCTCTCTTAGGTACAAACCACTAGAAAGCAATATGAAATGAAAGGTTATCAAAGCTTTAGAGGAAGCAATTAACTATTTCTAAAAAGCAAAAAATGACCGTATTGTTCAATCTGAAGGCTTTCTGAATTTAGTCAGCTTTTTTAAAAATAGACTTGTTCCTGCGGGTTTGTTTTTCTGTGTTTTGTTTTGTTTTGTTTCACTAGTTGAAGTTCCCTGGGGAGTCAAAATTGAGTAAAATTGACTTTCTTCTGATCTTGTGAATTATTGAGGGAAAATGAAGGCATAAATGATACGTAAGGACTCTCACCTCTCTAAGATTTCATGACTCTTAATACTCAGTAGGAGGGCATATTGGTCACGATGCCAGGTACTGTGTGGCCGATGCTTTTTCAGCTCTCAACCATCTTCATTCCATTCAGTAGAAAATTTTCTTCAGTGGCTTTATCCAAGCCGAAAAATTTCAGAAGCTTCATTTGTGGCCCCCAGCTCCAGCCCCACTTTGAAGGCACCTGGCTGAATTTCAAAGGAAAAGGATACCACAGAGTAAAAAGGAAACAGAAGAGGCAGCCCTTTCTCCCTCTAAGTTTAGCAGCTTGACTCTTACTTGTGAATTTGTCCTGCCACTGAGTCATTGCACATACAGAATCATGAAACTTTAATTTCTTTAGAGGCTTGTTATATTAGAAAAATTGTTCCAAAGAAAGCAACAATCATGACATAAGCACATCTGGCTCTTGCAAATTATTCTTTATTAAGCTTTCATTTAATTACATGTGCTGAAAGGTCTGTTTTTGATTACTGTAATTTTTTTTATTTGTCCATCTGAATGATAGTAATGCTGGAAATTACATACAAACCACCTGTTTTTCCCCCCCTTACTAATATGGCAAAGTTTGAGCTATTTTCTCTGTGGTGGATGAACTAGGAAGCTTTCTATTTATTATGCTAGAAGTATGACGATCAAGGTAATGGCTTAATATGGATTATAAGAAGAAAAGAAAATACTTGAATAGAGTTTCCACACATTAAATAGTGTGAAGACCGAGGTATCTGAATTCTGGTTAACCATAGCAGATTAACACATTCATTTATTACCAGTTTCACCCAAAAGCTAATAAATCAACAGCTAAGGAATTAACATCCTATGATAGGAAAAAGAAGCTTTATTCCATTCCAATCCATTTCATTCCATTTCATTTCACTTTTTTGGTTAAGAATCTGGCTATATTCTCTTGAGGATTATGTGATATGCTGCCTAGAAATAAGACCTGGAGAACACAGTAGCTGCTGTTGGGCCTCGGGGATCTTGAGGGCAGCATTCTTATCATCCAGAAGGCTCAGCATCCCCAGAAAAGCTTGGTCAGTATTGAAAAAGAACAGTATTCTTCCAGGAATCCCTCGGAAAGTTCAGATTAGTTACTTAGTTCATGAATATTAAAATTACATGGATGGACATACTGACACTTGAACTTTTTATAACAGTTTTAGGCACTAGCAAGAACCATAGAAACCATTTAGTCTAATTCCTTTTTGTACCAAAGAAACTGAGTTCTAGAGCAACCAAACCCTTTCTTCAGGTTCATAAAGTTATTGCTAGGAGGACCAGGAACAAGACAATGGCTCTCATGCTAGTACTCTTTCTTTATATTATTTGGTCTCTCTTATTTCCTCTTGAAAAAAAGTAGTGAGAAAGAAATTGCAAAGCTGTCAGAGAAATAGTTGTCTAACGACACGGTAAGTTTTTGTTGTTGTTTGGTTTTGGTTTTTGTTTTGTGAAACTCAATTTCGGCTGCATTTAAAAAGATAATGTTTGTCTTCCGTGTTTTGCAGCAGCTCTATGCCGCTCAGCTGGCCAGCATGCAGGTGTCACCTGGAGCAAAGATGCCATCCGCTCCACAGCCACCCAACACGGCAGGGGCAGTCTCACCTACCGGGATAAAAAATGAAAAGAGAGGGACCAGCCCTGTAACTCAAGTTAAGGTACTTGCTTTGCAGGGTTGTGAAAACCGTTTGGAAAACAGCTTCACAAGAAAAGCAGTGAACGAGGCTGGGTTGGGAATAAACAGCAGGAAGCATAGCAGCATAAAGGAACCCCAAATGCTCCTCTCGATGGTAAATTTCATGATTGAGCACTGAGAAACAGGTGTTTCCCTTTTGATAACAATAGTGCCATATTGTGAGATCTTTACCTAAATCTGCAAACTCACTTCTCAGGAGTTTTTCCCCTTTGGATTCTGACTTTTATTTTTTAATGTTCACTGGCATGAATGGCCACGGGTTTATTACCAGTCTTTGTCATAGACTTGTGACACTTTCTCTAGAAGTTCCTTAAACAGGTGGGAGCCAACTTACAGTACCAGAAAAGGAGGTTCTCAAAACTTTAGATGTTTGGTTTTGTTTTTTTTTTTTTAAAGTGGGGTACAGAAAAGAATCCATTGCTGAACTTCATATAGTTTGTTGGTAAAGGTCTCTCCTTCAAGAATAGTTAATGGGGGCTCTGAGGAATGAGTGGTGTCATTTTTATTCATCCTCTGATGCCTTTTAGTTGTAAGAGGATAAACAGGCTCTTCCAAGGTATGCCTGGGACATTGATAGAGGCCTGTCCTCACTAATTTTCAGTGTCTTAAAACATGGCATGTAGGAGGTATCTGGCGACAGGGGGGAATGGATGCTATGTTCCAACTTTGTGCTGCAGCTGGTACCTCTAGGTGGTGCCAGTTGGTTTTTATGATATAGTTCAGAGAAACTGTTGTTTTGTATCATTGGCTTATCTACTTGGAAGGATATGCTAAACACAGAGGTATTATTGTAATATGCCCAAAGTACTACATTTGGAGAAGTTTTACAATTATTAAATTTTCACAAGGGAAACATCTAAGGCCAACAAATGCTACAAAACCACTGAAATTGTTTTATTTTATAACGTACAGTCAGGAATTAATTTAATACCACCCATGCTTTAAATTCTCCAAAGAAATAGATGAACATTTATGCTTTGTTGTTGGAAATATTGAGGTATGACAATAGGCAGCTTACACCTACTATGGGAGCATTACTTATGGAAACAGGCCATCTATTTTGTGTTCTAAGAATTCTGTTTATGAATAAGAGAACACTACAACTCAAATCAATGCACTTTGTTTAGTTATTGTTATTAGAATATGAACACATCAAGCATTATTGACTTGCGATATTGAGTATTAGATATTTTAACATGAAAAAGTCATTTTATGAGTGAGTTGGCCAAATGGAACTGCACCAAACCGAACCTTTACTGGATGAGTAAAATGTTCCCTGGTTAAATTCAAGTTTACATCTGCTTTTACCATTCCAGCTTTGTGGGCCAACTGAGTTTTATTACTCATTTGACCACATGCAAATTCTTCGGGAGTCCTCTATATAATTTGACTTGACTATATTTTATGTTAACAACAAAGGAAACATTCTTTATGCTTACTATATTGTTTATTGTATGTGTGGGTAAAAATGTATGGATCAAGACATAAAGCAAATGTTTTAAATTTTTTAAAAAAATCGCTTCTACCTATTACCGAAGAAGTTCTGAGAATAATCTCATGAATTGGTAGTTGAAAGTATTATGGTCACTAAAATATGATTCTGTGTATAATCATTGCTTTCCCTCTGTATGTAACATGAGCACATGACATAGGGCACAGTTTGCTGAAGGCAACAAAATTAAACATAGACGGTCTTATATACCTTCTTTCCCTCAGAATTTTTATCTACTATGGTTATCAACATCAGAAATCAGAATGTTTTTGGTTCAAATTTCAGTTCTACCACTTTAACCATCTGTGTCACTTGGGGCAAGTTACTTAACTTTTTTCAGCCTTAGTTTTCTGCTCTGAAAAACGAGAGTTAATATTATGGGTCTTAAATCTCTCTAGCGTGTAGTAAGTTTTCCATATATGTAAGTATAGTGATGACTGTGATGATGATGATGATCTGATGAAGATGATGGTGGAGTTGGTGGTAGTGGTTGTAATTGAACTATCCAGTTGTATACTAAAAGAGAGCCTAATTAAATACCTAGAGGATTTTCGTTTTCAGCTATAATGGAGGAACTGGGATCAGATTTAGTCTCCCAGTTTAAGCAACTGAAACACAGGACAAAGTATATAAAACAATGATTCTCAGACATTTGCAATAGGAATATAGGACAGTGATTCCTAACAGAAGAGAAACAAGTGAGGCAAGTACTACAGTTATTCCAGCTTACTGTCTACAGGTAGTGTCTAGGTCATGGTGCAAGGATGTACCCCCATGGAACATGGTGGCCTCTCTGAGTAGAGACATAGAGTTCAGAGTTTTAGGATGCCAACGTAGGTAGGATTTGTGAGGTAGAATACCAGAGAGAGAGCACTGAAAATCTGTAGAAGATTCCTCTGTATTTATCTGAGCATTGATCAGCATATGCATATGAGGAAACTCTCTGAGGCCAGGGGAAAATACCAGATGTAGCAGACAAAGCACTTGCAAGGTTCACAAAGGACTGAGAATTATTTGTATTCCCATTAACCAGAGTGGAAAGATCTCTTGATATACAGGGTATTGTGTAGTGTTGCCCAAAGGGCGATACCTTAGTAATGGGAACAAATTTTCCCTAGATTAATGGCTTCTCTGAACGTACTTCACAAGCTTAAAATCAAGTCTAGAAAGGGCCAAATTTTTCTATGTCTCAGAACAAAGTCCACAATATTTGAAAAAAAATCATGAACATGAACTCCCAACACCTAGCAATGTAAAATCCATACTGTGTTGCATCCATTCAATAATTACCAGGCTTTTATAAAAGCAAGAAAATAAGAAGAATAATAGGAGAGAAGTCAGTCAATAGAAACAGACCCTAAAATGGTACAGGTGATAGAATTAGTAGTTAAGACAGTAAGCACAGCTACTACGGAGTCACCCAGCTCTGGCCAAATGAATAAATAGGCCAATCTTCCTCCTAAAACACACACAGGAAATTTCTGTCAGGCCAGGGCACACTATGGGCCTGCCATGGCAAAATAGAATTTACTTGATTGGGAGTTGGTAGACGCTTCCCATGCCCAGTTGCTTTGTTGGCAAAAGTAGATCATTGAGTTATAAAAATAAATAATCAGGGTATAGGTGAGGCTGAAAAAAAATAGATGTTATAAGCTCCGTATGTTTAAGAAATAAGAGGAAAACATGAACTTTATAAGGCAAGATTGTGGAATACATCCGTGGAATGTCTGGAGATGAGAAATATAGTGTTTTCTGTTTATTTTTGTTTTTGTTTTTGTTTTCATTTATATATTTGACAGACAGAGAGAGAGCAGAAGCAGGGGGAGTGGCAGAAGGAGAGGGAAAAGCAGGCTGTCCACTAAGCAGGGAGGCCGATGTAAGGGCTCAATCCCAGGACCTTGGAATCATGACCTGAGTCAAAGGCAGATACTTAACAACTGAGCCATCCAAGTGCCTAAGAAATATAGTTTCTGAGATGAGAAGTATACTGGACTAGTACTGATAGGATTAGACATCAGAGAAGAAAAGATTAGTGAACTTGATGACAGAATTATGAAACTATCCCAAAAGAAATGTACAGAAAGAAAACTGTCGGTGCTGTGAGACATCAACTGGCCTCAATGTATGTGCCCAGAGCCCCATAAGGAAAAGGAAGGAATAGAAAAAAATATTTGAAGAAGTAATGGCTGATATTTTTGAAGAACAGTTTGAACTCAGATACCTAAGAAGTTCAGTGAACCCCAAATGAAAAAAAAAATGGAGAAAACTAGATACCTAGCATATGAATCACTATTATTTAGATAGGAGTAATGGAACTAATTAGTCTAGATATCCTTTGAGTGCAGAGTGAAGAGAAGTAAATTGTAGTCAAGCACATAAGACATTTTTTACACGCATAGTGATATAGTCGTGTTTCCTGAGACTCCATCCTATGTCTAGATATAGATAAACGTACATTGCAAGGGAGATGTGCCAGATTATCTATTTCCTACCAAGACAAAAAAAATTCACTACGTTGTCAAATGACTTATTTTCTCTGATAGTTTAATAGAAAAGGGACCTGGGATTTGGAGTCCAGTAAACTAGAATTCAAATGTTGTCCTTCCATATATGAACTTTGAACAGTGCTTTTATCACTCTGACCCTTCCTTCTTTGTGAATTTAGAATAGTACTGCCCAACCTCACAGAATTATTGCTAGTTAAATGAACTAATATACATGAAAATGTCTAGCACAGTGCTTGGTGGATATACTGGCTTCTCTGTCCATGTTATTTCTCTTTTCTCTTTCTAATCTTCCTCCTGAGTAGCCTTTTCTGGCATCTCTTTTTGTCCCCTCTTAAACAATGACTGTGGTTCTGGGGGAGAACTTAGAGATCAGCTAGGATCAGGCTCTCTTCCCAAAGGGGAGGATGTTCTGTTTCCAAACTCTGTTGTGTTTTAAAAAGTGACATTAAAAAAGTTCTCCGTGCCTTCTCAGAAGCAAAACAGAAATTAACGTTTGCTGACAATTTTACTGTAGAACACAGTAATACAGATCTTCAAACTGAACATTTAAATGACAATGCTTATATTACAACTGAATTTCTAAAACGATGGACATGTTGTTATATGTGTTTAAATACAGGATAAATGCGACAAAGTAAAGGCAAGGAGTTTAGCTTTCAAGCTCCTGGTTACACTAGAGTTACAAGTCAGATGCTTGAATACTGTACCCAGTATAGAAGGACAGACATCTTAAAATAGACATTCTGTAAATATACATAGCAAAGAATATAAAGAGACATCACTTTAGACATGAAAAATAAATTACATATAGCATGGCATGTAAAACATAATTATAATGTGTGCTTGCTCTTTGCAAAAATTAATTTTAAACCTGAATGGAGACCAGAATATAGACCATGAGGAGTGTCCACACCCAGAAAGCCACATAGAAACCATGCTGTGGCATGTGGCTCCCTGGGCAAAGGCCCAGGAGAGCAGAAGGAGCCTGTGTTTCCATTTTTAAAGTACTTGCAATTGTTTGATTTAAAATATATATTAAAAAATTAGCTGCAGAGCCTATTTATAGTTGCAGCAACTTTTCAGAGAGAATAACACAAAAGCACTACAGAGCTGCTGAAATTTTAAATAATTCTTTGTAAATGCCCTAGGTTAATTTAGATCCTTGAAAACACATTAGGAAATTAAGCTGTAATGTGAGCTAATTCAGATTTTAATTTGGCAAAAAGAATGATCCAACTACACAGTTAATGTAAATAGAAGCATAACACAGGGAAATTAATGAGGTTTCCTTTCCATGAATCTTCAAGGAGGTAGATAATTAGCTTCTTTTGTTATTATTGTAGGAGAATGTGGCATTGTCTCTGAGGTGTAAAATAACTGTGGCTTACTAAGTGATAATGCGCTTCATTTCTCTTTTTTTTTTTTAATAATTATTTATGTTAAACTCTTGTAGGATGAAGCAGCAGCACAGCCGCTAAATCTCTCTTCCCGACCCAAGACAGCAGAGCCTGCAAAGTCCCCAACGTCTCCCACCCAGAGCATCTTCCCAGCCAGCAAAAACAGCCCTGGTAACCTGCCTAACAAAAGTAGCATCCCCAGCCCTATTGGAGGAAGCTTGGGAAGAGGATCCTCTTTAGGTAAATGGGAAGGTCAACAACAGGAAGAGATTTCGGAATTAGGTAAAAGAAAGCAAACCTGTCCAGTGATGACTGATGCCCATTTCCAAAGTGTTCCTTACTCCAAGAAAAAAACAAAAAGTAAAAGTAAAACTAAAATCCTTTCTATTGAAACATGACCCCTTTCGGTGTGGTGTCTTGGGTGATTAGAACTTTTGGAAAAGGTTGTAATATAAATCCTGCTGGGATGGGTTCTTTAGAGGCTGCCGAATTAGATCCAGCAAATCAGAGACTTGGGGATTTCTGTATTTGGTTAATGTTTTGCCACTGAAGTAAGTCTAGGCAGGCAAGAGTGATCATGAACCCTCCAAGGACCTAAAGGAACCTGGCCTCCAAGCTGCCTGCCAAAAGTCCAAAGTTTCTTTGAAGTTTTATATTTTCTTTTTAAAAAAGTATGTGAATTTTGCATCTTATCCCCTATTAGTTTTGCATTAAAACAAATGTGAATGACACATTTCAATGACATAATATGAAATAAAATTGATATCTGATAAGATATGTCACAATGATCTTCGGGCTTCTTAACCTCTCTGATATATTGCCAAGTATCTCTAGGGACATTCATACCCCAGTGAGAAGTAGAGAGGGAAAACATGGGTTTTGGCATCAGACAGACTTGGACTCAGCCTTCACTTACTCACTATGTGACCCTGGGAAAGTTATTTAATATTTTTGAACCCAGTTTCCTCATCTCTTAGAGGGGAATATTATTACCTAGCTCATTGGTTGTTATGAGAATTCAGAAAGAAAAATACCTATGAAATGCCCAGCACAGTGTCTGGCACCTAGAAGGCATTAATTAAAAAAAACAAAAAAAACAACTAGACTAAACCAATACCAACACATTTACATGTTCGTGTGGAAAGAAACAATAAACATGAAAGCATTTATCAGTAGCTCAGTGCGAAATAAATATTAACATGTTGTTATAAGCCTCTTAATTTTCATATAAGACACAGAGATAACAAGGGATTGAGGGCTCAGAACTATGTTTCTTCACCACATTACCTTCCCTGCCTTATTGAGTTCTGGAGCCTGAAATGCTTATTATAATAAACAAAATAATATGTAAGTGTAGCCATTTACCATGGAAAAGCCATTTTTCCCTATATTATCTCATTTGATTTTTCACAATCATCTTGTGACATAGTGCATTATTACCCTCATTGTATGATGAAGTACACTGATTCTTACAGGTAAAATGGCTTGCCCAATGTCATGTAGCTATGAATGAATAAAGCCAAGACTAGAATCTGGGTCCTCTCACCTGAGTTATATAAACTCGATGCTCTTTTTTATGAACTCGCAGTTGGCGTATATGTTGCACTGTGTTGGGTTTAAGTGAATCGTCTGATGGGGAGATGTACCCCTTCCTCATTAAAATTTGAGATATTGGGATCGATAGAGCAGCCTATTTTCATTTTGAGTCTGGCTGCCTCTGCAGGAGGCCAGGAGGGAGAGGGAAGTGAGTCATTTCCAGTATGTGAATATGGTTGCTGGATTGTTGGAGGTTTGAGATAAGGGGGAAAAAGAAAGCCAACTTAAGGATAAATAATAGGCTTTATCTTGAAATGGCTTTAATGGACTTCCCATTGTCCATTTCTGAATCTTGTTTGGACGGTATTTGTTTGCTATACTGGGCACCGTGAGGGACAAAGATGAGGATGTCACAAGCCCTGAAGTTTATACTTCAGCAGAGCAGATTTCTTAGATTATAAGCTAGAAATGGGCTGAAGTGATCATGATTTCATCCAGACAGTATTGGATAGAAATGTTCTGTTTGGTTTTTATTAGAAAAACTCCCCAGCAAAAGCTAAGGGGTTTTCGATATTCTGAGAAGTGATTGTTTGACTCTTAAACAATTTACTATAGATAGCCTTGGGAATTTTTTCTAAACTCATGCACATTCACATGTACTGCAAACATACACACATGCATGGTGTGGACTTGACTCTAGTCTGGTGCCCTCTGTCCTGTTGGAGGTGCATGGGTGCGTGCGCGCACACACACACACACACACACACACACACACACACACACACGTGTTGTGAAATGTTCATACCAGGAAACAAACAAGTGAATCGCATTAAACTTTACCACAACAGTTAAAATCAATCAGTCAGCAAGCAGTTGCCTTGTTTTGGTCTAAAAACTGGAAAAGCTTATGTAAAGTATTAATTTTAACCTCCAGTAAAAATGCAAGATACAAAAGAGAATGAGTCAGTTGAATTCTATTTTGTTTCCCTCTGAGTTGCATGGAATATAATGAAAGTAAATATTTATTCTCACTTTATTTGAAGCTTTGGACTGATGTGAAAACCATTCCCACACATACAGCCTCCCTATCAGGACGACAGGGAGCTGAGATCAGTAGGTGTTCGGATGTGGGTAGGGAATGGGTTGTCATTCTCTTGGTAAATAACTGAGGCAGCATGATGAGCAGAATGCGTCATTAACCAGCCAGTGATTGGGGAATGGAGAGTGCAGAGTATTCCTTCCCGCCCCCTCTCTCCTGCAGTGGACATCTGACACAGAGATAAAGATGTCGCTGAAGTGCACATGTAGCCTCACAGAGTTTTTCTGCGAGGCTGGAAACAGCTTTCCTGCATTAGTATACCCAGGATACAGGCATCCTAAACAGAAGTCTCTGTACCTCTCCTCACCTCCTTCTTCCCTACTACTCCCTTACTAACTGTTAGATCTCATCAGCACACATGTGTGCACGTGCGTGCGCACACATGTGTGCACGTGCGTGCGCACACAGACACACACACACACACACACACACACACACAGTTGGCAGTTGGAATCTAGGAACCTTCCTCTGTGAGAAGGTAGGGTGACAGGGCCCAGGTTAACTGGAATGCCGGGGTATCCTCCAAGGCCTAAAAGGCCAGCACATGTTGGTTTCCCAGTGCTCTATGTATAGTAGTGCGGTTTTCTTAAGAGCAAACACGCCTCTCCTTGCTCAGAAAATGCAGCATTCTGCAGGGGACTGGATAGTGGCAGTATTTTGTTATCATCTAACCTCATTAGCTGATAATGCATCCTGTGTATGCAGATATCCTGTCCAGTCTCAACTCCCCTGCCCTGTTTGGAGATCAGGACACCGTGATGAAAGCCATTCAGGAGGCTCGGAAGATGCGAGAACAGATCCAGCGGGAGCAACAGCAGCAACAGCCGCATGGTGTTGATGGGAAACTGTCCTCCATGAATAGTATGGGGCTGAACAACTGCAGGAATGAAAAGGTAAAACTTGCTTCACTCCTTCACTGGCTCTCCTAGACCGTTGGCGTGTTCTCATCTGGCTTTTTCCAGGCAGCCAATGATTTGGGCTTCTAGCTTGAGGGCTGTTTTGTATCACTTTCAAGCATTATTGGCAATGAATACATACACCCTTTCCCACTTACTGCGATGTTGCCTCCCACGCACCCAACCTAGCACCCACCGTACCTGCCTATTGGTCTCTTTCTGTCCCATTACAAAAGATTTAAAATGTTTTATAATGGAGGGGATGTATGAGGTGATTAGAATAGGAATAGAACATCAGAATATTTAAAAGAAGGAAGAAGCCTATATGCTCATGATGAAGGCTACTGTATTACTATGACTCACCATTGAATTTATTACTAAGTGTCCTATCAGCCAGGGCAAAAAATAAAACAAAACAACTTACAAAATGCATTCATTTATTTATTTTTTTGATTCAACAAATTATGTATCAAGTGCTTATTCTTAGTAGACACTGTTCTTGGCACTGGAGAGACAACAGTGAACAAACCAGACAAAAATCCCTGCTCTCATAGAGCCCCTGCTGTGATGAGGGAGCACAGATGATGAGGAGATCAACAATTAAATGGATAATATAATCTCAGTACTATCAGGAGGTGAATAAAAGTCCCAAGAGAAATAGAAGCAAGTTAAGAAAGGAGTGAGAGGGTGTTTGTTTCAAAGGGGTGGAAAGGACGCTGCGAGGAAATGACACTTGAAGGAGACCTCAGTGAAGGCATGGGCAGGCCAGGGGAAGAGCAAGAGGAAGAGCACTCAGGTAGCAGGAGTGAAGCGTGGAGAGCCCCTTAGAGTGTACCAGCAACACAGAGACCCGTGTGACAAGAGCAAGAGAAGGAAGAACGGTTGGATGTAAGTAAAGTAATAGCCTGGGGTGGAACATGCTAGACCTTGTAGGCCCTGGAAAGGATTTGCATTTTATTCTGAGAGTGATGGGAATTCCCAGATGGGTTTTGTCCAGGGCCAAAAGATAGTGTGATTTACATATAAAAGGATTGTTCAGAATAGACTCTAGGAAGTTAAGAATGGAAATAGGAAGGCCAGTTGAGAGGCTGTTGTAATACACTGGGTGAGAAATTCTGATTATCTGATGAAGGAATGAAACATGCCATCATTTTTAAAAAGAGATGACCATATTATCCTAGTGCCATATTCTGAAAGGTTTTTTTGTTGTTGTTGTTTGTTTTTGTTTTTGTTTTTTAAATGAGAACTGTAGAGGGACAAGTGAGTAGCATAGTGGGCAGTGTCTTTGGTAATGATTTTATAATACATTTAAAAAGTTATTTCCATTCATACGTTTATTCAGTATAGGCTGAATATCATTAATTAAGTTAGGACCAATAGTATCCTCTTTGTTTCCATCCTTACTGGTTCTAGCATGGGTGCTGTGATAGACTCCATTCTTTCTAATAAGCTTATACTTTCCTATTTCCTAGAATGAGTTTTTAACTAGCATATGGAAAAAATCATGAGACGAGTACAAGGTCATGTGTACTGTTATTTAAGTCTTTGAATATATAGCTATAACTAGGGTGTTGCCTATTTTTCTTTGTTTCTGCTTCAAAATGTAGGGTGATATGACAATCTGGGATTTTGGATGTATTCATTTCCTAAAACTATAACAAATGGTAACAAACTAGACGGCTTAAACCAACAGCAATTTGTTTTCTCAACTATTCTGGAGACTAGTTTAAAACCAAGGTGTTGGCTGGGCCGTACTCCTGAAAATTCTGGGGAAGATTTCTTTCTTGCCTCATCCTGGCTTCTGATGGTTGCTGGCAAGTTTTGCCATTCCTTGCCTTAAAGCTGCATCACTCCAATTTCTGCTTCTGTCCACACAGGTGTCTTCAATGTGTGTGTTTGTCCCAATCTCCCTCTTCTTAGAAGGGCACAAGTCATTGGGTTTAGGGTCCACTCTAATCCAGTGTGACCTTATTTTAACTTGATTACATCTGCAGCTTCCATTTAAATTCGCATTCACCAGGACCAACGGTTAAGATTTGAAGATATATATGGGGGGATACAATTCAACCAATTACAGTAGGATACAGAACCACTGCTCATGTTGAATCCACCTCTAATCCTTGATTGATCTCCTATACTTTTTAGTCCTTCTAGCAGACAGCTGGAGTTCATGGGCTGGGAAGTAGTTTAAGGGGATGGACATATGATAGAATTCTCAATGTATGAATGTGATCAATCCTTACATAGATTAGGAAGCTTAGCTCTGGAAGTGTCCACTTCTCAAAGTTTAATGAAGAATTTCATTGTGTCTTCATTGCGCTGACTTACTAAGGTTAACATCAAATAATCAATAAAATATTGGTCACTATTGGACCCTTTTGCCTTTATTGATCCTGTTGGTGGAGGTTCAGATCAGGTAGGAGAGAAAGTATTTGGAGAAATACGTGTCTTTTGGTGCCTGTTAAGCCATTAACTTTTATATACTTGAGCCTCATCATGCACATGTCAGTCACTGGATCTGCTCAAGCACAAGGCAGAAGCCTAAATAGATGTTTACATATAGAGTGAGGTCTCGGGACCACAAGAGTAGAAGAGTCTTGCCCCCAAACCTCTTCTGCCATTCTGATATTAGAGATAAACACGGAGTCAATGTTTCAGTCTTGGATACTATATTCTCAGTGAGAACACCATGATAACATATTAAAAAAACATATTAAATAACATATTAAATCTTGATGTGAATAATATTAGATCCTTTTTGGAGATCTGAGTGAGTAAATAAGGTTTGGCATAAAGATATTGAGTGGGAAATTGGGTTAACAACAACAGACTGGGTGTATACACTCAGGACCATCTCCTACTTTACTCTTTTGTCAAGGGTTAATCCTAAAATTAATCTGAGAAGTATGTCAATGATGCATTTGAAAAAATTTTAATTTATTAGTTTTCAAATGAAAGTAATATGTTTGTTGAAAATTCTTTTTTTTTAAAGATTTTATTTATTTGACAGAGAGAGAGATCATAAGTAGGCAGAGAGGCAGGCAGAGAGAGAGGAGAAAGCAGGCTCCCTGCTGAGCAGAGAGCCAGACTCGGGCCTTGATTCCATGACCCTGAGATCATGACCTTAGCCAAAGGCAGGGGCTTAACTCACTGAGCCACCCAGGTGCCCTGTTTGTTGAAAATTCTAATACAGAAAGATATATGGTGAAAATTTACTTATCCTCTTAATCCCATTAACTATTAATGATTCCAAGGTTTTCTTTGAGTAGTAACAACCATTAGTGATGCAGAAACTTTCTTTGTATACATGAGAAAGTATTAATGAGTTTTGAAATAAATATTCTCACTTGGAATAGTAGTCGCTGAGTTATCATTTACCATCTGTGTGATATTTGTTAAGTTGATTACCCTCTCTGAATCTCAGTTTCTTCATCTATAATACAAGGATAATAACCTGAGTCACAATGAAATAAGATATATATGAATACATCTAGTATGGATCCTGCTAAAGTGGAAATTTTCTTATGTTTCCTATTCCTTTTATTTGATTTCTATCTTCTCATTTATTTTATTTTTAATTATTTTTTATTTTTTCCATAACCCAGCCACCCTATTTTCTTTTCCTTTTTAACTAAATCATGCATGATCTTGAATATAGAGAACAAATATACTATTTTGTCACAGTTAAGAGGTCCTCGCATAATAATGGGAAGGTCAGAAGAAGGAAACAGTAGATTTTTCAGATTTTGGAATTTTGACTAACATAGTTAAACTTCTTTCCAACTGAGTTGCTACACAAAGCTGTGAGAACTTCAGGTTAATTAGGCTAGATCAGGGTTTCTCAACCTCAGTGTTACTGACTTTTTCTTTCTTTCTTTTTTTCTGTTTTTTTTTGGTTTTTTGTTTTTTGGTTTTTTTGGCTTGATAATTCTTTGTCATGGTGGGGGAAACTATCTGGCCCCTATTCGTTACATGTTAGTAGCACCCCGCCCTTTGCTGACAACCAAAAATGTCTCCAGACATTGCCAATCTCTTCTATTGGGGGAGGAAGGAAATTTGGCCCCTAGTTGAAAAATCACTGGGCTAAATAAAATGTATTTAGAATTAATACATATCAGAAACCTCGTTCCACAAAAAACAAATTATTTCATTTAAATAACCATTCTGTTACTAAATTATGAAACTCATTTGCTTTTGATTAATACTCTGAATGAAATATTTCTTGGAAAAATGCATCTAGAAATTTTTGTTTGGAATGTTAGCATAGAGAGTCTTTAAAGCATAATGTGTGCCTATGCCATTTAGTTTGAGGGAGTAATGAGAAATAAATTCAGTACTGTTGCAGCAACTCTGCCATTCATTGAAGGCCATCTGTCATCCCAATCAGGCTTGGAAGAGAGCATCCTAATCCATGTGTACCATACCTAGTAGTAAATTGGCACTGGATATACCTTGCTTCCGGCAGTGAATTTCAGTTTGTTTGACACTGTGACCCTGTATTGTTGAATTTGTAACATCAGTTGGAGTTAGTGTTCAAACTTAAGACACTACTAACTGCAAATGCTACAAATTAATGTTAAGTGTTGTTCATTGACTTTTTCTTAATTGGTTTGGGAAGGAGAAGTCTGAGGTACTGAAATAATCTTATTTTGCTTTGAAGACATGGGAAAGAGATGACAGATTAGGCTGCAATTTTTAAAAATACTAATAAACCTAAGCTTGACCTAAAATATGTCACACTGAATATAATGGAGCCCCTGAGGGTTAGTGGCAAAGTAGTTTCTGCAGAACCAGAAAACTCTGGTTTCCTGGTTGAAGGGCACTGTCTCTGTAGATGACTTTACTGGGATTGCATTTTGGGCACTGGAAAAGACAAGCATAATGGAAAAATGTATTATATTCGTTAAGTACAAGGAAAGTTCACAAGCTCTCCTTAACGTGATCTCCCTCCCAGTAATTTCACTGTTATGAACATGTATTTTGTGGGTTTATAGGCTTTGTTGAGTTTCTAAAGATGATATCTGTCCTTGCTTATTAGGTTAGATGCAGAAAGAAGAGTAAATTAAGAACAGCATTATGGTATCTTTGGCTCTCTCATAATCAAAATATCCATCTTAATTTTATGAGGTTCCATGGGATACTGCTTTTTCTTCTCAGGTCAGAGGGTAAATACATAATGTGCAATAAGATAGGTGAAATGGATTGTGACAAATTCAATTTAAGTGTCTTCAAAATTGTTCACTTTGGCATTATCTGTTTTTTTTTTAACTATAGAGATCAATAAATTAGATTTATGAATTTGTTCTTTATAACCCATAATATAGTTTTAGAGAATTTTTCATGGCGTTGCTATCATAAAACACTATAATTTATTAAGCATACCCTGTCACTCTCTTATTTGGACAGTCATTACAAAGGAATGTGTCAGAGATGTGGGCGCCTTGAGAAAGGAGACTGGGAGATAGACATTGGTGAGTATGTTGACTAGGGTGTGCTCTTTCTAACTGCCACCTGGAAGGATGAGGACAAAAGTAGGACTGGTCCATGACACAATCTCAGTTAAGCCTCAGTCAGCCCCATGCGTAGATTCAAGGCTGCCATGGCCATTGAGAATTGTCCCAAATTGGGTGGAGGAGGTGAACTTTTATACACTTGTGTCAGCCAGTCATTGGATGAGGGCTACCCCGGCCAGGGGACATGACCTTGGGTGAGGTGACTCTCTTTAGCTGAGGTGATGCCAAAGAAGGCCAACAACTGAAGACTAGCTACCAGTGACATTCCCTGAGGCTGAGGGAGTCAGTCTCTCAGTGCTGAGGGGGGATCTGCGCAAAGCATCAGGGCGTCCACCACGGAGTGTTTCTGTGACATTTAGTCACATGAGGTATGTATAAAACATGCTTCATATATAGGGCAAGTGTGGACAACATTTCCTACACAGGCATAGGAGTACTGTGTCTTTGTAATACATAGACTCACATATATGTCCATCTGAATACAAGTTTACCCATGGCATATTTCACTTTATTGGGTAAATCCTGATTTTAGCACTTTAAAATGAAACATTGTTGACTTGATTGGCCAGAACGGCACCAATGGAGTTGTTCTGGTCGACTGTGTCACGGGATATTTAGGGTCTTTTAAATATATAGACTGTAGGGACAAGAGACTGTAACGGCGCTTTAGGGGCTGTTATGCTCCATCGTTTCAGTACAGCCTCTGCGTGTGGGCTGGGAGTGTCCTGCCAGCAGAAGTCTAAGTTAACTGCCCCCAGCTTTAGCTTTCCACACCAAGAACACCATCCATCTTTATCCCTAAGTACCAGTGCAATTAGGTCATATTATAGACTAATTGCTTACCAAATGTTGTTGTTTTGACATCTCTAAGATAGAAAGTATTTTAGTCATGACAATACACAGCAGAATTTTAAATAGGCTGCTTCTAAATATCCTTAGAGCTCAGCGAAGGGCATGTGGCCAGAAGAGAAGTGCGGCAGAGTGGGCTGTTTCAGCGTTAAAACGCGATCTGCAACTTCTCTGACCTTCCTAATGTTTGAGTACTGACTCGGTAATTGGTTAGAGCTTTCCTGAATAGCTGTTATGTAACTTGGGAATCTGGTTATTTTGCTCATCTTAATGATCTTGATGAGCCAGTAGACTGATTCCCTACTGATCAGAGTTGCTCGTAAATAGGCAGATACCACATCTGTATGCATGTGGTCTGAATTGCCATTCCCCTCACCTTCTGAGAATCTTTTAAGAAAAATGCTTGATCTTCTCAGGTATCAAAGCAAGCTACCACTGACACACCGATTACACTGTCTCTGAAGTACATTGATGGGATTAGAAGTGTAGCAGGAAGAATTGGAGGGGACATTACGTTTGATCTGGCCCAATCACTTCAATTCACTGATGGAAAAACTGAGACCTAGAGAATGAAAATGACTTGCCAGGGTCACATAGTGGTTTCATGGCAGAACAGGAGTGAAATTTCAGCTGTCCTAATTCTTAGACAATGACGTACTTATTTATAGAACAGTGCCAGACTCATTTATTATTTTTCTATAAGATCTTTCAGGCTGTTCCACATAGAAGTACTTCTTACATTGGTAGTCTCACACCTTTGCTGGAATAAGACAGTAAAAATAAACAAGAACCGTGAAGCAGAAAAGTATTGAGTCCCCTGAGTCCAGCATACTTGTCACCTCCTGTCTGATCTAAGTCATTCTTCCATGCCACAGTGTGCATTGGTTCTGCCCCTGGATGGCTGTCGGTCAGGAAAGTGAAGGTTGCATGGTGCTAATATAGACCAAGAGGCAGAAGTAGAGGCGAGATGTGGAACAGCAACACAATTAGAGGCCACATGGTGAATTGGGAAGAGCATGGGTATTGGAGTTGCTTAATCCTGGGACTCAGTTTCTAGGATTAACCCCAGCAGCATCCTGTGCTGTTTTCCTGTGTTACTTAATTAAGTTACTTAACCGCTGTGAGTCTCAGTAAGCATACTTGTAAAATGGAGATCCTTACCCTTTCCTTGAAGGATTGCTTCGAGGGAAAACATGTAGAGCACTCATCTGACACAGGGAATGCTCAGTTAATATTCCATCCCTACTTTAAGACCTCGGTCAGACAGGTTGTCAAATAATTGTTAATTTTGTTATATTTTTCACTCTTTGATACTCTCCAATGGTGAATTGGTTAACCTACTGCTCCCTGGGACCCACATGTTTTAGACAGAGCGGAAGGTTACTGAGAAGTGAACAGCACCTTCTTTCAAGTCAAGATATGCATTTTTCTTTTTTATTTTTCGAGTAACTGGTGTACACTAGCAGCTACTGCTAGAAGCTGGCCATAACCAACTTGCTCACGTTCACGTGGGACTATCTTAGAGTTGTAGCGAGGCTTTGTCCTTACTAACTCATGTTTTCACAGATTTCTGTAAAACAAAATTTCAGTCTTGATATTTGAAAATATTTAACCTGATTCTTGCTAACTGTATACATCTCTCGTGCCCAAATGATATTTTTTTTTTCAAGCAAGCTAATGAGAACATAATCATTCAATCACTGGAGGCACCCTGTAAACTTGTTCTGATTTGTTCAAAAAGGCAGTTGTTCAATTTTTGCAAGTGTAGATTCTTGCTCCTCAACCATCCTTTGCAAAAATATCAGAACAGTACATCAGTATTACACTGATGTAATACTGCCCCCTTTTATTGGAAACGGAAAACATACTGGATGTCTTCTGCTTCACATTGTCAGTTGCTATAGCTCTTTGTTATTTACACAGTTGATTCACATATTCATTGTCACACGACAGGGTAAGTTCAGGCAGAGGATCAATAGAGCCACACCAACAATAAGTGAAAGGGGATTGGGAGCAAATTATTTAGCAAAGTGTGTTTGGAACGGATGAGATTCTAGAGCCCGCGGACTAGTGAGGTTTTGCTCTTTCCAAAGGTGTGTGTACGGAGGACTGATTCATCAGGGTGGTCGTTTTTGCGAGCAGCTGACTCGTGTGTTTTGCGAGCAGCTGACTCATGACTGCCATGCCTTTTTCTGTGTTAACCTATTCCCCAGATAACAACAACTTGTGCCTCAAGGGTTTTGGACATATTACAGATCTTACAGGGAGGGGACAAATTCGAATTATAATATCCTCATTTGCAAAGCAGAGCAGTGGTTGGCTTTTAAAAAAACAGTACTTTTCACATCATGACAACCTATGTTTTTTTTCATAGCGTTTCCGAGCTTCAAAACCAGTGTGACATATATCTCCCGAACCTTTCCACATTCAGGGATGTAGGTATTACTGTTCCTGTTCGGCAGATCAGGAAACTAAGACAGCTCTAGATCACTTTGCTCCAGCACGACTCTCTGTCCAGTGTCTCACTTGCTCTCTACATCTCTGTGAGACTGACAAGGCAGTTTGACCTAAAAGCTAAAGCAAGCCATGCATCTAAGTTTCAAACATCAATTTTAATGAACTGAATGCTAAAATCATGAGCTAGGTCTACTTAGATATATTTGCTTTGCTACTTAGATATATTTCCTTGAAAAGAATATTTCTATTTATACATGTGAGAGTGTTTCTCTAAAAGAGCATATGCAGATCAAAAATACTGAAGTATTGGAGACAACTTTAAGTTTTATTAACATTAGATTTTACATTTGAACCTATAATATCGAGCGACTACGCAGTACTGTGTATAGGCTCTTGGATGAATGTAATCATTAAGCTCCTTTTATTTCTGTTGTCAGGGCTACTTGATTGGTTGCCTAGCTACTAGTTTAAGACCTAATTCATAAAAACAACAACAAACTTGTTTGGCTCCTTACTTTTCTGCATGTTAAATGGAAAGAATGGTGAGAATTTGTTTTCTTTTTTTACAAGGTTTATAAGGTTTAAGATACTTCCTAGGGATAGTGGTGGGGGAAGAAGCAAAAAAAAGGACTGTAAGTTTGTGTTTACAACAAGTGTTTTCATTCAAAAGCCCATGTTCAGTTAATGGGTCGCCCAGTGAAAGGGTTAAAATTTGATACATACAGTTAATAACTTGGCATAAAGAGTCATTGGTTTGGGCATGTATGGAGCATATCTCCTAGCAAAGAGGATTTTATAGACCTAACCTACTACTGTTGAGGGTACTTTTTCACCCTTCATCTTTGTAAATCTCATCCCTTCTAGATCTAAACTCTTAGTCCTTCCAGATCAGCTGTTTTCAACTTGTTTTGGTCTCAAGGCCCCTTTACACTCTTGAAAATTATTAAAGGCCCCAAAGAGTTTTTATTTATGTGGGACATATTTATCAATATTTACCATATGAGATATTAAAACTGAAAATTAGGCAATATATTTATTTAAAAATAATAATAAACCCATTAGATATTAATATAAATAATTTGAGAATTATGTATATTTTTCAAAATAACAAAATAGTAAGAAGGACAACTTTGTCCTATGTTTGTGCAGCTCTCTTTAATGTCTGGCTTAGTGGAAGACCGCTGGATTCTCCTTTCTTCTTCTGTATTCAGCATGTTGCTATATCCCAATGCCTTGGAGCTTCTGGGAAGTTCCATTGTTCGCTCATTACAGAATAGGCAAATAATGTCTTAGTGTTATTATGAAAACAGTTTTGGTCTGGTGAACCCTCGGAAAGGGTTTTTGAGATTGCCGGGGGTGGGGGGTTGGTAAGTCAAATACATGCTGTTCCAGATCATGGACCATATATGTATACAACATGTGTTTTAATTGCTTTCAACCCAACTTGAAGAAAAGCCTTGACTGATCAAGCATTGTGAACATTTAGAAATGATTACTGATTTTATTCTGTTTAAATTAAGGGGGGGAAGTTAATAAAATGTTATTACTTATATCTTAACTTAATGCAAAAATAATTTGGGGTGGTTTGCAGTGATACATACAATAAAACAAGGTAAAAACTAGAGAAGAAAATTTCTTCTAATACGTATTTACATAACTGCTAGAAATGGGCCACAGACTTGACTATGAGCTTCCTGGTAACAAGGCCAAAAGGAGATGTGTTATAAGATCCACTAATATCATATAAATAAATTTCTACTCTCTAAACTTTTCTAGTATAAAAATAAAATAGTTGCTCAGGAGAAACCTGGGTTTTCTCCTTTCTCCTGGGTTTTCTCTGCATGAAAGCTTGAAACATCCTCAGGAATGTTCCTACAATGTTCAGTTTTAGAACGGTAGTAATTTTGCAGAGCTGTTTCTTAACAGACCCAATCATCTGTCTTTTAGATCCATCCATTTTTACCTAGCTTTCTTTGCTTTAGTTTGGGTCTTATGACGGGCAGTGCATTCTTAATCCCATGAACACACTATTTTGCAATTTTATCGCACTGTAATTAAGTACTTACAATCTACAAAGCACAATATTGGACAAGTGTGGTGTGAAGGGAATCAGCACTCGGTCCTGGCTTCACCTTCACTTAATGAATATCTCAGAACCTTAGTTTCTTTATCTGTAAAAATGTCACAATTTGAGAATTAAATGATTTAATATGCAACTTCCTAGTAAATCTCTTATATAGATAGATAAATAGATGATAGATAGATATAGATATAGATATAGATATAGATATAGATATAGATATATGTATTAGGTATTTAATAAATGTTTCCTCCCTTCCTCCCTCCTTTATGGTCTCTCTCCTCCCTCTCTCCCTCTCTCCCCACTTTTTTTTTTCTCTCTTCTCTCTCCTCTCTGTTCCTCTCTTCCTTCCTAGCTCCATCATCCACTGGAATAAGATTGTGGATAAGAGCAAAAGATTTGAGGTTAGACTGGCAGAGTTTCTCCATCTGATAAATGGGAATATTTGTAGTTTCTAAACACAAGGGGGTTTGTGGAGATTCAGTAAAATAATCCATGTAGTATGCCTCGTCCAGTGCCTGACATGTAACTGGTAGAAAGGCAGGCTGAAACAGGCCATTGCCATGGCTAGTTTAGGTTCATATCTGTAGAAAATTGGAGCCATCAGAGATGCTTGTAGAGGGGGCACATATAATCTGAACTACATTCTAAGAGGAATATCATGGAAGTTTAAAGAAGGGATGGGAGAGACCTTGCAAGAAGTATGGAAAACTGAAAAGAAAAAAGCTTATGTTTTTGAGGCAGACTGACTTGGACTTCAGATTCTGGTTCTATCACTCATTAGGTCTATGACCTCTCTGCGCCTCAGTATCCTCTCTATGATTAATAATAGTTCCATTGGTTATTGGGGAGTTAATCAAGAAACTATAAGCCCAGTGCCTAGGACCATGCCTTTTAAAAAAAAGACCCATTTCCTTCTCTTCCGTAGGATTTCCCAGAGCATTTCTGTAGACAGAGCTCCATTTGACATTTATTTGAATCTCCTTAGATTCCTTAGAGCCTATCCTGATGTCATGGAGGTAGAACTTTTCCAGTGGAAAGAGAACCAATATACAGAGAAAGGATGTTACACATGTCGTGTCAAGTGACTTAACATTGTATCACCCCGCATAAGGAAATCCATAAACTAGTTCTTAAGAATTCTCAACCTCTAATTTAGATCAGTTCCACCTAGATGGCCTTTAGAATCGACTCAATCTACTAAACAATTTAAAATACCTGAGTGGCAGAAAATTCAAAACACATGTTGTCAGGAATATTTCAGTTATTTTTAAAAATGCACATTAAAGAAAAATATATATAGCTATGCTTCTCAACTGAAACAAAAAAAAATTAGGCTTGAAGTCATTTGATTGCAGAGTTTATAAACATAAGAATTAGATTACCTAGATGACAGATCATCTTTTTAAAAACTAGTAAAATGTGAGCGTTTAAGTTTGGTCTGGTTTAAAACACAACTTTAGCAAGGCTGAACAGATTCTGAACTATTTTCCTAAGTTTTCACAAAGCTCCTCGAGACAATATAAATTACTTCCCAAATCTAACAAAAAACCTATCTAGATTTCTAATTTTCAGACTTCTCAGAGAAACATAAGCTATCACTTGAAAGTGCATTTTATGGGCTCTTGGGTGACTCAGTGGGTTAAAGCCTCTGCCTTAGGCTCAGGCCCTGATCTCAGGGTCCTGGGATAAGGGCCTGTGTCAGGCTCTCTGCTTGGCGGGGAGCCTGCTTCCTTCTCTCTCTCTGTCTGCCTCTCTTACTACTTGTGATCTCTCTCTGTGTCAAATAAATAAATAAATATTTTTAAAAAGTGCATTGTATATCATTTTACTATCTGCATCTGTTGAGAAACTGGGTCCCCCTGGATTTCCCTGAGCCAGGTGGAAGGTGCCTGCTTAACGGCTATGTGACTTGCCCTAGGCTTTGCCGTCCCATTTCACAGATGCTGGCTTTAGTGCATCCTAAAGATTTTCCTTAGGGACCTCTGTCCTGATACTAGGACCTGCTCTGTCCTTGGATTTCTAGGGATCCCACAAAAAAAAAATCACAAAAATCTATTTCCATTCCTCCAGAATCATAATAAATTGACCTCATTTTCTCTCATCCAACCTCTAGGATTTGTGTGCCTTCACTGCCTTTGAGACAAAATGCTCCTCAATCATAGTACTTTTACTCTATTGTTTCCTAAGCGCTTTTCTTGCTGGTTGCAGTTTTAGGAACATGGTATAATAATAATAACAACAACAACAGTCACGGAAATTTCAGGACTTTCTATTGTTTGAAAAGTACTTTTTCACACTTTGTTTTTTTACATTTAACTCCAACAGCCATTCTTAGAGCTTTGATTTTTATCATTCCTTTTTTATAGCTAAGGATGAGGTTCAAAGAGCTTAAATTATGTGCTTACATTCAAACAGGGAGTGTCAAAATTGAGGCTCTTCAAAGTTCCTGATTTCCAATCTTGCATTCTTTCCACAATAGCAGATGGACTTCACCTTCTTCCCCAATATCAACTTCTGCACACGTTCTGGGGGGCCCCGCGCACAAGCTACCAGGCCACATGTTAGCTGTGGCCCCACATGAGTGTGTATGTGTGTGAGTGTGCTACCTGCGTGTGATTCTGTGAGTTTCTGCGAGTGCGCATATGTACCTTTCTCATCACGGGTCTAAATTTGTGTGGGTTTGTCTGTCTTTCTGTTTGTGGGAGTCTCTGCTTCTGTGCATAAGTTTCTATCTCCGAGTGTAACTGATACGGGTGTGCCTACAACCTGTGTGCATGCACAGGTATGTGTGCACATGTGTGTATGTGTCTTTCTGTCTGTCTCTCCTTGAGTGTGTGTATCTGGGGAAGTCAGATACTTCCTGTTGCTTGCCTGTTTGCCTGACAGTGTGCATCTGTGAGTGTGTCTGTATATTTGTCAGGATCTTTTTGTGCCTGTGTGTCTATCTGAATGTGTGTCGGTTTTGCTGGGTTTGTGTGTCCGTAAGTATGTTGGTGGACCAACATCTGCGTCTTTCTTCGAATCTGAGTGTTCTGTTGACCTAAATATGTATGTGTCTGTAAGACTTTGTGTCTCTCTGTGTGAGTTTCTGCCTATGTGTTCTACTCTCTTCTTACTATGGAGTTAGGTATTGATATACTTGATTATTTTCATTTTCAGCCTGTAGGCATAGGGCTGAATGTAGAGTATATAGATGAAAACTCTGCACATGGGTATACTCTATGCATTTTTTTTCCATCACTGTTTCACTCTCAGCATTGTCTCAATCTAGTTGTCAAAATGTGCCATTGGAAGAATATTGACAGAAGTTCACTTTTAGCTAAGATCCAATTTGCAATCTTTGACATTTGCAACTAAGATTAGAATTTCCCAAAGTGCTGTCTTCCCACTATGGATGGAAATGCTTGCTTTTATTTTTGGTGCAACCCTGATTTGCTCTTTATTTCTTTTTATAAATGATGTCAAATAGCATTAAGTTCTGAAATGACACAAATGGTGTGTTCTGAAATGCATTGCCCTGTGGCATTAGTTCCCTGTACCTTGTAGGCTGCAAGAGTCCCCTGTAGCTGTCAACAAAAACCAATCGCTCTAAAATTGTTTTCTTCTCATGTTCAGGATCAACATAAATTTTTTGAAAAGAAAAAAAAGCCCTTAATTTGGAGCCCTCTTGCCTATGTTGATATTAAGATATCAATATGAAGATGAATCTCAACTTTCCCATCTGTAAAGTGGAGATGGTAAGGCAAGCATCTAAAGAGACAGTTTAGTGAACTCATATTAAAAATTGTATCAGCTTATTAAGACTTTTTATTCTTGTAAGAGGATGAATTCTCTAATTTTAATAGCACTCCTATAAGAGAGGTTGGTAGCAAGTTTAGTTTTGCTTGAACATTGTAAAATAATTTCCCTGGATCTAGGTAGAACATTGGTGATGGAAGAAGGAATAGGATCCTTTGAAATCAGTCATATCAAGGCCCAGAACCTGGCTTCACAGACTGATAGGTGATCCTTTCATTTTAATACCACATGTGTTGCTAGCTGTATCATCTGGCCTCTTATTTTTCTAGGCCTTTGTTTCCCCTCTTGGAAGGTGAAAATGATGAATATACTGTATAAGATTGTGGGAAAAGTTAAATAAGCTAATGTATATAAGGTAAGGTAGTTACAACCAATTTTCTTCCGTCTCCCTTTCTGGAGTTTGCAACCCCGTGAATTAACAGGATGCTAAGCCGGACGGGCGCACCACGTCATGTGTGAGGTATGGGGCCTGCATGCTTGGGATTCAGAGAAAACAGACTAGTCCTTCGTGCCCTGAGGGAAAATATATAATGATCTGGGAGTGAGGACATATACCTAAAAAGGAACCTGACAATGTCGGGTCCAGAGGCCAAATGAGTGAAAGGAGCTGCAAGTTTAGTTGAGTTCACAAAGATCAAAGGATACCCTTCAATGAGTGCAGTAAAAAGAGAGGTTCTCTGGGGTAGGAAAGACTTGAAATTCCTCAGAGAAGACAGGCAGGGTGGAGTGTGGAGAGAGGAGCAAGCAGGTGGGATCTAAACATGAACCTGGTGGGACACAGGTCTCCTCCTACAGGGGATAGTGGCTGGAGGACAGATCATTCCGGAGAGAAGTGGGCTCTGGGTCAGAGAGGGGCACAGTTCAGATGATGGAAGCCTTGAATGCCAGATGCCTTGAAGCTGAGATTGTGTGTGTGTGTGTGTGTGTGTGTGTGTGTGTGTGTAAGAGAGAGGGAGAGACAAACAGAGGGACAGAACAAGAGACACACAAAAAATGAGTAACAAAGATCATAGTGGTAAATTGAGTATATTTCCCCTTACACCATAGACATGTAGAAAGTCAGCCTGTTTGTTATGTCAAAATTATAGAAGCAACTGATAAGTGACTGTCTTCCCAGTGGGAGAAACATGAAGGGGGTAGAAGGCTACAAATCCAAATTGAAATATGAAATAAGTAACAAATTTTATAGGCATTTATGGATTATACTTCTATATAAAAAAATCTCCTTTGATTTTCATAAAAATATTGTTATGCAATAGAGATTATTTTCTGCTGTTAATCCACCATTACAGATTTAAAAACAAAAAAAACCAACCATGAAAATCATGGAGGTCATTCTAGGTTCTGCTGTCAGCTCCGCCGTGTGTAAATTCTCTACTTGTCATTGTACTGCACGGTTGTTACCATGATCAGCTTGAAAGAAGAGCCCAAGTCTTAGTCTTTGCTGGCCCCCTAACACTGAGCCTAAACTGCCCAGTTACTATTCATTGATTGCTTGTTTGTGGCTAGGGACCCGACTTGGAAAGAAGTAGTTATTCTTACAGGGATAAAAATTGTTTTTCGTATGTGTTTGTCTCTGCTTTTGTGTGTGTCTGGCCTTCCTCAGACAGAAGTTCACGACATCTTCTTGCTACATCTTAGAAGAATTTGGAAGTTCTCTTCTAGCTGTCCCAGGTTACTCTGGCTTTCACTTTCTCTCCTGTCCTCTGTTCTGGAGGTGGTTGGTCAGTGTCCCACAGTCCGTTCTTCTTCGTCTCCGCAAGAATCTGTTTCTCTCCTTTCCTTCCTCTGTCCCTAACTTCCTTCTTACCCTGTCTTGCCATCTCTCCCCATATCCCCTTCTGTTTCCCTGTCCTTCCTCTTCTCTTTTTCCTTCCCTCCCCCTTTCACTTCTCATCTCCCAGTCTCACTGCAGTCTTGCAGCTTACTGCAGTTAGGGTGCAGTCTCTGACCACTGGTGAAGATTTTTCTCCAAGCTCTTACAGTGACAAGGAGCAGCTGCTGTCCCCGCACACTTCTGCGGCAGGGCTCTGGAGTGTAGTGTTATACCTGTATCTACCTACCCTACTGCCATGTAACAGGGTCTCTTGGGCATGCATCTCCAATAGTAGGGTCTCTAAAAATTTGCATAAGCATTAACCCTGTATGAAGGAGGTAGCAGAGCCTAGGGAGGCTGAGAAACAACCAGTACGCAGTAATTCACAATCTAACGCTGATTTTATTTACTTCAATGGCAAAACAGTAAAGTCTTAGATCTGGATAGCCTCAGTAAGTTACATTTAAAAAATAAATATGGATTTAGCAGGCTTTGGAAGCAAGCTTGGATCCTGATCTTCCTGATTTCAAGAACTGTACCTAAATTGAGTCAAATCTTATAAATCAAGCAGTGCCAAAGTGTAGAAGGAATTCAGCTTGGGCTTTAAATCTCAAGACCCGTCTTCTAGGCCTACCTCTGACTTTTAACTATCAAATGTGTGATCTTGGGGGTATCTCTAATCTTACTGAGCCTCCGTATATTCTATAAAATTCAGATGATCACTCCTTACAGATGACATAAGTGTGTAAAAGGATTTAACAATTGAGAAGATGCTGGTGGTCATCAAGGCTGAGTGTGTGCCATATTATGTGAGGTGAGGAGCAAAGTAACTGAGCCAATGATTTCAGCTTAGAAGGGAGTTCTATGCCATGTACCTCCTGCCTCCTCTTTTACTGGAATGGGGTGGACTGAAAGCTGCCTTGGTCTGATAGCAGAACTAAGTAGCATGTCATCACTATTTTGCCGTAACTAAAACAGTTTTTTTATTTGTTTGTTTTTCATCTTTGTGGGTAGTTCTGGGAAGGAGAGGATATAGAAAGGAAGTGAAATCTATTTGAAGTAGATCAGGTTTGTTGTACCAAAGATCTCTGGAGTTTAAAGGAAGCATTTATTTTTTTTCCTCAGTGAATTACCTGAGGACTAAGAATTAGCTATGCAGATGGGTTTACTAGTCAGTATAATATGGTGAGATCACAGCACTGTGAGAGTTAATAATTTCACCTGGTTTTATATAAACTGGTTTGCCGGAATCACTGCTGTGAACATACAATTAAATAAAAAAAATACTGTAGGGGCGCCTGGGGGGCTCAGTTGGTTAAGCGACTGCCTTCGGCTCAGGTCATGATCCTGGAGACCTGGGATCGAGTCCCACATCGGGCTCCCTGCTTGGCAGGAAGCCTGCTACTCCCTCTCTCACTCCCCCTGCTTGTGTTCCCTCTCTGGCTGTGTTTCTCTCTGTCAAATAAATAAAATCTTAAAAAAAAAATACTGTAATGAAGGATGCCTGGGTGGCTCAGTCGGTTAAGTGTCCAACTGCTGATTTTGGCTCAGGTCATGATCTCAGGGTTGTGAGATCGAGTGCCGGCTCGGGCTCCATGCTGCGTGTGGAGCCCACCTCAGAGCTGCCTCTGCCTCTCCTTTCTCTCCCCCTCACTCCCCCTCTCAAAAAAAAAAAAAAAAAGTAATGAGACCAAAAGATCTATAGCTGGTGTTTGAGGGCATATTTAATATTGATTTGTCTTCAAGTAGAAACTATACTAAAGAATAAAGTTTGCAGTCAAATCAGTTTATCCAGAAGGAAAAGTGACTGTTTAAAACAATGGACACTGAATCATAAAACAACTCAAAGTACAAAGATTGGACACTATCAATGTATTAGTTGGTCTTCAAGGGAAAACTAATATTTCAAATCAAACTAGATTCCTAAATAGATTATATTAAGACATGTCTATTTATTTGGTATGAGCAGTCTTATATAAATTACAGATTTTTAATATACTGGTCTTGATGCAGGCCAGAAGGCCAGCCAGCCTTATCAGCAGTTTTCATCTTGCCAGTCTTTTGGTTACTTCAGCTATAGAAAATTAAAATTTTAATCATACAAAAGTTGGCTAGGAGTTTTATTTAATCAGTGGAAGAAGATTTAGTCTTTTTAAAGGTTGAGCTCTCCTTTGTGTCCGATATATGCAGTAGAAATAAATAAGAGCTGTAATCTTAAAACTTTCATGTAATTGTTATAATCTTTTCTTAAGTCATCAATTGGTCTGAAAATTAAAAAGTAAAAAAATTCTAAAGAGGTTTAAAAACTCTGCTAGATGTCATGTTCACATGGGAAGGGATCTAGTCTATGAATAACTTTTTTCTTTAAGAGTGTGTAAGTCCATTGTAGTTAACATTAGGTGATCTTTGGGAGTGAGTGAGCACCCTCCTACCCCGTGTTCTGCTCTGGTTAATTTTCAGGTTTGCCCTTGTTTAGGCAGACAATGGAGAAGGACAGGGACAGCTGCTAGCTGCTCACCAGCTTTAGGAACAAGCATGCACTTGCTTATTGATGGTCTTGTAAGATGGCCCTTGGAGGTTTTGTTTATTTCATTTAGAAATTTTTACCTGTGGTCTAAGGATATTCCCTGCTCATTCTGCAGGCAAGATGGTTTAATTACACTGAAGCCCTTGCTTTTAGACTGGGTAGTCAGATTCCTAATTTTAAAATAATCTTCCTATTTAATTCCCAAATTTGAATTATAAGACCAGGTTCTGATTTATGAACTGAATCAGACTTTTAGCTCCAATGCCATTGTTATCTTGGTGTTTAAATTGTTGAAACAGAAAACTAAAGATCAGTTTGAGTTCCTGAGAAATAAAGTTGGTGTGTCTCTACCCTCACTATCACCACCTAAAATACCCCGCATTTCAGTGTCTAATTTCTGAATGTGGAGATGACAACCCTTTTCTTTTTCCCAATATTATAACATATAAAAAGCTCTACCCCAAATATATCTTAAATGCAAGCATTTCAGCGTCTGATTTCTGAATGTGGAGATGACAACAGCTCTTTTCTTTTTCCTAATATAATAACAACTAAGTAGCTCTACTACCCCAAATGTATCTTAAATGGAAGCTGTTTCAAGTTTGTGCCAATTAAGGTCAGCTGTGAGGAACAGGTTGTTTTGTGTTTTTTTTTTTCCTTTGGCCATTGCAGACACAGTGAAAGGGCATAAGCTCCTGCACCTCTCCTCCCTGTTTACAGGCTCTCTGGTGGCCAAAGGCCGATACATGGTGAGTGCGTACCTCATTTACATCACGTGCTTAATGTACTCTATCTGGGATATTAGCTTCTCAGGGCTGGCAGTGTCGCCTAACGCACGGCGATCAGCACATTTTTTGAGGCTGTAATAATCAGAGGAATGCAGCAGCGATATGGGAACAAGGGGAAGTAACGTGGCATAACGGTGTGGCCAGCATTGTTCTGTTGTCGTCTCTAACCAGTGTGGTTTCCCTCGGAGACCAACAAAAGAAGCGTGAATTAAATAGAGTAAAACAACGAACCTGAGTGCAAGAATAAGGCGTCTGTGCCCGAGCTCCACATCCAGAGAAAAAGAGAAAATAACAACTACAGGGAAACTAAGTGCCCTGAGAGCTTTGTGGGGCTAGACAGACACGTATGTAATCTTGAAATAAGATGTGCAGTCCTTTCACGAAAGTGTCCATCCTCATTGAATCTCAAGTCAGCATTTAAAGACGAACAAAGCCAGATATAGGAAATCAACGAAATCTTTAAAAAATATGGGCAGAACACACGGTTCTAATAAAATATTGTCTGCTATATTAACAGCATGTTGTTTACAAAATTTATTCTTAGCATATTAACCTCTTCGGGGTTTTCACACGCTTACCAAAAGATAGTCCCTGAGCAGTTTTCAAACATATTGTTCAAGATTTCAGCAAGAGCTCAGTTCTGCAAGTATTTTACAAAGCAGTTTGCATGTTCCTGTCTGTAATGTTTGCAGTATTCCGAAATAAGTCTTACATGAGTTCAGTAAATAATTGGAAGCCCAGATGTTTGAAACGGATACGGCAGATACACTGTAGCTTTACTTGAAATACAGCTACTTTCCTTTTGTCCTCTCATCAACTTCACAGCATTGCACTCTGCCATTTTCAGTTCTTTTCCAATTAAACCTAGAGGAGCATTTGGCATGTTCCTGTTCCCACACGTGCCCCTCTCAAAAGCAGCATGTGGAGGCATCCTGTGTTACTGTTGCCGACTTGAGACATTCCAAGAAGGAATTTCACTTCTTCACACTGAACTGTCGCCTTCTTTGTCCCTGCGGTTCACCTCCTGATAAGGAATTGCTCATATTGAGACACGAATTACCATGTCACATAGCAAATAACTAGAACTACTGTGTGAGCTCCCTTCTTAGATGGAGACTTCCTCATTTCTGGATCCTTCTACGGCACCACTAAAGCAGTCTCCTGTCCGGTGTTCAATAAATAAAAGAAACACTGTTAGGTATCAGTAAAAACTGAGAACATTCTCGAACTCCTTTTGAAACATAGCTGGCTAATTTTCAGGAACTGAAAGACACGTGAGAAAAATTCTGATTTTATTTCCAGTAACTCTAGCTTATTACCTTTAAATTTCTGTTGGGGATATGTGCATCTCTCTCCCCGTACAGTTTTTCATTGTATAGCTAAAAATGGCTCTTTCTACTTATATGTCACAGTTTCTCCATCTTTTAAATAATTACACTAATTCTTGAAAAATACTGTGACATCATCAGAGAAAATTTGCTGTTTTTTTTTTCTTTTAAGAGATAGAAGAGTATTATGGCTACATTTGGGAATTTTTAATTTGTATCTTATTTAGTCTGGTGTGCAATGTGACACCAGTTAATTGTACGTTATTTTGTGGTAACTACATGTTAACTCTGTTGGAAGTAATGGTAATTATACTGTAATTGATATCAGTTCTCCCACATCTTTGGAAAACCATACAATTAACACATATCACCACAGTTGGGCACTTTTAGGTCCTTTGTAATGTTGCCGTGTTGGAGTACTATTTTGAATAGGGTCCTAAATATTTTCTTCTTCTTTTATACTCATTTTAAAGTTTTCAATTTTAAAATGAGTTTTTAAATTCCATGACATGAAAACATAGTTTCCAAATTTTAATTTGATTTACCTTGAAAGAAAAGTTCTCCCACAAACACTTAGACATAATCTTGGGTTATTTTTAGTTTTAGTGTTTATTTGAAAAGTCATTCATGACATCCCTTGACCTCAGTACTTCCTATTTCCTGGAAGGAGGATAATAGTAGAATATACAAATTCTTGACATGAAGGAGTTAATTAGGTTTTGGGGTGGTTGTTTTTTTTTTCCTTGAAGAGAGGCCCTTTTCTTAGCGGTAATCGTCATGTTTCTGTTACTTTGTTTTCAGATAGAAAGGGATTTATTCTGTTCTAGTACCACCATAATGCATGCCAAAGTAGGGCTATGAGGCATATTTATGCCAATTTCAGGCTAAACTGTCTCCCCTCTGATTTTTCCTGCCTCTTTCCTTTGCCTTGCTTTCCCTTCCCTTCCCTTTGTGTCTTCTCCCTTCGATTTACTTTCGCCTATGGTGGAGATGGAATTTCAGAAGCAGCAAATAAATCCTTTTTGGCTAAATGTGACCATGGTTTGGAAGGCTTGTTTGACAAATGGATTATCTTTGAATGATTTCCTTGAAAACATGAATAACTGCTCAAAAACTTTTTATGACAGAACAAAGGGATTTTACCACTGTATGCTGCTCTGGAGGTCTCAGGAGAATAGAGTATCATAGAATCATAAGATTTCAGAGCTGGAAGAAACCAAAGAGATAAGTTAATTCAGCTGCGTCATTTTACAGGTGAAGTAATCAGGGACTAGGGTAGTGTGCTCTTTACACAGTGATGCAGAGTAGTTCGGTGGAAGGAGCAGGAGACTAGGAATCCGAAGGCTGAGAAGATTGTTCTAGATCTCTTACTGGTTAGCTGCTGGACTTGGGGTTAGCACCCTAACCTCCTTGGTCTCCGTGCTCTCTGAATAAAGATGCTTTTACGTTTCCTCCTGGCAGTATGCTCCATACCTCTCTTTTTAAGATATATGTTATTTAGTAGTATACATAGTTCTTTACATTATGGGAAAGTCTTTTAAGAGATGTGATATATATCTCATAAATTAAAACAAATATATGGTGGCAATACCTTACATTCTTCTCATTTTTTGTATTTATGTTTTTGAGGAAAAAATTCTTCAAATTTATCAGGTGCTGGCTAAACTTGAAATAGAAGTTATATTTTTAGAGAAGATATTCATTCTTGGTTTACATGGCTTTGGTGTCTTTAACTTGAATAAACTGCATCTGTGTTTCCACATTGTGAATTAAATAGGTATCTCATATCAAGTAACTAGATTTTGAAATAATAGAATTCTCAAGGTATTTTTTTTTGACAAAGACATTTGCTTGGCTGCTCATTAATTATATTATGACATTCTTTGTTCATATGATAAATGTTAGAATAATAAAGTTGCTGGTGCTTCAAGTGGAGATAAAATCCACCGATTTTTAAAATCATGTGTTCAGTTTTCATAGCAGTTCCTATACTTTTTTACAATGAAACTTTCTGTGAACTGTTGCTGAAATAAACAGTTAATCAGAGAATGCTCAGGAACAAATACGCATCATGCCTCTGTAAATGAATACAAAGTTGGAAACCGCATCTAAGTAGGAGTTGGGCTACCACACAACTGGATTTGCTTAAATCTGCACACTTTATAACTCTACTTGGGAATTGCAAACTTATAAATAACCTTGCAATTGGTTAAAACCATATTAAAACCATATGAATGAGACAGAAAGTATTTGGATAAAGGGGTTCAGTAAGCACTATAATCCCGATGAAACTAATTTAACTCAGTGGCTCCCAAGCCTAAAAGGATCTCGTATCCTCACAGTTAATGCTACTTTATCATTTATCATTTGATGGTGAGTGACAAGAGTCTAAGTGTGTGTTACAGGAGATATATAGGGTGCTGTCCCTGCCAGGGGCATGGGGAGAGAGCTTCCTTAGTTTGGTGTGCTCTTCAAATCCTGGGGGAAACTTGTCGTACATCATTTGAGAATGTTTTTGAAAGCTCCATAAAACAGACCCACAAGAAGCTCTGCAGACATCAGTTCATTTCAGCAGGCATGTGTTGCCTGCTTCTTCGGTGGTTACAGGGCACAGGCCTCTCGGAAGGTAGAAGACACTCCACCCCCCACCCCCCACCCCGGGGCTTATGGTCCAGGGGCATTTTTTTCAGCATGCTGAGAGGTGATCTGAACAGCTTAAGTCAAATGGTATTGATTTTATATCTTGCCTCATGTGTGAATCTTCTGGAATCTTGAAAACTTTGGCCAAGCCATTCCAAGTCTTCCTTCCCTTTAACAGAGAACTTCCTCTTGAAGAATCCCAAAGAGACAGAGAGCGGAAGAAATAGATAGCATTGCCAACTGCTGCTAGATCCTAAAAGCTTCCAGATAATTGTTTCTGAGGCAACTAAGACAAAAATGTGTTGCTTTACTATTTGATATTTCTGGAACAGTGGTGACAAGAGCCCTTTAGGATAGAGAAGGCAGAGGAGACATTGTATTCGTTTGCTAGGGATGCCATAACAAATGCCACAACTAGATGGCTTAAACTATGAAAGTGGGTTTTTTTCACAGTCCTGAAGGCTAGATCTTCAAGAGCAAGGTGCCAGCAGCATCGATTTCTCCTGAGGCCCTCCTCCTTGGCTTACAGACGGCTACATTTTCATTGTGTCCTCACATGGTCTTTCTTCTGTGAGCACACGTTTCTAATGTCTCTCTCTGCATGTTTTGAATGTCTCCACCCCTTCAGGACACTAGTCAGATTGGATTGGGGCCCAAAGACCTCATTTTAATTTATTCACCTCCTTATAGGCTCTATCTCCCAAAAGAGTCACATTCTGAAATGCTAGGGTTTGGGTTTCAATGTATGAATCTTAAGAAGACACAGTTCAGCCCCTAATAGCTATTTTGGCTTAGTTTGAGTATTCTCAAACTCTTGTGAAGCTATTTTCTTTGGGATTACAGTACCTAAAGAACTCCCATGACCAAATGCTTTATGTCTCCATTCATGTGGTTTCATCTGGATTATTTTCTCCGGAGATGTTCTTGTTACTGTAGGGGAATTAAACTAAAATTAATATGATTTTGTTTAACAGTTTATTCTGTTGTCCTTTCATAAAATATTGGCATTATCAACTAATTCAAAGAATGAATTGCTAATGATGGATTGCTAAGCAATTTAACGTAAGCATGTAGAAGAAGAGTATTCAAAGGTTGTGGGGGTGGTTGATATTTTAGGAAAGATTCTTACAGAGCCCTTCTGAATAATAATAACTAGGCAGACTTCCTGTATCTCAGTATCAGGCCAACCCTGATCAGGATGTCACTCTATAGCTCAACTGACATGCCCGCCTTCCTTTGTATTTATCCAGCTTTTAGTCATCTATTTCTCACCTTTAAAAAAAAAAAAAAAAGACTTCCTGGGGCACCTGGGTGGCTCAGTTGGTTGAGCGACTGCCTTCAGCTCAGGTCATGATCCCAGAGACCCGGGATCAAGTCCCACATCAGGTTCCCTGCTTGGCGGGAAGCCTGCTTCTCCCTCTCTCACTCCCCCTGCTTGTGTTCCCTCTCTGGCTGTGTTTCTCTCTGTCAAATAATAAAAAATCTTAAAAAAAAAAAAAAGACTTCCTAAAAATTAATTTTATTTTATTTAAAAGTAAAATTAAAATGAATGAAGAGAGAGAAATAATTTTATCAGGATCATCAAGATTTAGCAACCAGGGTGCCTAGCTACTTGCCAGCATCACAAGAGACACTATTGATATACAGATAACAATAGACAGGCACCACACCTTAAGGAGTAAGCTGGGGAGACGTGTAAACAGAAATGTAAACCAATTTTTGTAGCACCCTTTCTATAAACATGATGTGGTGATGGAACAAAAGAGAAAGTGATAATTTGTGCACAGAGCTGGGGCGGGCAGTAAACAAAGGAGTGTGTGCAGGAGAAATGCTTTAGTTAGGTCTAGAAAGGACTAAGTATGATGTTATCAGCAAAGAATAGGCATTCCAGGAAGAAGGAATGGCAGAGGGAGATACAAAATCACAGAGGACATACAATATCACAGTTCTGTTGTTCAGGAAACTCCAAGGAGTTCCATCTTATTGGAACAGAGAATATAAACTGGAATGCATAGGGCATAAAACTGATGAGGAGAACAGGAGCCAGATCACAAGTTCTCCTGAGAAGGTTGCTTCTCCTTCTACGGATGATGGGGAGTACTGAAGGCTTATAATACAGAAATAACAAGATCCAGGTACTTCATGGTTACTAAGGTTGAGATTTAAATTTAGTTCTGTGATGCTTAGCAACCAAGACAAAAAGGAAAGCAGTTTTTGTTTATATTGTTGCCTTGTTGATACAGGAGGATGGATATTGGCCTTTAGATCAGGACACTATCTTCATTAGTGTTTAGCTTTGAAACATTTAGCAAACACTAAATAATATCTGTAACATAAGTGGATATTTTATGAGTTGCTTTATGTTTGCTAAGCACTCACACATATAATCTTTTATTTCATCATCACAACCCTGCGGCATGAGCATTTTCTATTTTATTTTACAAATGAGAAAACGGGCTCAGAGAGATCACATGGTGATTAAGTTGTAGAGTTATGATCCTAAATTCACCTCAGCACAAATACCGATCTAGATTTTGGTTAAGTGACTTAAATAAAATAGAAAAAAATCTTTGGGAAAAAAAAAATCTTTCTGAGGCCCCACCTTTTTCTTTGTAAAACTGATAGTAATAGTAATATTCTCCTTGTAGTATTGATGTAAAGGTTACAGAAAATACTCATTGGACAGAGCCTCATACATAGTGTATGATCATGAGTGGCCCTCTTTCCTACCTTCACTTCCGTGCATGTATTTGTGCTTTGGGGGGCAAACATCGTTGAAAAACTTAGGTCTTAACTAATGCATTCGTCCTAGCACAATTTTGGCATTAAGGATGTATTAAAAGCTAGACAGATTAATAGTTTTAATTGACAAAATGTCATTTAACAATGAGATTATTCAATAATAACCCTCATTTCTCCCAGCTCGAGTCTTTATTACCATGATTACTGACTCCACAAATGTCCAGATATCACTATGAAAGTAAATCCCAGCGCCTCCAACTCCTTCCCAACAAGAATCGTCTTTTTAAAAGTACATGTGGTTACTTTCTGGTGTAAAGCCTGCATTTTTGATCCTTCACTAAATTACTAAACATATTATAAAGGGTATTAAATAAAGGCTAGTAAAGTGATAGAGCTTGTCAAATCAATATAAAGGAAACCATATGTGTGCCTAAGAAATATTTCTTGAGAATCACATCATGGCAAGATACATCCAGAGCAAGGAATTAGAACAAGACTTTCAGAGTAAAATACAGACTCTCTCTCTTTCTCTCTCTCAACATTATACTTAGCATTGTCCTGCTTAAAAGAGAAAGAGAAGGAGAGAGAGAGAGAGAGAGAGAGAGAGAGAGAGAGAGAGAGAGAGAAAGAGACTTTATTTGGAAAGCTGCAAGTGCTAAATTGCAGAAATTCCAAGTCAGACTCAAAAACCTCTTTATTCATAAGTTATAACTTCTGTTGGGTTCTTTTAACAGTACTTATTTGTCTTTTTTATAAAATATTTAAGATTTTTTTGGATTTCCTTGTTTTGATTATTATTATATGTATTGCCCAGAGGGACATCACCACATGTGGAGTGTTGAGTCCAAACATCTCTATCACAAACTTAAAATATGAGAAAATTGGTAGTTCGTGCTTCTTTGGGACTCTCGCTTGTACAGGTTTTTTGTTTGTTTGTTTTTTTGTTTGTCTGATTGGTTTTTAATGTAGGTAAATCAGTTCTGTGGCCCTGTAAAACCTGTGAGTATTTATGGGCAACTACTACTAAATGCTGTGTTAGATACATAGAAAAGGTGTAAGACAAATTCCTGGCTTGAAAACTCTTCTGATGTTTTGGGGCGAGGCTTGGATGTGCAGATGAACCAAAGCTCAATCTTTTAAAGTAGTATATAACTAGGGGTCAGTTATATAGGGAGACTAAGAATTTTGTATTATCAGAAAGCAGGTGGCTCAGAGAGGTGACAGAGTTCACAGACCACTTAGGTTTTCCAATATGAGTAGAATTTGGCAAGGAAGAAGAGAGTAGGAAGCTTATCCTAGCAGTGGTGCAGTGAGGAAGAACAGGCAGGCATGATCATGGTGTTATTATGGGAAGGTGAGTAGGATCCTGTCTACCCCAAGTGGAGGATGTATGATGGGAGAGTTGTAGGAAATGGAATTTTAAAAGACATGTGGGAGGGCAGGGTTTGAAGGGCTTAAAAGCCAGATAGAGGAGTTTGAATGGAACACAACAGAAAGCAGGAAGGCGTGGAAGGTTCGAAATCCGAGCTATGAACTGGAACCCTGTGAAGAGTGTGCATCGATGGACTGGAGGGCAGTGTCCCAGGATCAGGCAGCCCAGAAAGGAGGTGGGGACAGGGATCTAGGAGTGTGCGCCTGAGTGCATGGGCAGTTCCTGAGGAGGGGATGGGCGAGAGAGGAGGGACCAGCGCCAGGGGCTCTGTGAAAGAAGAATCAGCAAGTCTGGATGAGGTACTGAGCCTGGAAGGACAGGAAAGCAGGGAGGCAAATAGTAGTGATGGAGAGAGGGGGCAGGAAGGGAGGTTGTATAAGGGGAAAGGGGCTTTTGCAGGGGAGTCTTCGCTTTCTGTTGGGGACAGTTTTCCTGGGTTGTAGAGAAACTAAGGCTGGGAGCTGGGATGAAGTGACAAGACTTCTTTCGGGGAGTACTCAACAACTTAGACAAAGCTAGAAACTTTGAGGACAGATACTGTCAGGATACTGTATGGGCCTTAGAGAATTCCTATTCATAATGCAAGTATTTGTTCTTACTCTCAGAACACTCTGCTTCAGGAATACACATGAACGTGACTGTAGGCTCTGCAGTATTAACTTTCCCTAAGGAAAGTATTAACTTTCCTTATTATTACATATTTGAAAGAAGTCTTCAATATTTAAATATGTATTTTAGAATATAACAACAGCCTTCTTATTTACTTAAAAAAGACTCGTGCCTAAATGCCCACATAGAAGATGGGTGATTCTCAATATCTGAGCATAAAATTTTCTAATTGCTCTTACCTAATTACTGTTATGTATATATGATATGTATACATTTATATAAAATACCGTAATGTATTTGTATAAAATATAAATGCAAATACTCTATAAGCAGAGTGATTGAGTCTTACTGCTTATTCTATAAGCAGACTGATTGAGAATCAGTAAACAGTATACCAATATAAAGTATTTTTTTTTTAAGATTTTATTTATTTGACAGAGAGAAACACAACCAGAGAGGGAACACAAGCAGGGGGAGTGAGAGAGGGAGAAGCAGGCCTCCTGCCGAGCAGGGAGCCCGATGCGGGGCTTGATCCCGGGTCTCCGGGATCATGACCTGAGCCAAAGGCAGTCGCTTGATCAACTGAGCCACCCAGGTGCCCCATCAATATAAAGTATTTTGTATGTGAATGTAACATGAGAGAATTATTTTCTGCCCGTTATCACTGCAGCGTAGGTAATGCCCCCTCAGTATGTATTCTGTGGCTGCTGTGAATGACCCCCGGACATTCTTTAGAAAGAAGCTTTGAAGAAAGGTTGGCAAAGTACCTCTCTTCTAGACCATTGGAATAAAATATATCACATCATTGTCCCGCCACGTCTAGTTGTCAAATAAAATATGCTTGTTTTTACAGCAACAAACAAAAAGCTTCTCTCAGCATTTACCGATCTCCACTTGAATTTGTAGAAAAGGGGACCTTGTTGAAGTGAGTCGAGGTCTGGTGCAGGCCGGTCAGTGGCAGTAATGCTGAGGGGAGGGTGCCCAGCGCATCCCACAGCTCATGTGCTGTTTTCCAGGAGATGGCTGCAATCAGTCATCTCACAGATGCTTTGAAAAAGCCTTGTCTTGCTGGCAAGCAAACTGTTATTTAAGTACACAATCCACTCTACTACTGAAACAGTTTTGCCAAACTTATCCAAGTATTCTAACATGCTTAAAGATGGTATAAATATCATTTATTGCTAGCAGTTTTCTTCAGACTATATGGAATGTCTTCCTGCTGCCTGATCTAAGTGTCCCAGTTTACATTATGGCCTTTACTGCCTCTGTTTGATGGAGTGATCAGTAAAAATTTAATGACACTATAAAATAATAAAAATGTCATTAATTTACCACGGATCTTGGATGCAGTGGTTGTAAAGTTACATTAATAAACAGAATATTTTTTACAACAAAAAGCATTGTTACGGGGGAACGTATAAATAACACACATAAATTTAAGAGCAATTTTACTGTTAGCACACACATTATTATGGAATAGCCAATAAGTGTATAAAACATAGTATATAAAATTTTATTAAAATATATTGTGCACATCAAAAATTCAGCTTTTATCTAAGTGCAAAGAAAAGCCATTATTGTGTGCTTACTGTTTCATTGCTGTTCTTTCCCCCATCACAATTTTACATTTGTTGCCAGCAAGAGGAAGTTGATTTTTTTTTCTTAGATGGAAGCAAAGCTCTGTTCTTTCAGTCACCCCAAATTCATTCTCTTTCTCCACCGATGCAAAAACAAAATTGATCAATCTTGCCATGGTAGGGAGGGAGAAGTTGCTAATTTAATGCAAAGTTAAAAATAATGCCTGAGGAGTTGAATGGTTTGTTCAGTGACTCTGGAAATAAGGGATAATAATGCAGCAGTCTATCTGTCATCAGTGAGGCTGCCCCATCATTGACTCTGATAATATGTGAAGATGATGGATGCCAGCGTCTTGTGGCTTGTAGCATTGAACATTCGTCAGCTCTCACTAAAGGGGGCTTTATCATTTCAATATCTTTATTTAATATGCAACATCTATCTCGTACATCATAATTTCAAAGCACTTAGAGAGCCAACAGTCCTACCACACAGCAGAGCTGACTTTCAGACTTTAATTTTTTTCAATAACTTTTATGTTGCCTGCATGTTTTGCGACTGACAATACATAAGTAAGTGTCTGATCACATCGCTGCATGTAAGATGCACATCGCGCTGTCAACATGAAGATTGAGGAATTTTCCTGGGGGGAGTTGAGATTCAATTAACGTTGAGCCATTTAGTTTACATCTCCAAAATATCTGACTCAGGAGATGTGTACATTCTGAGAGCTGGTTCAAGTGCATGGAAAAATCTGGAGCGAAGAGCTTGCCTCCCGCTGTCTATATTTGGTCAATACAGGGTCATACCCATTGGCACCTAAAGGCCAGAAGTTGAAGCCTCTTGGAACTAAAGCATCTCTGAACGAATCTCTGTGCCCATGTCCACATCCTGTATTTGCCAGGCTCACGTTCCACCTCACTGGTAAAAATCTTTGCTTGGCCCAGCTGCCTGGAGCTAACTTGTAGACATCAGGCCCTCTTATCTTATGGTTATGTGGCTGGCAAATAAATATTCTGAGCTATTCTTTGAAGAAGGAAATCTTCTGGGAGACTAGGCAGAAATGTATATGAAAGGGCATGGCTTTGCAGGGTCCTTCTTTAATCTCAAACACAAGTGCTTAATATTACCAAAAATAAAATGCAGTCCGCTGCCCAAAACAATTTTTATCACTGATTTATTTTCTGCCTGTTTAACAAGTGTTTCATGGGATATTCTTCCTTGACTTTTACTCTGTCAAAATATTGATATTTTATAAGGAAAGTATCTCTGCAGAAGAATATTTTTTTTCAATGAAGTCAGAAAAATGTATGACTTCAAAGACACTGTGAATGTGTTGTTGAATGTTCTGAATGTTTTTTGTTATGATTAAAAACAAGCTGATAATACTGAATTGTGAGTGCACTTCATTTTTTATAAAAGAAAAGATATTATCATCATGTAAGCTTTGTTGTCTTAGGATTTTACAAACCATGGCATGTAATTTTCCCTATTCTCCTTCCTTGTCAAAATATTGATATTCTTTCAGGAACTTTATTTTTTTTTTACTGAGAATATTTTCCGGTAAAATCAAAGAGAATGAATGACTAGAAAGATACTTGAAATATGCATATTGATAGGTAGCACGGTCTGTTGATTTTCAGAGAAAGTTGTTTCTCCCCCCATGAAAATATAGCTAAAGGTTGTTCTTCCAAGAAGATTGCAGGTGTCACATCAAAACTCCTTTTGCATTTAACATAAGGAAAGCATTCACATGCAAATATTTGAGATGTGAAACAATGTGATAAAACAAAGGTTGAATATTTTGCTTTCCCGGGTCCTACTCATCTTCACTTTAATTCTTTTTCTTTACATCATGACTGACCAAAAGTGCTACTCCAAAATAGAAATTGGCTGATTAAAAGCAGCTGTCCTCTTCCCACCCCGACAATGTGTGAAACTCCCACATGGCTTGTGGTTGCTTTCTGTTGTGGGCTGCATCTGGATTAATTTGTTCTTGTGCAGCAGCGTTTTCACATAAGAAGATATTGGGGAACCATGCCTAATTTGCTTTTTATTTTCATTCTGTTTTTTATAAGTGTTGTATTTCAGAGGTTTGCCCATAGCCCACTATGGTAACCGTTAGTATTACCCAGTTGGGGAAATTCATGATTATGATTTTGTTGCAAACCTTTCACAGACATGGTGCTAGATTAAAGCAAGGTTTATGCTGTGTTTTCTTCCAACACAGATTTCTACATACTCCATGATGAAGGGGAACTGGAAGGCTTCCTGCACAATTTGACTGATGGGAATTAATTATAGAAATATAATGATATTCAAAAATAATCATATTAGAAAGCACAAATGTAGTGGGACTGTACAAATGAGACGCAGCCTCTATCAAGTAATTGTATGTTTGCTCTTTAAGAATATTTCCAAGTTTCTAAACATCTTACAGAAGAGAACACTCACAGAGTCTTTTCCATCTAATGCCGAACATGCTCAGTACAGAACTAGGTCATTGAACAATAGACTGAACAGCAATCAGCACTCTACTGCTGCATAATGCATTAAGTATAACATGCAGAAGCCATTCCCGGAGCTGGAAGCTGCTATTTCATGTCTGTAAATTCAAGCTGACATGACATTTAATATTGTTTCATAGTAATGAACAACAAGGTTTCACTCATTCATAAGCGCCACACAAAGCCAAGTTTGAGTCTGGAGATTAGCAAGGAGGCCAGAAGGGGACACGCGCTGTGTTTTTTTGCAGACAAGAACATCTTCTTAGCGACGGTCAGTGAGCCCTCCGCTACTGATCCAGAGAGCTGCAGAGGGAGAGTTCAATGTGATATTTCAGACTCCTTCTCCTCGAAGAGCTGGTTAACAAGCATAACGTCTCTGAGTTTCCCTCCTATAGCGGCAGGCAGGAGAGTTTCACTTTCTTCGCTCAAAGGCTGGGCTGGGAGTAATCTCCTTTTTACTTCCCGGAGAAGTTACAGTGGCAACTCCTGAGCAAAATAAGAGCATCAGTGCCATCGTCTCCTCTGCCTGCTTTGAAACATTTGTTTGTGAAATCCTCTTGCCTAAAATTCTGATGTGTATTTTCCCAGGAATACTAATGCGAACTGTGATCTCTAATTGAGAAAATTCCTCTCCTGTTAACTAGCAGTAGATTTTGATGGGAATTGCTCTTTCAAGTTTTGCACTTCAGGCTCAAACCTTTCACTTGCGTTCTTTTTAGACTCCTGGAGCAAATGCCAATGAGAGAAGACGCACAGAGCTGCCCAACGGGCTTCCTGACACCTGTTTCCTTTCCTTGCAGGTACTTGGCTTTAGACACAGTCATTGCTGTGGGTGCCACCACCAGGCTTTAGTAGAACTTTCCTGAGAGCTTTTCTGAGCCCGCAGTTGGTCAGAAACGATGTTTGTAAATCCAAGTTTTGCCCACAAAGCGAGATAGAAACTGGAAGGAGAAAGGGGCTGCTTCGGAAGCTAGAATAAAGCCTCTGATTATTCTTTCCTCTAGGAAAGAACGCGCTTTGAGAATTTGGGCCCCCAGTTAACAGGAAAGTCAAGTGAAGATGGAAAACTGGGCCCAGGTGTCATCGATCTTACGCGGCCAGAAGATGCAGAGGGTGAGTGGCTTTTCCCTAGCTCTTTTCTGCTTGTCTGGGCGGTTGTGATGGTACAACTGAGTTAGCTCTAGGACCTTCTATGGTCTTCCCTGGGAGTGCCGGCTGGATTTTTTTGGCAAAGCAGAAGAAATGTTAGCCTCCATTATTTATGAGAGCTGAGGAACGTCAAGAGGTACCTAGATCCTATATTACTGAACATACAGCCATTTGAAGACTTTGAGGTACCACTTTCCAGTTTCTAAGTAAAAGGACCCTCTGCATTCCAGTGAGTAACAGAATCCTGTGTGTTGTGCATGTCACTGAATTCTTGCTAAAAAAGGACTAACATACAAAGGGGGATTTTTTTTTAACCCTAAATCAAGTGAATACAGGTACAGTCAAACCATTTTGGAAACTCAGTGATGGTTTGCTGCAGAGCCCACATAAAACTCATGATTGTTCAGGCAAGGTCTAGCCTGTGCCTGCGCATTAAGCCTTACTAAAATCTTTTGAAAATCTGGATGGAAAGACCAGCTTCACTCTCCGTGGGTTTATCCACAGCACTATCAGTGCCTGTCCACTCGTCTTTCCTTTTTGTTTGTTTGTTTTAAAATGCACAAGCAGCAAATCAGCAGAAATTGCTCCCCAGAGGCTGAGTGCAATTTATGAGTTCAGTCAGCACTTCGGTAGTACTGCTCCCTGGTTATTTACTGTGTCATCATGGAATAGGGACTGGTTTTCCCGTTAGCTGTTCCTTTGGCAGAATCCCTCCCACCAGTCAGGGAAGATTAATTTGTTCTCTTCAGAGTAACACAATACTTCACCCAACTTGGGTCCCAGCTGAAGTTCTTTAGCTTGAACAGAAGAATCTTACTATTATCCCCTTTACTGGCAGGATTTCTTCCAGGATCCTAATCCCCTGAAAACACATGAAGACATTTCATAGCCACATCTGAACTGGGCCTGGCTTCTGTTGAAAGCTTGGGGCCATCCTGCCAGTTCAGAAATCCCCAGCATGAACACTAAAAGATGCACAGTGTCAGACATTAGGAAGCACTTCAGAGAGTTTCCAGAAGGCATATTTTTTTTAATACCAGTAGGAGAGACTGATGTTTAATTATAGTGCTGGGGACAAGGTGTTAAATTCTGATTGGTATGTGTGTGGGGTTTGGGAGAAGGACAGTGAAGGAGGAGGAAGGGAGGGATGAAGAGGATTCAAAACCCAATATACACTCACTGACTTTTGTGGAGAATTGATAACAAGAGCACAGTTGATATTTTATAGGTGCTCGGGAGAATAGGGGTTCCCTCATGAGGATGGGGGCTCCCTGATCTCGGGGACCAGTTATTCAGGTCTGGGCCATCTCACTTTTTTTGCAAGGTCGCACCACAGAGTACCTAAGTCTTTGACTGAACACTGTGAAATAATATTTTTCATACTTTGGAGGCTTCATTTTGTCCCTTTGTCCATAGAGTAGGAGGTACAGAGTTCTATCACCTTATCCGTGCTCCAGAAGTTCTCTTCATCTGTCATTCTCCCTTCTTCATTTGGTTTCTTAACTGTAAGATGGCTGTCCACCTGGTCAGTCACCTCTCAATAATGCTAATGTTAGTTAATGATAATGTGGGCATGGTAAATGAAAAAGCATGATGGGAGTTACTAACCACTGTGAAAGGAAAAAATGAAAACCTTAACTGTATGGAAATGTACTGTTTAGAAGTATTTTTGGAAAGTCCATTCAATACCCAGATCATCAGGATTCAGACCAATTTCCTGGCTACTTTGGTTTTTGTTGTTTGTTCATTAGCAAAGATTTTTGAAGCCCTTACCTACCAGAGACTGTGCTAAATCTTTACACATATTTTCTCATGCAAACCTCCTACAACTGTATAAAGAAGGTATTGTTATTTCTTCTCCACTTTCCAGATGAGAATATTAAAGGTGAGAGGAATCAAGTAATTTGCCACCAGTCACATAGCGAGTCAGGGTAGAGCTGAGAGTTGAGAACCCAGGCTCCTGAACCCCATGTAAACACAGTTAAATACATGGTGCCTTCATTTTTCTGCACAAACTCCTTGTGACCTTCCTCAATATGGCCCATTTCCTCTCCCCTAAATATAGCAAGTCATGCCGGACCCCGGCTCTCGTGTTACTTGGTCACACAGCGCTGCAGTGCCTGGTGAGTGTAATAGTAGAAGGGCTCTAGTGGCCCAGGAGCTTAAGGAGCGTGTGAAAACCTCCCTTCAGAAGCTTGCCCGGAGTTGCCATTGAGACCTCATGCGCTTTGGGGGACTGTGAGTTCATGAATGGAGTCAAGTTACTAGCTCTCGGATGGACAGAAGCGCACTGCCTTTGTGAGGGCTGCTGGGGTGGGCAGCGGCCTTCTGCTGACTCCGGGATATTTCCTGGCATCTGGTCAAGTGAAAGCCAATTGCAAAGCCTGCTGGGGTTACAGGTCCTATTAAAGTCAGAGCAGATAGCAGGTACACATGATACTTTCTCTACTGGGCTCCTTCGCATTTCCCTTAGCAGGAGGAGGAGGAAGGGACTGCGATAAAAGAATAACCGTGACTTAAAAACTCCTTCCATCAGTTTATGGTCTAAACAAAACAAAAACACGACTTTAGTGTTGATTTTGTGCCAGAACTAGACACTAGCTAAACCAAGGGAAGCAAAACAGATGTGTTCCCGACCTCTTGGAGTTTAAAGTCTAGTGAAGAAAGACAGAAGTTTACAAGGGAAAGAAATACAGACAGACAGATGGACAGGTCAGGTATAATTGTCACTGAGAAAAGTGCTAAAAAGGTCAAGACTTCGTTGTGCCCCATAGAGATTCAGAGTGAGAGCAGCTTAGGGCAGCCCAGCGGGCCAGCTCGGCGGCTCTTCTCGGTCCGCGTGTGGTCATCTCCGTGTTTCCTCTGGCTCGGCACAGCAGTTCAAGTGTTCTCCTCAGCTCTACTGAGATAGAATCGATACATAACACCATAAATTTCAGGTGTACTATGTGATGGTTCGGTACACATGCATATTAGGGGATGATTGCCACAATAAAGTTAGTTAACACGTCTGTCACCTTACATAATCACCTCTTCTTTATGAGAAAATTTAAGACCTACCTTCTGAGCAACTTTCAGGTATCTGATACAGTATTGTTAATTATAGCCACTATACTGTACGTTAGCTCCCCAGAGCTCATCTATCTTAAAATTGGATGTTTAGACTCTTTGACTAACTTCTCTCCCTTTTCCCCCCTCCCCCTTGGAAATCACCATTCTACTCTGTTTCTGACTTTGCCCTTTTCACATTCCACATATAAGCGAGACCATACGGTATTATTTGTCTCTCTCAGCCTGACTTATTTCACTTTGCATAATATCTTCAGGGTCCATCCATATTGTTGCAAATGGAAGGATTGTCTTCTTGTCTGTGGATTAATAATATTCATCCACGAAGCTCCTTCAAGAGGTGTGTGTGTATGTGTGTGTGTATAGATATATACAGAGAGAGATAAAGAAAATATGATTACACACACACACACACACACACACACACACGCACGCACACGCACTCATCCATCAATGTACACTTAGGTTGTTTCCATGGCTTGGCTGTTGTGAATAAGGCACAACAGCCATCTTCAAGGGCTATGCTCTCCTCCCGCTTACTCCCCATCCTCCTGTGAGGCTTCTGAAGACACTGAAGTACGTCAGCTTAGGAGATGAGGGCCTGCTCCAGCTGGGCTTCCCGGGAAAATATCTGCCAGTCGTGAAAAATGCCAAGATCACTTAGTAAGCAACTTGGGGACCTGCTTCACAGCTCTGAGCATGGAGGCAGCAAGGGAAAGGTCACCCAAAGAGGCAGCTGTGCATGTGTATTAAACACTCATCAAAATCAAATGACAAAACCATAAGCCAGGAAAACAGAAATTAAAAATATAAAAGGCAAATGCCTTCAAAATTTTATTTTTAAAGTCCAGCTGTTATTTGGCTTGAATATGACAAGACAGCATTTCTTGTTCACCATGATATTTATAAAACTACAAATTCATTGGTGCTGGGGGCTTAGGAAACATGTGTAAGGTCTTGTTATACTTTGAAGCAGTTGAAGGCTTACTGTGTACTGAGCACCCAAAATGTGTTAGCCCCTACATGAGACATGGAAGGAAGATGGGACTCGATTAGTGGAGTCTGTCACCATGTATTAAGAACGATAACGAGCTGTTTAACTTTTCATGGACTCCTCACATGGCATTTCCCCTCTCCTGTTCTCCTCCAGCAAGAGTGTGACGCTCCCTCCAACTCTCCTAATTTCAAGGTTGCAAACTAGAGTGGAAAGGGCACTGGCCCGGTCATTGGGAGGTTTGGATTAAGGCTCTTTTAGTAAAAGATGGCAAACAAGTGACTAATGGCTCCTTATCTTTCAAAAGAGAGGTTCTGGATTCCATTATCTCTAAGGCCCCTTCCAATTCCGAGATTGGACACAGAGTGTGCTCCTTATAGGAAAAGTGATCTGGGATCAACAGCTTCCACTTAATTTTTTCTCAGAGAAATGAAAGAGGAGACCAGTACCTTTGAGATGATATTTGTGCCACTTGTTGCATCCAGATTTCAGGTCCCTCGAACTTTTCTTTTTATTAATGTGAAGCTATCTCTCGTAGTAATTCCCAGTTGCCTTTCACAAATGGGTCCTTTACTTCTCCCGGCAGTAACAGTTGTGGCTTGCCTTCTTTTTTGTATTCCTTCTATCCTGTTTCTTCTCTTTCACACCTGGGATCTCTAAAGGGATATTTTCTTTCTTTTTTTTTTTTTTTATTTTTTTCTTGTTCTGCAGAATATCTGGGGTAAGAAAACATTTTCCTAAGACTCTAATTCCTAAGCATCAGAGGGAGGCTGCACCTTGTTTTGATGCGGGAAATAGTGGGATATGAGCTCTGATAGTGATTATCACTGGCCAGACTTTGGGACCCTGGGCTGAAACTGTGGTGATGTGCTGTCTGTTCTCCATGTATTAAAAACTTGCATTGATTTGAGTGGAAATGGATATGTGCAGCAAGAATAGTTCCCTTTTGAACTGTTGCTCTGAGAGTCCCAGATTTGCTTGGAAGAGTTTTATAGATTTGTACAGAATTGTGAATTGGATCCCAGCCAACATGGCCTTCACCCTCCTGGAAGCTTTTTTTTTTTTTTTTTTTTTTTTTTTTTTGATGAGCTTCTGATTGCTTCTGCATTTTATGTTAGCTCTGTTACTGTCAACTGAAGCTCGCTGGTTGTAGACAAGAGAGACCGCAAGTTTTCCTTTTTTTTATCCCCTTAAAAATGTACCACTTAATATTAATATTATTAGTAACATTAATATTCTTTTCTCTTAAAAATTCTGTTTACCCTTGGATTCACACTCTCAGACGTCTGTGGAGCTTCTTTCATTCCCTTTACCCTCCCTGGATCCTTATTCCTGGTGGGAAGGGAGGATTGACTTGGAGATACACGGCTCATTCAAGGCAGCACAGGGAGGTCATAGTGTAGGCTGGTGTGGCGTTGAAGGGCCACAGTGGCTTATACTTGGGAATATGAAAGTCATTAGTAGTTCAGGCTCACGGGGACACGGTGCTTCGCACTGCCATACTTAGATTCCCAGCATTGGAATAAAGGAGAGACATCATCACCCTTACAGTTCCAGCGGAGAAATCCCTTCTTCTATCCCTGACAAGTGGTCACCTCACTTCCATTCAAATGCATCTCATTGTCTATTAACAGAAAACTGACTGCATCTTGAGAAGCTCATTCTGATTCTAATTATTCATTCTTTGTTCTTGGTAGCCAGAGTTTGTCTCTGCTTTCCTGTAACTTTTACTCACTGGTTCTAGTCTGACTTCTGGGTTCTAAAAAAATAAAACTCCCTGTTTCCCCACAGGACACCCCTTCAGATATTTGCTCAGGGACAAGGGGCTTTAAATTCTAGTTGCTCCATCTTTGACGGGTCACTTTCTTTCCCTGAATTTTCACGTCTCTTCCTGAAGAATTTGGTCCAGGGATTTCTAGTTGACAGGTTTTTCACTGTCTTATTATACTGCCATATAACTGAAGTCATGCACCTTTAAGTCAACTAGAATGTAACGAGTATCAATTAAGGACCACATCGTCTTTTAAAAAAATAAAATTATTATAGAAGTGCACTATCTATAATGAGATGTCTTTGCCCAAGAAGGAATCCAAGTACTAGAGTATATATCAGGCATAAAAAGATGGGAAACTGTACATATTAAAAGAAAAGACGGAGGTAAATCCAAAGAGAGCACTAACCAGAGCTGTGCCGGGGGCTTATGGATCTGATGCTCCACACCTGCCTAAAACAGCATTTCCAGGAATCTTAGAGGGATGCATAGGCAAAGCAGTTTCTATGCAACTAGCAGGCTGGAGTCCAAAGACAAGACTGGTAACCAGGGAGGCCCCAGACCTGGTGAAGGACTGAGTAACAGCCACAGGCTGGGAGATAAGCCGAGTTCACCAAGCCCTTGCTCCAGACTAACTCTGTTGTATGAGTATCACAAAAATGTATTTTACTGTGGATATAAACAGTTTTAGAGGATCCTGTGCACCAGTTTATATCCGCACTATATATAAAGTGCCGCTCTCTTAAACAAGCAAATAAACTTCTCTTAAAGAAATATATTTGCTGTGTCTTAAAAGCTCCCAAATAACTTTTAATGTTGGTGGAAAACAATTTCCATTGAACTCTCCAAGTGATGGATTGTCCTGATGGGGCAGGAGAGTGAAATGTCAAGATTCTTGTATAACTCCATCCCCTAATACTTCATAAAGCTAGCTCAACCTGCTTCTCAGAGTTTCTTAAGCTAGAAAGCCCAAAGAGCTAGCCTCCCTTTACTGAGGAACCTAGCCCTGGCCAAGAGCTGGTTTCTCATTGAACTGGTTTCTTTTCTAAAGAAGTGTCAATGACAATGCATAAACCTCCACCACACACATACACACACACACACACACACACACACACACACACACCCCATCTAGTTGTCTGACAGAATATCATCTACCCTAGGGAAAAAATGCTTGTCTATGCTATTACTGAATCACACAGAAGTACTTCCCCAACCTGTCTGAGAAACTGGACCACAAAAGATTAACAACGTCTACCATGAAAATTAGATCCGAGATAAGAGCAGCCTGCCCGCATATGTTCCCAGTGGGACTACAAAGTCAGTCCATGCTTTCTCAGAAGCACGTAGTTCTGCTTCACAGAGCCCAACACAGCAGAGCAAACCCTGGCTGATCGCGGTCTACCGGCCATGTTCGGACTGACTTTGTAGCTCCTGGGGTAGGGACCCTGGCTGGCTAGCTGTCCCAGAGTCACCCTCACTTGGCAGCAAGAGCCATTTGACTTGCTGCCTGCAGGCCAGTGAGCCCGACCTCAGTCTGGTGGGATTTAGAGAGCACTGGGCCAATTTGGAGTGCTTTTAAAATTCTTTCTGCTTAAGGTCAGGATTGGATTTGAGACCAACCTTCCCATGACCCACCCCCATTGGTCTTTACTCTTTTCATGTTCTGATAACTCTGCTTCTAACTTCTTTCAAAAAGTCGATAACCACCTGGCTCTTTCTCATTTTTTTTGTTACCAACTTACCTTTTTCTTTTTTTAACTAAAATGTTTTCATTTTTGCATATCTCCTTTTACAGTCACGATCTCACTTTACTCCGCTTGTCTGCAACGTGCCCGCTGCCGGACATTTCATTCCACAGCGGTGGTTCTCTGTAGACTGAACTGCTGGTGCCGATAGCCAAACCTTTCCAGTCAGGATCTGTCTGTACTTCAGGGGCCCCCATTCTTCAGTTTTACTCCCGTGTTCATATACAGTGTACCGATTCTCTTTTATGTGCACAGTACATATGGGCATGGCGGAAAGGATTTTTTTAAAGATGGACTGCACTATATTCTCCAGGAGCTAGTAACATGATTGGGATTATAACAGCAGCACATAGAAAGCAAAGCAACCGAAGGGGTTATGTGTGCAGGTCTGTCATTAGAGAAACCGGGAAAACAGTGCTGTTTACAAGAGGAAGCTACAGTGCCTTTGGACAGCAATGACTGCGGTAGGCCTGATAGAAACACAGCGGGAGATAAGCTTAGGTTTGAATGAGCAGAAAAAAAAGGGAAGAACTTTCAGCTTAGGGAATAATCCAAGCAGATACAGGAATGGTAAAGCACACAGACATGTCTAAGGAAGTTCCAGAAGTGAAGAATCAGAGTGCCTGGGTGGCTCAGTGGGTTAAAGCCTCTGCCTTCGGCTCAGGTCATGATCTCAGGGTCCTGGGATCAAGGCCTGCATGGGGCTCTCTGCTCAGTGGGGAGCCTGATTCCTCCTCTCTCTCTGCCTACTTGTGATCTCTCTCTCTCTGTCAAATAAATAAATAAATAAATCCTAAAAAAAGAAAAAAAAGAAGAAGTGAAGAATCACCTTTCAGACCCTTGTGTTCCCCACCAGACCAGTAAAAGCCTTGCATATACTTGTACTCAGAAAACATTTGTGGAATTGAACATGTTATGGCAATATCTGGGTTCCACATCATGGGTGGCCTTGAATGGCAGGCTCGAGAGTTTAGACTTTGCCACCAAATAAACAGGCATTGACTTTTAATTGTTCAAGATTGATTTATATTATAGAGGTTAAAAATAATGGAAAAGCAGTAGCTCGTTTAGTCTGGAAGATCTGTCAGTATCTCTATTCCTCTGTTTTGTTCAATAGGCTTTCAGAGGGGCAGTTCAGTGGGTGTCCTTTCTTATAACATCATCAGAGAACTGACTAGGAGTTGGGAGGGTTTTCATACAAGTCATATGAAAAATACTGCTTTTCTTTCTGGCTATGTTGTTCATTTAAGTGTGATTTCACTTTGTCCAAGGTGACTGGGGATGTCTTACAGATCTGTCTTATACTTTTGCAACTCATTAGCGGCAAGTGGTTCTTTCAGTTGTTTTCGTTCAATGAATACCTACCCCTAGACGTGATGCTCCGTATCAGCTCTTGGTACCAGAGGGAAGCAAGTGTGAGAGAATCTATTGGTGTTTGCATTATACTATAGACTGTTACATTTAGGAGGAGACTATAAAAAGTAAATCTGAACTAAAGCTTAATATCCCAAGTCTCAGCCCCGGAGAGAAGAATTTCATAAGCAATATATTCAACCATTTTAAATTTACACTAAAAATACAAATTGCAACTTACTGGTTTATATATACTTTCATGGCAGAGAAATCACTTCATGCTGCTTCAATATAAACTCACTTTTCACTGGGGAGGCTGGTCCTATATGAGAACAAAATGGAAAGGGAGAATGGTCAGTCCATGTTGCAGGCTTACAGAACTGTTAGTGGAGGAGAAAGAACAATAGCAGACAAAGGTCCCTGAAACTACCTCGCCCTTCGTTCATCACAGTCTTGTGGTCAATAATATAATCCTTTGTTATTTTGAATGAGTCTTTTTTATTTTTTTAAAGATTTTATGTATTTATTTGACAGAGAGAAACACAGCTAGAGAGGGAACACAAGCAGGGGGAGTGAGAGAGGGAGAAGCAGGCTTCCCGCAGAGCAGGGAGCCCGATGCGGGGCTTGATCCCTGGACTCCAAGATCGTGACCTGAGCCGAAGCAGATGCTTAACAACTGAGCCACCCAGGCACTCACTCATCAAGTGAGTCTTTCTAAAAAGCTGATCCATAAATTCACAAAATAATGATCCCTTCCCCGTTTTTCTAGCCAGGACTGAGCTGCACAGTCTGACTACAGTTTCCACATGTGGGAACTGGGGGATATGAGATGGTCTTTTGAGGTTGAGTCCTTTGCATATACGACACATTTTAGCTCTCCAACATAAAGAACGTTTTGAATATTTTTAGCTTTGGGGCAGAAAAGAAGCTCCATGAAGTAGTAAATTGCACTCTCCAGTTAACTTGTGGGTTCATTTTATAACTACTCTGAAGAACAGGCCTGTGCGGTATAGGAAACGTCACCAGGGATGGGGAAAGACTGGAAATGGAATAGTTATGAGTTAAGCACCTGCTCTGTCCTAAGTTCTGGAATAGACATCCTACGGCTTGTCTCGCTGGTACTACTGCTACTGCTTCTAATGGCAACGACCGCTTAGGGAGTGGTTCCTGGGTTCCAGTAGATGAGCTAAGAAATTTACAGTCCTGTTTAGTCCTCACAAGGATTCTTCCAACTAGAAATGATTAGTTCTCTTTTGTCAGGAGATGAGATTACCGTTTAAAGAAGGGCCCAGATCTGTCTAACTACGTAGTGTCTGAGCTGCACTGGCTCCCATTTTTCTCTAAGATGAGCTGATTGAGTTGCTTGCATTTGTTAGAATAGTTTTTCCTGTTGTTTTCATTGGAAAGCCAGAAAAAAAATGAGAAACAGACTTTTGAAAGTTTTTTTTTTAATCTTTCAAACTGTTTAAATATTAGGTACCTTTCAAATACTTTCACCAGATTCTCGGGGTGTAGAAGTTTTTTAGTGAATCTTGGAAATGAGTTGATGGTCCAAAATCCTTCTAATATTATTTTCATACCATAACCTAATAAAAAACATTTAGTTTCTACTGCACCCATGATCTGTGTCTCTCATCCTAATAAAAGGCAAATTCCCTGAAACAAATGGAGAAGAGAAACAAATTAAATGAGTTTTATTGAGTTTTAAAAGCTAAGTCCAGATGCGATTGAAACAGTTCAACTCACCATTTTAGAAATTAATTCTGATGGCTAATGTGAAACTTAAGGTATAGTTACATCCAGGTTCCTTGTGATTTTGCCACTTACCATGAGACTTGGGCAATTTCACCTTTCTAAACTTCATTTCCCTTATGTGGAATAAGGAATGTAAATTAGATGATCTTTAATACCACTCTCGTGTTAACATTCTCCTATTCTATGGGTATGCTTTATCTACTTCGAAATGAGTCTGCTATCCCGGGAGGATCCGTCACACACCTGTTTGAATACATGCTCCAGTTGTATATATTTATTTACACACACCCTGCAACACTAGAACAGCTTCCAGATTTAGGATTTTCAAAAAGCTTAGACTTGCCCTACCATCCTTTCAAAATTTCCCAGGAAGTAGGGAAGCTGGGATTTCAGAATTGTATGGTGTGGCAAGCCAATAAAAGAAGTCAGATTAGAACCAATGATCTCTGAGTCCCCAAAACCACTGGATGTATTTTCCATCAAAGCCTTATTATTTTACAGGGTGCTCAAGTAAGGCAAGTTATTTTATAGGATATAATAAAATGGGATTTATTCAAAATCCAATTTCAGAAATGCCCAGATTCTAAAGCAATATGTAGATATCTGAGTCTCACTCTAGGATTTTCACTGTTGAAGATGTCCATTGCTCTCTACCTCTGAGTGCTTCCCTTAAGCCCACTTGTGTAGAATGCCATGGCTAAGCGGTTAAGAACAAGACACAGTCATCCCTTACCCTTTTGGGTTGCATGGTCTTGGGAAGAAGGTGAGCACATACAACTGGTAATTTGGATAAAATATGATAAATGTTAAGATAAAGGGATGCACAGGAGACCATGGGAGCCTCCCAGACTTAGCCCAAGCTGACAAACCAGGCAAGACTACATGGGGACCACCAGCCCTGACATGAGTCAAAGAATAAGTGATTGCACGATGGACAGGAAATCCTAGGAAAAGGGAAAACATAAGTTCTTAGTATGAAACAATGTGCTGTCTGGAGAACTAGAAGTAGTTCAGTATGATAAAGGAAAACATTTTGAAGTAGAGGAGGCAGAGGTGGAACTAGAACCTATGGAGAGGACCAGGTCATGGGCTTCATCTTTTGGACATTAGGGAACCACTGAGGACTTTTAAGTTTAGGAGTAGTTCGTCAGGATTGCATTTGTGATGGACCACTCTGAATGAAATTAGGAAAGGACTAAGTGCAGACTGGGGACACAGAGCTGGAAATAAGCATATCAGTTAGATGGCTAGTATTTATAATGGTCCAGCAGAGACACTGAGGCTAAGGCAATCAATGAGTGACAAGGATGGAAACAAGAGGATGGATTTAGTACTATGTTAGCTAATTCTGAAATTCGCTTCATCTTGGTTTGTGCTCCTTAATTTCATGTAGAATCTATGGTAGTGTACTGAGATGGATGAAGCCAGAAGTTGCTGAGCAACGTGAATTATTTAGATTCCCAACTTTTTACCAGCATCTGTATTCTCCAAGGGAATCGACTTGAGTCCAAGCCTGGTTCTCCCGAAAACTTAGGAAGCCAGAACCTATTATTGTCTTACTTCATCCACGCTGGTCTCTGGCTCAAACTTAAGCGATGTCTTTTTGCCTGGGCTCAACAGCTTGTAAGCGTTCATCCCGTGCATACAAATAGCAAATAGAAAATAAGTAGAATATTTGATGTTCTCTGCTACTTTCAGGTCATTAAAATAAAGAATCACAGAAGTTATCCCAGTTGCCCTTGGATCCTATAGTTGAAACAAGATAAGGTCTCTGTTTAGCTATCTGTGTAAAGCAAATATAACTTGAGAATTAAAAAAAAAAGAAGAAGAAAGAAAAGAAAAAGTAAACATGGGCACCAAAACTGAAAGCAAGAGACTCTTGAAACTACAGACTGGTATATCACTGGTTAGAATTTCCTTCATTTTGCAAAGCCACGAGCCACATGCATCAGCTCACCACAAAGTCATTAAGCCTTTTTAAGCTCAGATGAAAAACATTAACAAATACCACAAAAGGCTTTAGTATAGCCCCTTTGTTCGTTCACATATGGCACTTTATAACTCCTGCGCCACTCTCCTCTGTGTTTGTTTAAGCTGCCTCCATCAGGCTGGTCCTGAAAGAACAAAAGGCATCTTGAGCAATCCTGAGCAGGAAATGGGCTAATCTAAACATGGTTTGTGACACTTTAAGTAGAATAGAAAGGGGAGGGATTGATTAGTCATTAATGTCCAATTGGCTCCATATGGATGTTGCAATAATAAAGCCTTTTTTCAGAGCAGTAGCAGAGTTATTGAATTAGAGGTTTATGTTTCCTCAGAGCTGACCTTAGGGAATTCCCTTTTGGTTCTTCTTGTTGATCTTTTGAAGAGAATGGAGTTTCCAATAGGAAAAAAAAAAAAAAATAGAAGCCTTACCCACGATAGCACTTGCTCATAATCCTGCAGCTCGGGAATGCATTCATTCAGCATCGTTTTGATTACAGCTATAATTTCAGGCCTTCATTCTTTCTTTGCATGCTCCTGCCTCTTTGGTGGGGCAGTATTTGAGAGACCAATTAGACAAGTGGCATGAACTTCATAACTGGTAATGGGCTCCTCTAATGTTTGCTTAGCTCTGGCAAAGAAATGACAGAGAAATGTTCCAGCCCGGGAATGGTGGGCTTTAAAATTCAGTTATTTCAGATCACGGGATAGTGTGGGGTAGTTTTGATGCAAGAGGAAGTGAACTATACCGCAAGTCAGAAGACCCACCTTCTAGATCTGGTTTTGCCCCTTATGAGCAGCATACTGGCATCTGGTTATTCCAGAGGGAGCGAATGCAACCTCTTTGAGCCTTGGTTTTCTCCTCTATAAAGAAGGGCAAATATATCAACCACCCTGCTGATTTCAAAAGATTGTAAAGAGGATCCAGATAATGTATTGACCAAAAGCACTTTGTAAATATTATTTGAATGTAAGATTACTTAGCACATGTGTTAAGCCTGTCCTGGAAACGGACTTCCAGCCTAGTCTAGTGATATGTCTGTTTCCAAAATACTCAATGGAAGTTTTTCTTTATGTTTGTACAATATCTACCTACCTACCTATCTAGTTTATTCAGTCAATTTCTTGCTATGAAATTCAATAGTTAAAGTAAGTAAGGTATTTGTTTTTAATGGGATTAAAGAAGGTAATTTTTTGCCGACCTGTCTAGCTAGTCTTATATGAAAGACATAGGGAGCAAACTGTCTTCACCCCAGCATCCCTTCTCAGAAGATGAGCACATCACTTCTCTAATGATTAAGACTCTTGCTCAGCCATAGGATGTGTTTTCCTGCCAAGTAAACCACTAGGATAGTCCGATTGTTTTGTGTTTTATTTTGTTCTGTGTTTGTAAGAAGAAATCAAATTTGAATTTTAAGCAGCCTTCTTATAATGAAAGTAAGTTCACTCTCTGGCAGTAAGTGGGAATGAGAAGTTTGCCGAACTTCCATAATCATGGAGAGGCAGCTGGCAGCCATTCCTACAGCGCAGTGAATTAGGCTTCTACTGTGGTAAGACATATTTGGAGGGGGAAACATGGTGACATTAATACCTTCATTTTTTCCTAATTTTTCAAGCCCCCCTTCTAAAATTCCTTCATCTTTTATATTTTTGCTTCTGATACACTCATTATCATTATTTCTATTAACCCAAATAAGGGATTATTAACTGTATCATGTAACTCTTTCCAGAATCCCACAAAAGAAAATCAACTATTCTGTTGATAGACTGAAGTAGTCTAAAAGACTATGATTGCCAAATAATCCAATGGTACATATTTATGTCTCCTTTTATTAAGAAGCTTTTTTGCCCTTCTTAACATATATTTTTAAATTTTCATTTTATTTATTTATCTATTTATTTATTTATTTACTTAGTAAATGAGACCAACTTTTTGAGTTTGCAATAGCCTGAATATGCCATACACTCAGGTCCACAGAGAAAGAAAAAAACAAAAACAAAAACAAAAAAACACCTTTCAGGAAAAGATCCCTTTTGTTTGGTTGGTTTTCTATTTAAATTCAAGTGTTTTTTTTGTTTTTGTTTTTGCTTTTTTTTTTAACTAAGAGTTAAAACAATTTTACTTTGAATAGTATTCCATTGTATGGCTATACCACAATTTGTCCATTCTCCAGTTTTTTCAGTGTTTGGTTATGATGAATAAAACTGCTATGATATTCTTACATAAATCTATTTCTGGACAAAGTTTTTATTTGTTTTGGGTAAGAACATAAGAGTGGAAATGCTGAGTCATTGGTAAGTATGTATTTCACTTTATAAGAAACTGCCAAACTGTTTCTCAAAAATGGTTACACCGTTTTACACTTTCACCACCAATATATTAGAGTTCCAGTTGCTCTATATTCTTGCCAATGTGTAGTGTTGTAAGCCATTGTAGTGGGTGGCATCTATTATGGTTTGAATTTCTATTTTCCTGATGATTGATGACATGTAATACCTTTTCATGTGCTCATTGGCCATAACTATACACACACACACACACACACACACACACACACACATTCCTAATAGCATCAGAAAATAAAACACTTGGGAATAAAATGAACAAAAAATTGTGTAAGACCTCTGCACTAAAAAGACCTAAATAAATAGAAAAATATACCATGTTCATCCTCTATTTTGTAAATGTTCTTGTCTTTTGACTATTTTTAAATTAGGTTGTTTGTTTCTCTGTAGAAGTTCTTCATATGTTCTTGATACAAGGTACTATGAATATTTCTTCTCATTCTGTGCTTTGACATTTCATTTTTTTTAACAACAACTTTTGATGAGCAGAGTCTTAATTTGTTAAAGTCCAACTTATTATTTTTCTTGTATAGTTAGCACTTTATAGGCTATCTCTAAGAATCATTGCTTACTCCAAGGTCACTAAAATGTTCCTTATGTATTCATTGAGTTTTTGCTTTTGATTTTGTTATGATTCACCTCAAATTAATTGTTGGGGGTAGTATGTCATAAGAGGTCAAGGTTTATTTTTTTCCACGTATTTATCCCCTTCTTTTAGCACTATTTGTTGAAAAAAACTTATCCCACTTTAACAGCTTTAAGTCTTTATTAAAAATTGGCCATATATGTGAAGGTTTAATTCTGGTGGTCTATTTGTCTATGTTTATACCAATACCATGCTGTCTTTTTTACTCTAGTTTTTTAAAATGTCACATTTTTACTCTAAGTCTTGAAATCAAGTACTTTGAATCCTCCAACTTTTTCCAGTTTGTTTTGGCTGTTCTTACTGCTTTATTTTTTTATATAAATATTAAAACCAACATGTTAATTTCTTAAAAAGTTATCTTTGGAGATTTTTTAAATTGGTATTGGGTTGAATATTAGGTGGATTTGGAAAGAATTAACATCTTAACAATATGGACTCTTCTGATCTATGAACATGGCATATTCCTCTATTTATTTAAGTCTTCTTTAATTTGACTGACAAATGTATTGTTTTTAGTGCAGAGGTCTTGCACATTTTTTGGGTTCAATTTATTTCCAAGTATTTTATTTTCTTATGCTATTATGAATGTAAACTTAAAAAAAATTTTCTAGATATTTGCTGCTAGTATATAAGAATACAGTTGACAGTTGATTTCTGCATTTTTATACTGTATATTGCAGTTTTGCTAAACTCAATAGTTTTAGTACTTATTTTACAGATTCCTTAGGATTTTCTTTGTGAACGATTATCTGTGAATACAAATGACATTACTTATTCTTTTCCAATCTGTGTGCTTTTTATTTCTCTACCTGCAGAAGAGTGTTGATAAGCCATGGTGAGGGTAGCCATCCCCTGCCTTCTTCATTCTTAGGGGAAAGCATGTAGTAGTTCACTAATAAGTATGATGTCCCACAGGTGTTTCTTACATGCCCTTTATCAGAGGAAGTTCTCTTTTATTACCAGTTACCTAAGCGTTTTTAACATGAGTAGGTATTGAATTTTGTTAAAACCATTTTTGAATCTATTGTGATGATCGTGTTTTTTTCCTTTGCTTTGTTATAGAGTGAATTACATTGCCTGATTCCAATGTTAAATTACTTACATTGCTGATATAAATACTACTTAGTCATGATTTATTATCTAGTTTACATATTGCTGGCTTTAATTTGCTAATACTTTATTAAGAATTTTTGCATTTGTGGGCGCCTGGGTGGCTCAGTGGGTTAAAGCCTCTGTCTTCAACTCGGGTCATGATCTCAGGGTCCTGGGATCGAGGCCTTCATCGGGCTCTCTGCTTGGCAGGGAGCCTGTTTCCTCCTCTCTCTCTGCCTGCCTCTCTGCCTACCTGTGATCTCTCTGTGTGTCAAATAAATAAATAAAATCTTTAAAAAAAAATAATTTTTGCATTTGTGTTCAAATCTTTGTCAGGGTGTAATGCTACCTCATAAAATAAATTTGGGGAATTTTCCTTCTATGTCTACTTTCTTAGCTTATATAAAATTATTTTACTTTTTCCTTAAGTGTTTGAAAAAATTTCCAGTGGAACCTCCAGTCCCAGAGGTTTCTGAGATGAGAAGAAGGTTTCTTCATGAGAAGGTTGTTGGCTATAAAAATAGTTTCTTTATTAGCTATAAGAGCATTTAGGTTTTCTATTTATTCTTGAGTGAATTTTAGTAGTTTGTGTCTTACTCATTTTATCTAACTTGTCAACTCTATTAGAATTAAGTTATTCACAATAATCTTTTATTATTCTCTTAATGCAAGTAGTATCTATAATAAAATCCCCTCTTTCAATCCAAATATTGGTATTTTTGTTTTCTCTCTTTGTTGATCAGTCTTAGTAGGGGTTTATCAATTTTATTAAGCTTTTAAATTACTAATGCTTGGCTTTATAAATTGTCTTTATTGTGTCAGTTTGGCATTTCATTGATTTCAACTCTTTATCCATTCTGAAAATCTCTGATTTTGGTTGGATTTGTTAATTTATTCATAATTAATATGATTGTTGAATTTGATGTGATTTAGTCTTATAATTTGCTATTTGTTTTCTGTTTATTCCCTCAGTTTTTGGCCTTCTGTCTTTCCTTTCTTTCCTTCAAGTTAATTGAATCCTATTAGTATTAAGGTTTTATTTCTTTAGAGCAGAGTAAGGTTCATGGTAAAATTGAGGAGAAGGTACAGGAATTTCCCTTCCCCCAGACATGCATAGCCTTTCCCGTTATCAATACACCCCACAAGAGTGGTATAATCAATGGATGGACCTATCTTGACATGTCATAATGACTCCAAATCCATAGTTTACTTTAGTGTTTGCTCTGGGTATTGTACATCCTATGGTTTTGTACAAATGTAAAGTAACATATATCCATCATTATGCTCTCACACAGAGTGTTTTCACTGCCCTGAAAAATCCTCTGTGTCCTGTCTCGTCATCCCTCCTTCTCCGACACATGGCATCCCTGATCTTTTTACTGTCTCCTTTTGAGTCCTTTTTTAGTCTTCCATTTGAATTATTCTATTGGCGTTTTAGCTATACCTCTTTGTATTTTTTGTTGTTTCTAGTGATTTACTATAAATCCTTAATGGAGTCTTTTTATACTTAAAATTATACTACTTTTCACAAAATAAAGCAATCTTTAGCAATTTAATTCCATTTTCTACCCTTATCCTTTGTGCTAATGTGCCATTGTTCTCACATGTTTTACCTCTTCATAGGTTATAAATCCCACAGTACTATTATATTTTATATTAAATAGCCCCTTGTCTTAAAAATATTAAGAAATCAACTGTTTATTGATGAAATACAGAGAAGAAAGATAGTTTTCTTTAAGTCAGATATTTATCATTGTTGATGCTCTTCCTTTTTTCCTGTATATCTAAGTTTCTGTCAGATGTCCTTTCTTCATCTTGAATAGTTTCCTTGAGTATTTTTTTTGGTATGGGTCTGCAGGCAATACATTTTTTCAGCTTTCATTTTTCTGAAAACATATTTTGTATTTGTTTTTGGAGCATATACTCACTAGGTAAATCTCTGAACTAACTTATTTAATTTCAGCATTCTAAAGATGTTCTATAGTCTTCTAGTCTTCATTGTTTCTTGTGAATAATCAGCAATCATTTATTATTGTTACCTTGTATGTAATATATCCTGGTTCTCTGTAACTTTCCCTTTGTCTTTGGTTTTCAGTAGTTTGGCTAGTGTCTAGGTACGGTTTTCTTTGAGTTTATTCTGCCTGCATTTATCTGAATGTCCTGAACCTGTAAGTTGATGACTCTCACCAAGTTCCAGTAATTTTCAAACAGTGTTTCTTCAAATATTTTTCAGTTATGATTCTGTCTTTTCTTTTTAGAACTTCAATTACACATATTTTAGGATACTTAACAGTGTTCTACATATCGCTAAGTCTCTGTTTATATTTTTAGTTGTTTTTTTTTCCTTTGTTTTGAGACTGGATAATTTCTTTTGATGTGTTTTCAAGTTCATTGACCCTTTATCTACACTCCAAACTTCTGTGAAATCCAGTCAGTGAATTTTTATCTCAAATATACTTTTCAGTTCTAGAATTTCCTTTTTTCTAAAAAAGATTTTATTTGTTTGTTTGTTTGTTTGTTTGACAGAGAGAGAGATCACAAGTAGGCAGAGAGAGAGGAGGAAAGAGGCTCCCTGCTGAGTAGACAGCCGGATACAGGCCTCCATCCCAGGACCCTGAGATCATGACCTGAGCTGAAAGCAGAGGCTTTAACCCACTGAGCCACCCAAGCACTCGAGAATTTCCATTTCTCTTTCTATTTTCATTTCTCTGCCGAGTTCCCCCCACAACCCTGTCTATGTATTCATTATGACAGTCTTTTCTTTTAAGTTCTCAAACATGTTTATAATGGTTACTTTAAAGCTCTTGTATGCTAATTACACTAGGTTTTATTTGTTCTGTTTTGTTTTGTTATTATTATCTCTAGGTCATATTTTAGTGGTTGTTTGCACAAGTTGTAGTTCTTTAATACATATTGTACATTGCAGATTATGAATGATAGATTTATTATCAGTTCATGATTACTAAATCATTGAGACTAGTCAGAGAGAATTTCTCATTAGGTTCCATGTTGATGTCTCCTTTGAATATATTTGTTCATGTCACTAACGTGATTTAAAACTTTAAAGACTTCTTGGCTTGGCATTCAAGGTACTTAGCAATCTGTCCCCTACTTATCTAATTTCATCTCTTAGCACCCCTCTATTTTTTTCTATAAGCCCAAGCATAGCCAGCTTCTTTTTATACCCTAAAATCCTATCAGTCTTTTGTTATAACTCTGTGCCTTTATTCACACTAATTCTCCAGCCTAGAATACTTTCAAATTCATACCTGCTGGTAAATTTTTCTTCTTCCTTTAATATGCTGCTCAAGCACCACTGCATCTCTGAAGTCTCCCTCATAGTCATCTCTGTTCATTCCAACATCAATAGCTTCTATTTTCTGCTTTCATAGTATTTTTAAATTACCTTTGTTGGCACTTATACTGTTTTGTAATTTTCTATATATGTGTCTGTTTCCCTCACTGGACCAAATACCTTTAAAAAATGACACATGTGTTATCATTCTTTGCATAGCCAATCACAGCATTGGGTCTATCTGAAATGTGGCAGAAGTGTTTGCTGAATTAGTGCCTCAATAAATGATTACTAGGCACATTATAAAATTAGCCAAAACTCTTCCTTAGGGAGAACTTTATATATATATATATATATATACTATATATATATACACACACACACACGCACACACCCCAACACTCATTCACTCACAGAACCCTTGGAATTTACCCAGGAAGGGGGCCTCTCCAGGATTAGTTCAGGACCATTGCCATAGTCTATGGTGGTTACACTGGCCGTCTTTCCAACCCACCTGGAAAAACTCAACTTCTGACTTCTCTTTAAATCATTTAAATCACAGATTTTTAAGGAAGTCTTTGCCTTGGCAATTTCTATTTTCTCCCCATAGACTATCTTCCTTTGTCTAACTGAAAGTTTGCCTTTCCCCAAACTGTGATATGGGGAGACAAAGGAGACAAAGGATGAATTAATCAAACGAAGCCTCCTGGGGAAGCTGAAGAGAGCAGGAATTCCTGAAGTGCAGGGAGCACTGCTTTCCCGTGGTGCCCAGTGTGGTGGTGGTGACCTCCTGGCCTTCCAGTAACCGTCATTTAGGATCACGACTGCTTGTAATTAAAGACAATTAGGTCAGCCTGAATGCAGTAGTTTTTAGGTACATAGTTTTGGGTCTAGGCTTCTTCAGACTGCTTTCCATGAGGAACTATATCGTGAATAGTGAACTCACAAATGGGGGCACCTGGGTGGCTCAGTTGGTTAAGCGACTGCCTTTGGCTCAGGTCATGATCCCGGAGATCCGGGATCGAGTCCCACATCGGGCTCCCTGCTCTGCGGGAGGCCTGCTTCTCCTTCTCTCACTCCCCTTGCTTGTGTTCCCTCTCTGGCTGTGTTTCTCTCTGTCAAATAAATAAAATCTTAAAAAAAAAAAATGAGTCCTCTGCTCTCAAAAGTAAAAGAAGCTGTCTCATAGAATTGTGAGACAGTCCCTAGAACAATCCTGGATTCTGACACAGAGCATTGGCTATTTTAGAATAAAGTGGGTTTTTGTTTTGTTTTAACTTGATGTTATTTTAAAAAATGAATGAAGCAGGATAAAGTCATACTTGAAGTGTAGATTTTAGTTATAACAGAAGGTAGATTTTAGGTTTCAGATATTCCAAATAATAGCACACCTTTTGAAAACAATTCTGTATTATTCAATAGAATTGTCCTTATGTGTTTAAAAAGGCGTACATAATATATAATCTTCATTTTATATACACTCTTATCCAGTCATATGTATTTCTACTGCTGCAACAATAATTCCTTAGTGATTTTGTTTCATGAAGCAGTTTAGGGAAGCTAAGGAACACTTTCTAAATATTCTTTTGGCTTTGTGCCTTCAATACGTTCTTAAAATTCTGAGTCTGAATAGGTATCAGGTCTGGCTTAAAAGTGGTTTTAAACCTTGGCCTCCCTGGATAAGTCTCTTCTCACATCTTGGTTCACTAGTTTAGGTCAGGATGTCCCCATTTATTTTTCACTTGACTTTCCTTGGAAGAGAGGTGAGGAGGCAAAAAAAAAAAAAAAAAAAAAAAAAAAAAGGATGCACATCTGCCTTGGAGTGTTTCTATTTTCCATTTTATAATTCACATTTTTTTTAAAAAATACTTTATTTATTTGACAGAGAGAAACACAGCTAGAGAGGGAACACAAGCAGGGGGAGCGAGAGAAGGAGAAGCAGGCTCCCCGGCCGAGCAGGGAGCCCAATGCTGGGCTCGACGCCTGGACTCCTGGATCATGAGTCAGAGGCAGTCGTTTAATGACTGAGCCAAAGGCAGTCACTTAATGACTGAGCCACCCAGGCGTCCCACCTAATTCACATTTTTATACTTTGTACTGTGCTTGAATTTCTAAATGTATGGAAACATTTGTTGTGAGTCCTAGATATCTTCTGTGTATTAATTCACTGTCAGTGTCACATAGACTGTCGGTACTATGGGAGAAAGGGGCAAGGTCAATATGGGGTATTGGTGGGGTGAGACTTGAGTCTGTCCCTTGGAAAAGAGTAGAATTTAGTAGGATAGAAGAGAATAGGAAGGATATGTTAAGATTGAGATATGGAATGAGAGAGAGAGAGAGAGAGAGAGAGAGAGAGAGAGAGAGAGAGATATGGAGCCAATGTAAGACCTGTCTGGGAGAATCGGGTTCTAAAAATCCACCATGATTTCTGTCAGTCTGTAGAAGAGTTAAACTTTGCATTCACAATGAAATACATCTTTTAAGTAATAAATAAATAGGAGCTGACTATTTGGTTTTGCTAGAGGTGGAGAGAAAGCTATGATAGTAAAAGTAGATCTCAAATGTTAATCACCTGTGGCATAGTAGTTAACTTAGAATAATACTGAAATGTTTTTGCATCTGACATTCTCCACAAGCCTGTCTCCTTTTATGTGTATGCATGCAAGTATATAAATTGCTGAATCCATGTCAGTTGTAAAGTAATGGCACTGAGGGCATCATAAATTACCATGGTGATCCTCAGGAGAAGACACTGTCGTATCTGAATGAGTGTTTCACTTCCAGAGTAATGTATGCCTTCATCTGGCCCAGCAGTCAGCATATTGCCCTGTGTTGATGGATATTGTCAGCTGGAAGCTACACTACATTTCACTGCACAATAAACATGGCTGTCAAACCCATATAAAGTGAAATCAATTTATCCTGTATGGTCAGTGCATTTTAAATGAAATTAATGTACTGTGGGTATGGTGGCAAAAAGGTAGAAGATTAGTTATGCATCTTGGGATCTGAGACTTTTCATGTAAGGGATCATTCTGTCTAGTAGGCTTAAAAGAAGGGATGTTTCTAAAATATATTATTTTTGCATGGTCTTCAAATAGTGGCCCCTATGTCCGCTTTCATGTTTAGAAAAGAATTGATAATATTAGCCAGTTGGGCCCTTTTATCCTGTCTTTTGTTTGCTATAAATGATGATCATATTTGTCAAATAATAGTGCACTTTAATGTTCTAATTTATTACTAGCTCTGACACAAACAAATTTCTACTTAATCAAGGTATCTAGGAATAGAGTAGAAGGGCCTAGAGATTGATTGGGTCATGTTGTTCCTATGTAATCACTCCACTGAGCTGAAAGGCTTTACTTTTTCCAGAAAGTGGAAATGTTGGTTTTAATGTATATTTTGCTTCTTAACTTTTGGAAGTAGGCTTTCCTGTTTATGCAGCAGAAACTCTGACTGAGGCCATCAATCTAACCATTTTACACTTAACTCTAGAAGTTTTTCAGTCTATAGGAGGATATTTAGTAGATGCCACATTGCAAAGCATACTTTCATGTGTCGCACTAGTAGGGTTCCTGAAAACAAGCAAGAGCTGTGTTCATTCATGTATTCACTCATTTGTCCCATCATTTGCTAACGTAACATAGTTTACTAATTAAAACTCTATATGCCAAGTGTTTTACTAGAACCTAAGGATACAGCAGTGAACGAGAGCTAGTTCTTGCCATATTCTCAAGGAGATTTCAATCTAGTATGTTAGCAGTTGGAGTCACCTCTTCGGAAATGATAAAATGTCTGAGATTTAGGTATAGTTTCATAGGAGAACATTTAAGAACTACTCTTAAACAGCAGAAAACCATGTCAGGACTCTTGAAATAAATGCTTTTTAGTCTACTCGTTTGCATAGAAGTTGAAAACCAATCTTTTACTTAATAAATATTTATCAAGTATCTATTATGTGGGAAATCCTGGGGATACAAGAATGAGTACAACATAAACACCAACTTTAGGGGTTTCATATTTCTGGGGATGGAGTGAAAAGATTAGAGAGACATAGTCGCATAAACAAGTAATTACTTTGGAGCAGGTAGCATAAAAGAAAGAGGAATGAATGTAGCCTAGGGAACATCATTGTGAATGCTGTTCCTAAGGCCTGAATTACCCTTCCCGTCTGTCTTTACAGCCCTCCCCTATTCACGTGCTGATCTTTATTCATCCCCCCAGCTTAAACATCGCCTCTCCTAAGACGAATTAACTGACTGTCTTCTCTGATGCCCTCTTGGCACCCTACTGACTGCAACTTTGTAGCACTGATCTACACTCTGTGATAACTGCCTGGGGTCTTTATCCCCTCTCTCCTGTGTACTCCTAAAAGCAGTCTGTTTTATTCACCTTTCATCCCCAAACCCGGGCATAATGCCTAACTCGTAGTAATTGCTCAATTAATATTTTGTATTGAATTAATTAATTCGTGAAGCACACCACATTTGGAATAGGCCTTGAAGGAGAAGTGGGACTTACTGGGATTTCATGAAGAGGGAGGAGAGGGGGCTTCCAGGCACTGAGAGGAGGATGGGACAAGAGGTAATATCGCACGAGAGAATTCTACGGAGGTAAAGAGACAGTTTGGAGTGCTGCAGTTTGGGGCAAATGAGGCTAAAATGATAGGGGAGTGCCTGCTTTTGAAGGGAGGAATGAATCACAGCAGGAAAGGTTACCATGCAATAATGCCAGCCATGGCTAAATCACCCCCTGCGACTGACTGTAGTAAAAATGGACTAGGTGTATAAAAACATGCAGAATTAATTCTGCCCTGCGTGTCTTTGAGGCTTCCATCCGAAGGGCCTATGGAATTGTCATTTGAAACCCTGTTCTTCCAGGAGATCACTTAAAGAGAAGAGAAGGGCCCAGGCGGCAAGCTGTGTTACGTCACTCGGATAATAATGCTTTACACCCGTCTTGTTCTTCCTGCCCTGATGTTACAGGAAGCAAAGCAATGAATGGCTCTGCAGCTAAACTACAGCAGTATTATTGTTGGCCAACAGGAGGCGCCACTGTGGCTGAAGCTCGAGTCTACAGGGATGCCCGCAGCCGGGCCAGCAGCGAGCCACACATCAAGCGACCAATGAATGCTTTCATGGTTTGGGCGAAGGATGAGAGGAGGAAAATCCTTCAGGCCTTCCCCGACATGCATAACTCCAACATTAGCAAAATCTTAGGTGAGTGCAGTCTCTGATGCTGGCCTGCCCCCCCCCCACCCGCCCACCCCTTGCCCCAGAAGTGGAAAACAGGGGCGTCCCCTGACCCCTGAGGGAGACTAAAGTTTGCAGAGGTTAGATGTAGCTCAGCGAGCTGCCTCAGGATCATCATCTCTGCATCCCCCACCCCGCAGCGTGGCATTTAGGTTTAAGTGTTCCTCATCCACCAGGTGCCAGGGAAGGACTGACTAAAAACTTACTGTAGAGACAAAATTATGCACAGTGTGTTATATACTGTGAGTTTGCAAGGCAGAGAGGTCACCACTAAACAGGAATGGTGGAGACAAGCTTGATCTCCTCCTACTCAGCCTTCTTCCCTCTGTAAGTTGCTACAAAACTTTGGAAAGGTGCACAGATCCTGCAGTTTTCTGTTCACTGTTCTTGGGTTCTCATCGGGAACTGGGCTGAGCCCCAAATAGTGTGAAATTCATGGGGTGTTGAATAGGATCTCAGATGATAACTTTAAAACTTGTAAAATGAAGCTACATTTACTTTAATGAGATATGACTAGTTTGGATTTCAGAGCAAAGACTCTGAACGCACAAACCACAGGGCGGAGGCCCATTTTGTGGTCAATTGCCAAAGTGATTCTCCCGCTTCTTGGGATTAAACCCAAACCTGGTTCTCTGAGCGTAGTAAAGCTTGCGTAGCGCAGATGATACTGTTTGGAATTCTTATGTTCAACATATTGAACATATTTTATTCAACATGCAGCATTACCGTCAACATGTTTCCTCTTTAAAAAGAAAAAACACAGAAGGCACCGTTCTATTTAAGCTGTCACAATGTGACAAAATCTCAGAAGAAGCCATTTAAAAAGCTGAAAAACATTAGAGACTTAAACTGTGGTTTTCGTTTTTTAAATGTTTTGTTCAAAAGCAATAAATATTTAACCTCAGTAAATATCGGCGATCTGGACATGCACAAATACACGTGTTTTGTCGCTGTAGAAATAATTTAACTTGATTCTGAGACATGGGGAGGCAGTGACCTCTAAGAAAATTTAAAACATACATAAAATCAAATAGTGTTGAAATGTTAAAAAAAATAAGTCGTTCACTTTTGATTTTTGAATTTCAAGATGGATACTAAATGTCATTCCAATTAAGCAGGGTGTTATTTTTAGAGTTTCTGAGATATGCTCAGGGATAGCGTTATTCCTTTTCAACTTAAGTACCTTTCAAACCAAAATGCTCCTCATGGATATATTAAATTTTTATTCTAGCTAATAGACATTTAAAAGAAAATCAGTGTTTCTCTGTCTTTGAAGTTTGATACTTAACTTTGAAATTTTCTTTTCCTTTTCTTTTTCTTTTTTTCTTTTTCTTTTTTTTTTTTTGGCCATTTTAGTAACAGCATGAGTAGATTCTCAGATGGGCACAGAACCTCTCTGTTTCCATTTTGGTAGCTGTGGGGAATTTGGTAGGTGTGTGTTCTGTGAAAAAAAAAAACTTATTAAGAATATAGTAAGTGTATTCATGAAAACATACACTTTAAAGCACAAGTATTTCAAGAGCATCAAGAATCCTCTGTTAAACGGGGCTTTAAGCTACCAAGAGTCAGCAGAACCTGGAGAAGCCAATCCACATAGACTTCCTACACAACTTATGCACAACAATCAGGAAAGAACTGGGATGGATGTGCTATTAAAGCAGACCAGGATATTGCTGGCTACAGAGAATATTTGCACAACTTTCCATTTGTTTATGTATGAAAAATCTCCACTGAAGAATAGCTAACATCCAGTCAGCACAGCTGTTACCGCTTTATTCACCAGCGAGACACAAAAATGCAATTTGATACATGTAAAAAAACACATCCCTTCTTCGTCGAGTGTTTAGATAATTCTTTATAAACAATATTAGAGAAGTGAATACTTCTCCTTCTTCCTCTATAAACCACATTAAAAATTTTTGTGCTGTCATTGGTACAGGTTTGAATGAACGTTTATAGTACTTGAAAATAGTATATATAATTCCAACTGGACCTTCCGGTTAGAAAGCTAGAATTTCTTAGGTAGGGGCTAGGCTTTTTAATTACCCCGGGTCAGGGGAGACGGTGTGCACGGTGGGTTTTTCTATATGGAAGCACAGCAACATTTGCTGACATCTCACCACAGAGTAGCTTCCGTAAAGCTGCCTGGACAAGGCGGGGAGAGGGGAGATGCTTGGATCTCTGGAACCAGGAGAGCTTTTTCTGAGAATCCCGTCAGCTCTGAGAGTACGCTTTGGAAGCTTCGATTTCTCAGCCTTTGAGAGAGATAGGCAGATCATGGGGGAAGGACCTTGGCATGGGAAGTGATCTTTAAGCAGCAGGGATGTGTTCTTAAATGATACACCTTTTGTAACACCAGCTTTAAGTTATCAACAGAAATAATATAATAAATGTATCACATGCGAAATGATAAAAGACTGCTTGGGAGGCTCAGCGGTTGTGGTGGGAGGAGCTCCGCAGGGCACAGGTGAGTGAAGCAGGGGAGGTATATTCCACCATCGCCGCCAATGTGTTGCCTTGACCACTTGGGTACTGAAGGCTATTTTTATGTTTAGGGTCTCGCTGGAAATCCATGTCCAATCAAGAGAAGCAACCTTATTACGAAGAGCAGGCCCGGCTAAGCAAGATCCACTTAGAGAAGTACCCGAACTATAAATACAAACCTCGACCGAAACGCACCTGCATTGTTGATGGCAAAAAGCTCCGGATTGGGGAGTATAAGCAACTGATGAGGTCTCGGAGGCAGGAGATGAGGCAGTTCTTTACTGTGGGGTGAGTGTTCCCATATGGAGCCACCTGGGCTTTCCCTTCCCTGTAGGAAACCGCAGGATGGCTACTTGCGGTGTGTTTGGGAAGGAGATTAGGGAAGGGAGGAGGTCAAGACCTAGCCAGGGCCTTGGCTGTGGTGATCTTTGCAGTGTTACACACACACACACACACACACACACACGCACGCACGCACACACACACGCACACACACACACACAGTCTTGCAAACTGCCTCCTGTTCAACAGCTCAAAACAAACCTGGTCGCCCCTCTCCTTGTCTCCCAAACTGATCTAAGATGTTCCATGCCCACACACAAAGTTGCTGGTAGTTTATTTAAGCAGACATACAGGGAGAAAGAATAAAAACTAACTTAAGAAATCCCCAGAAGCTTTCCAGCTTCTCTGGGTGGTGCTTCTGATTCTAATCACAATAGTCTGCTTTTGTTGTGGGATTTACCGCAAGATAATTGGCCTTGACATTGGTTAGAGGACCTCATTTTTGGCGTAAGATCCAGAACTCCTGTTGCAGTAAATTATTCTGTGGTGGAAGCAATAACAATGTGGATTTTCTTGCTTAAATCAGAAACTAGACATGTTTTTGATATCTTCAAGTCTGATTTCATGTCATTTTGTTTAAAAATTAGGTAATAGATTTCTGGTATAAATTTCGACTTGGCTGACTGGCTGTCTGCATTGAAAAGAGGCCCCTTGTAACCACAGCAGTTGCGATTATGTGGGGCTGCAGATGGCTGTGAGTTCCAGCAGGCCCAGGCCTAGAAGCACGGGGGGCTTGACACACTAGAGGACCTTTCTGGAGGCCCTGGCCTGAGGCAGCTGCCATCGGATTGGGGAGATAGTTGGGAGAGGCCTGGAGAGAGAGGACTAAGTGAAAAGGCAGCTGGATTCACTGTTAACCCAGAGAGCAGGGAGGAACTACTTCATGGCGGGGAAATGGGACAGCTGCCCCTTATGGGTGAAGAAAAGATGTGCCTTAGAGGAAAAGTGAAGAGCTGTTTATTTTTAAGGACACTAAGAAAATAACATCACGGACTAGAAAGTTGGTTTCAGAAGCATGTGTTTAGAGGCATAAAATTAATTTGGGGTAGTAAATAGAATTAAAAAAAGAAAGGCCAATGAAAGCAGTGTGGGTCATGCATCTGTGCCCCACCCTAGAGAGTTCTAGAGAGGAGCAGGGGCTCCGGAGTTTGACTGCTGAAGTTCAGGCACTGTGCCACCCACCTGGGCAAGTTACTGAGCTTCTCTGAGCCTCTGTTTCCTCGTGTAAGAAATGGAATAAATAATAGTACCTGCCTCGTACAATGGTTGAGAGGATTCAGTGAGGCATTGCTTTTGGAAGTACTTTCATAGTGCTTAGTACATTATCAATAAAGGTGAGTTTTTAGCATTATCATTACTATTACATATGGATTTACTATCGCAGTAAAACTGTATTTTAGGTCATACCAGATAGTCAATGAGTTTCTTTACACTGTGACAGAACCATTTCGAGGTAAAGGGAGGCTTAGGCCACTTTGTTATTTGAAAATCGATCTCTGAGCAGATGAAGCTGTGCGAAAATAAGGTTTATCAAGTTATTCTGTATTATAAATGTTTGCATTTTTAAAAATAATGCTTTTAACACCAGAAATACAATGCAGTATAAGGAGGCTGTTTGCTGGTGATTTAGATGATTTATGAAAAACACCAATTCATAGTGCCCTTTGAGAAGCATAGTTACATGAAACAAAATACACATTTATTTTAACTGGGTGATAAATGTCTTCTTTTAATCCTAACTCTGAGACTGAATATAATCTCCTTTGAGCAGAGAATCACAGTTTAAGTTTGAGGTCTTTTGTGATCCCCACTCTTTTTTTCATGTCATGTCTCTGTGTATCTAATGATACACAATGGGTCTCTTTTGCCATAGTCTGCAGGGCTATCAGGGGGACCATTTTGGTTCCCTGATACTTACTTGAAAATATGAGATGCAGTAAATTCTATTTGATTAATTTCCCCTTACCAGAGGGTACACTGAAATAGCTCTGGATCAAATTACCTCAACACATGACAATACACGTCAAACTTTTTAAAAATTAAAACAACTCAACAGCATCTACCATTTATTGTCTACCATATCCTGTACGCTAGACATTTTAGATCTACAAATCACATAATCCTCTAAGTAAGATAAAGAAATCAAGGTCCTATGGCTGCCAGAAAGTGAGAAAGAATCAAGGTTTAAACCCAGGTCTCTGCCTCCATCATGCCTAATGACTGAGGAGTTGTCCTTCTTACCACAGTTGCCTCAGAATATGCCTCAGCGCCCCATTCTGGCACACCTGTGAATATGGCTGTGCTGTCTTGGAAAAGAGCTCCCAGGACCTTTGGTTGTGCTGTGTGATGGATTAAAGGAGCTTTGAAATTTAGAGTCTAAGAATCCTGTTCCTGGTAGCATAGGGGGTCCTTTATGGAAGGGTCATTTTGGACTGTGGAATGGGGCTAAAGAAACACAGGCAATGACCAGCATGTCTTGTTCTTTAATTTTCAATGCTGAGTATTTCCCTCTGCCCAGCTTTGGTAATATTTGCAACTCTCTTGTAAGTAGTTGTATTTGATAGATTGTTAACTCCCTGGGGTTCATCTTTGGAAATTCATCTTCATTAGATGTGAGGTTATTACAAGAGGGAAAAGAAACAAGAGATTCAAAGATTGCTATTGACTTCTTGAGGGAATGGGGATGAGATCAATTTTTATAGCTTATTTTGAAAAAGACATGCATAACTTTCGAGCCAATAAAATTACATATATTGTTCAGCATTGTCATGCATTTTACTGACAATACAACTAAAAGTTCAGTGAGTTAGATTTTGTTTCACTCAGCTATTATGAAATGATTTTAATTTAGTAATATGAAGTGGATAAGGTTAGCTCTTACCTTTCATTTAACCCTTTTGATCAACAGGTTAAGTATTAGAACTTTTAATAATTTTGATGAGTACTATTAATGTCAAAATGATATTCATGAGGGTACATGTAGCTACAACATTGTTTTTCCCCAAAGAATTCTGGTCCGATGTACTTCCACTTATTTGAAGTTTATTCAATAATTTACCTGTGAACTCATAGAGAATTATGCAGGAACTCTAAAATATCAGATCTTGGGCTACTTTTTGAATAATAATAATGATAAAGTATTGAATGTTTACTGTATACTATGTACTCTGATGAGTGATTTATATAGATTATTGGAAATACAACCAATTTACAAGATAAGCAGTATCATCCTCACTCTGGGGTTGAAAAGCACAGCGTTCAGTGATGTTAAATAATTTGTCCAAGGCCACATAGTAAATTTCAGGCTTGCATGAATGCGAACCATGTGGCCTTTCCACCCTCACACCCGTCCCTCACCTAGAGCCCACAGCCCCTTAGAGGTTAGGTCGTGCAGTCCTTCTGCACACCAATTCCGGAACCACACTATTCTGTCTCAAATACCAGATCAGCTTATTCCTGACTCCAACAACTAATACACAGCAATCATTATTCCTCTGAATTCTCCACTTATTTAAACTCTCTGCACCTCAGTTTCCTCATAAATAGAATGGAGAGATGACTATAATACCTACAACACTTCTGAAGACTGAATAACTTGATCTATCTAAAGTGCTTAAAGCAATGTCTGGCACATAGGAAGCCCTGAGTCAGAGCAAATGTTATTATTCTAGGAAAAATGCTACGTGCCATGTATGTTTCTCATATCATAAAAGAATTATATTCTAGCGGCACCTGAGTGGCTCAGTTGGTTAAGCGACTGCCTTCGGCTCAGGTCATGATCCTGGAGACCCGGGATCAAGCCCCACATCGGGCTCCCTGCTCTGTGGGAAGCCTGCTTCTCCCTCTCTCAACCCCCCTGCTTGTGTTTCCTCTCTCGCTGTGTTTCTTTCTGTCAGATAAATAAATAAAATATTTTTTTTAAAAAAAGAATTATATTCTAGTGCCTTATGCCAGAAGTGATTTGAACATTTGCCATTTTGATCTTAATCTGAAAGAGGTTGAATCAAGCCTATGACATATTTATAAATATAATTGATTAGCATAGGCTAGCCATCCTACTTCCAATATGGTCCTCCTGTAGAGAGAGCCGGATTAGGGTTTCTGACAGGCGATATAAAAAGATTGCTATTATTTCCATTTCTTACTGCAGTATCAACTACAGAGGTTACAACGTGTAGGCTTATCTCCTAATGAAACAGACTTCGTTGTCTTCATTTATAGAGGCTATAAAAGTCTGGATGATCACTAAACAAGGGGGATGTGCCAAATTAATACGCAGGGGGGTTTTTTGCAGTTGGTGAAGCTAGGCTATACTCCAAGAATATTCTTGTAGGGATTTGGAAGCCATGCAACAATGCTGAGCTCTCTTAGGGTCAGCTTTACCCTCTGCTTGGGCTGGAGCAGGGGTACTTAGCCATCTCTGCTCATCTCAGCTGCAACTGTATACTTTTACAAACATCTACAACTTTTGTTTTGATGTGCACATTCATTATTTGTAAAGCCCAATACTTGCCAGCTATTCCTGTTTGTGAAATCTGCAGTGTTTGAATTTTGACTTTGCAATTGATCTGTAAAGGAAGGGAAAATGCTTTTTAGGAAAGTAATTTCCGATAGACAAAGCTTGGGCCTGCTGGCTGGATTTTCCATTTTGTTAATTGATTGGTCTGTCAACTGGTAAGGGCTTATTTGAAACCAGTTACGTCCCAGCACTGTACTAAATTAATATAGGACACAAGGCTTTAATTCTGTACACAATGAGCTTTCAGAGACTGTTACAGTCAAAGAAACCAGATGCATATATAAACATATTAGCAAATAATAGTTTGTTGTACATACATATACACAGAGAGAATACACTGCACACCGCTGCATGTAATGTATCCTGAAGCACTAATTTTGATTTTATAGATAAGAGGAAGCAAAGCTCAAGGGAGGAGAGATTACCATGCATTAGGGATAACCACAGGTCATCCTTGAGGAAGGGGACTTGCGGTTTGGGTAGGGTCAGGCTGCTGGAAAGTGGAGGTCAAGATTCCTCCTTAGCAGGAAGAAGAGCAGAAATGTTCAATAGTTTAAAACAAAACAAAAAAATGAGGCTAACCTAGGGATTAGTCCTGGCAGTAAAGAAAAGTAAGAGAGGTAGGGTGGAGTGATATTTTGGAAACCCTTGAAAGCCATGATTCAGCAACTATAATTATCCATGCTTACTTGATTTTTTTTAGTCTTTTATTATGCTGGTAACAACAACGAGAAAGCGAGGCCAGCATGAGAGTTAGCTTATGATTTTGTAGCCGTAGAATCAGCAGTAACTTAGAAGTGGCCTCAGAAGTCATATACTTCAACTAGTCAGCTGCTGTAGGAGCCTCTCTGAGTTCTGCTGGGACTATGCTAGGGCTAGAGAGCTCACCACTTCCCAAGGGAGCTAGTTTCTTTGTGGACGTGTCCTAACGCTAGAAAGTTCTTTTCACTCAGCGACAGTCTACCTTTCTGCCACTTCGTTGCTTAGTTCTAATCTTCTTCTTTGGTCTCTTTTCTAGAGCAAGTCTCTTCCTTATTTATAAAGACATGCAAGCATTTAAAGATGGTTATATTCACATTCCTTCTCCAATATTTTCCCTCGCTTATGTCGAGTCTCATTAAATCTTTTCTTCTCTCAGACAGGTTACCCAGCTTTTTTATTTGTTTTCCCCCTCATTCACTAGTTCATTCATTCATTCATTCATTCATTCATTCATTCATTGCATCTATATAATATGAAATGTGCCTCCTGTGTTCCAGGCATTGTCTAAGTTCTAGAGCTGTATCAATGAAAATTCCTGTCCTCATGAAGCTTACATTCCAGTGGGGGAAGTCAGACAACCAATCAGAAAATGAATAAATAAATATCAAATAGTAGTAAGTGCCTTAGAACAAAGTAAAGTAGGGAAAGTGTAAGGAGTATCAGAGGATGGACTGCAATTTTAAAAAGAGTGACTCACTGAGCAGCTCCCGCTTGAAGCAAAGGCCTGCAGAGTGAGGGAGCAGGCCGTGTGGGTCTCTCGGAGAAGAACCAGGCAGGGAGAACAGCCACTGCAGAGGTCTAGAGGGAAGGTTGCAATTGATGTATTCAAGAATTAACGAGGCTTGAGTAGTAGGAGAAGAGTGGATAGGTGGGAAGAGTCAGAGATGTCAGAGAGGTAGTAGGGAGTGAAACTGTGAAAGGACCTTTGGCCATTTTGAAGACTTGGATTCGGACCATGAGTAAGAGGGAAAGGCATGGAAGGGTCATGAGTGAAAGAGTACTGTGATCTGATTTAGGTTTTATAAAGATCACTCTACCTACTGGTTTGAATATTGTCTGAGGTGGGGGAGGCTGAAATAAGGAGGCAGGCTCTTATAATAAACCAGATTATGGTTGGCAGTGGGCTAGATCAGATTTGTAGGGATGGAGGTAGCAAGAAGTGAATGGATTCTGGATATGGTCCTGATATGGACCTCTAGAATTTGCTGATGGACTGGATATGGGGTTTGAGAGGACAAACAGTGACCAAGGATTGGCCCAAGCAGCCAGAAAGATGAAGTAATCATTAACCAAGATCAGAAGGACCCTGAGATGAGAGGTATATGGAGATGATCGGGAGTTCAGTTTCAGATCTGTAAGGCTGAGATGGTATTTTGACATCCAAATCAAATAATAAATTATATACAGCGGTGCCTGGGTGGCTCAGTGGTTAAGCCTCTGCCTTCAGCTCAGGTCATGATCCCGGAGGAGTCCTGGGATAGAGCCCCGCATCGGGCTGCCTGCTGGGTGGGAAGCCTGCTTCTCCCTCTCTTACTCCTGCTCCTGCTGCTTGTGTTCCCTCTCTGGCTGTGTTTCTCTCTGTCAAATAAATAAAATCTTTGGAAGCAAAGTTATATACATATTTGACTCTGGAATTTAGGAATGTAGTGAATACTGGACATACAAATTTGAGAGTTGTCAACACATATATAATATTCAAAGCTATGAAAAATTGGCAAACACACCAAGGGAATGAATTTAGTAGAGAAAAGATGAGGTGCAAGGACTGATCCTTGGAGGGTGGAGAATACATCCAGGGACCTAGAAGGAGCAGTAATGGGATAGGAAGAATACCAGAAGATCAGCGAAGAAAGCAGTTCAGCGAGGGGAAAGATGACCAACTATATCAAATGCTGCTCATGACAAAGGTCAAGTAAGATGAGGACCCAGAACTGACTCTTAAATTTAACAATATGGAGATCATTGTTAGTATGACCTTCACAAGCTGTATTTCAGTGTAGTGTTGGGAGTGATTGAAGCAGATTTAAGAATTTAGTAGAAAAACTGAAGAGAGTGAATATACATAGTTTTTCAGAGTTTGGCTTTAAAGGAGATAGAGAAATAAGGCAGTAGCTGGAGGGGGGTGTGAGTCAAGAGAGAGTTTGTTGGTTTTTTTTGTTTTTAAAGTGGGAGAGATTATGGCTTGGTTATGTGCTAATGGGAATGATCCAGGAAAGAGGGAAATGGATCATGCAGATGGGAGAGACAGTCACTGGAAAGAGATCCTTAGTAAGCGAGAACAGAGAATTTCAGTGCAGAAGCAAAAGGATTGCCCTTTCTTTGGATTACAAATTCATTCAAAATACAGGAAGGCAAGCAGAGAATTAGAACAGACAAAAGTAGATGGGTAAATGTGATTGGTGGGAGCTTGTGAAAAATTTCTTCTGATTACTTCTAATTTCTCCATGAAGTGGAAAGTCAGGTCATTAACTGAGAGTGAGAATATGGGAAAAGTTGGACATCTGAGGAGAGCTGAGAAGGTGTGAAATAATTATCTAGGAGAGTAGAAGAGGGAATGGTGTAAGAAAAAGTATAACATGAGGGTTCAACAGCACCAGAGGCCAATTTGAATTCATGCTCAGAAATTCTGAGACTAGTATATATGCATGGTAGGGCGTTTTTTCTGCAGCCAGTTTAGCTGCGTGGGAGTGCTCACAAGTAGGCAGAGAGTTTGAGTTTTGCCTTGGAAGGGAGGGGAGAATACATGTAAAACAGTGACTAACCACAGAATTTATCCCGGGTAAAGAGGTAAAGTCAGGACACATGGGGGAGGGACAGAGAAAGCAAAAATTGGTTGAAGGATCTAGGAATTGTAGATGCCCATAGGGTGGGAGAAATGTTGAACTGGGGTTTTAGAGGAAGAAAACTAGAAAGAGAAGATTTGGTGGTCAGAGTGGGATGTTTAAAATGGACATTAGGGTGGGCTTACAGTCAGAAATGACAAGGTCTGGGGAGGGGAGGGAGGGGACCAGATTATCCCCCTGGAGAGAAGATCAAGAAATCAAAATAGCAAGGTGTTGAAATTATCACCTCCATGGATGGTGAGTCATCAAGAATTACGGCAGAGGGGCACCTGGGTGGCTCAGTTGGTTAAGCAACTGCTTTCAGCTCAGGTCATGATCCTGGAGACCCAGGATCGAGCCCCACATCGGGCTTCCTGCTCAGCGGGAAGCCTGCTTCTCCCTCTCTCATCCCTCTGCTTGTGTTCCCTCTCTAGCTGTGTTTCTCTCTGTCAAATAAATAAATAAAATCTTTAAAAAAAATTTAAAGCCAAACTCTGAAAAACTATGTATATTCACTCTCTTCAGTTACGGCAGAAAACTGTTGGAGAGGGAGTGACAGTAAGCCAGGAGCTAACATCTTTAAGGAATGAGGGGCAATGACCAGGCAGGAAGTAGATAGGGAGTCAGTGTGAGACATAGTCTCGTACCCCTCTACCACCAGTATTGGCTTTGACTATCATGTGCCTCACTCCAGAAAGTAAGTTGTACAGACATTTTATTTGTTTGTTTGCTTTTAGTGTTCCATTACTAACTTAACGTGGAGCCCAGTTGAAAAGAGTTTGATTCTGATTCATATTGCCAATTTTTTTTCCCGATGGTGTGAGTTTGCCTTTCTCACCCTAATCTTGATATTCAGTAGAGAATTTGTGACATTAAGAAAGGGTTCAGCTCCTGACTATGGTGCCTGTATGGCTTTGGACAAACAATTTAAACTCTCTGGAATTTAATTGATAACTTAATTGGTAAAGAGGAGAAATAATATTCACCTCTCGGGCTTATTATGAGGGTTAAAGAAGGTAAGGTGAAAGCACCTGAGCATAAGCATCTAAGCATTATCCCCAGCATATAATAGGAGCTCAATTAAAATTTATTAGATTAATACATGTAGATATTTTGATTAAAAAATACTACAAAACTGACCATCTATTCTTTCTGAAAAAAAAAAGAACGTCCCATATGAAAAGAAAGCATACCATTGGATAGTTTGTGTATGGAATATAGTTTATGTTATAGATTAGCTCACTAAATTGGGAAATCTGTAAAATGGGATAATATTGCAATAAAAAGTTTTTACTCTACACTCATTATATGATTAAGGCAAAAATATTTTTATTGCAATTATCCAAGTTCAGTAAAAAATTTAATGAAGCATTCACTGCCTTGGGCAGGCTAGCATGAAATTTAATTTGCATTACTTTGCCCAAAAGTTAGGAAGCAGAAGTATACTGCTTTTAGAATTTGATTCAGTGAAAGAGAAATCAGTATTTTATGAGATGTCTCTATGAAAAGATATAAATTTCTCTATCATCTTCTTCAGGCAATAAAAAAAATCACCATGAACATCATAGAAAATGGCTCAATATCAGCTGCTTACTGCCAACTAGGTCCCGATAGGATCTATAGAAATCAGGAATTTTTATGAGACGCAGTGAGCGTAGTCTGTTTGTATCTTGAATATCTATAGAGGAAAGAGGGACAGAAACTAGTGACCTAGTTTCACAGGCTGACTCTGCTGTTGTTGAATGCAGGGCTTTAAACAAGGCCTTATTTTCTTCATCTGAAACCTGGGCATGACAGTACCTCATGGGGTTGCCATTCATTAATGGAATGAGGTAATATATATGAAAATGTTTGCTATATTATGTTAGTCAGAGGTGAAGGAATCGTAGTCATGCCTTCCCAGGGATTGGAAGAGGTCGTTAAAGAGAGCATTATGCGGTATCTCACAGGGCGAGTCTAGGTCATTTCCATCGTTTTTACTTCTACCAGGCTGGACGGCATGCAGGGGGCTTTTTAAGAAAATTATTCTGGAAAGGTCAAAGAATAGATGGTAACTAAACTACTTCTTTATAGATTCAGACATTTTTCTGACTGAGGGGTATAGATTTAACGATACTGTAGAGGGTCAATAAGAACCATTCAAGGGATGGACCAACCTGCAGCTGTGAGTATTAAGAGGTGAAAGGACCTTCCAAGACTTCCCTGACCCCAGCTCTCATAAACATTTGGAAACTGAAGCTCAGAAATAGTTACAGTGATATTTTGAAATGAATTTAAATGGTAATCATTATCCATTCAGGTTGAGGAACGCTTGGTATAAATATTGCAACCATGAGAATATTGTTTCAGTCTGTGAGCTAGGTGTCAGTAGGTCTTTAATTCTCTCAACCAATTACAATGCCTCAAGGGAAACTGAGAGGCAGAGAGCGACGTCTTCCTGGAGAGGGAGAGACTGACCTTCATACAGGGTCTGGTAAGTCTAGTTGAACCCGAGTACCATGATGACAGAATGATCTGGTGTGCCCCAGCCTTGGCACCCGCTGGGTACTGGGACGAGGCAACGTGTGTCACTGTGATGAGTTGCAGGGCTCTCTCGGCTCTTCCCTCCTGACTCCTCCAACCCAGTGCCAGGCCAGGGCCTCGGGAGTAATGACATCCGAGATTACCCTTCCATAATTATGAAAATAGAAGCTCCTTAAAGGACCGTCCCTACCAGTTCAGCCACAGAAATAGGTAGACATTTGCATGGAAACCAAATATATGCTTTGCTAAATTCTGACTCTCTGGGACATACTTGAGCCTTTCTCTTCTTGATCTTCCCTTTGTATGCATCTCAAGCCTAGGTGAAGACATGAGCCTGCTTAACAGTGTCATTAAAATATGTCTCATGCCACCAGTCATTTTGTTTTTTCATCCTGGGAGATCTTAAAAAATGATGTCACATGTAACTTTTGGAATTGACTACTGCATTGGTTTCAAAGGCCAAGTGTTTTCAACCTTTGCCATATGTAATGTTGTAAGAACCCTGTTTCTATGTTTCAAAACCATCAATAAATTGCCCCATTGTGTTGCATAATCCCCAACCTTGGCCTTGAGGGAGATGTGCAGGACCTCCAAGAGCACCTTTGTCCCTTCTGTCATTTGCTTAGAATGTCACACAGAGCTCCCTTTTGGAATATGTGGGGGAGGAATTCCAGTGCCATCCAGAAGAACATGTAGAGAAAGATTTCCCCTGTTTTATTTTATTCTTTGAATCCGTACAGGCAGCAGCCTCAGATTCCAATCACCACAGGAACAGGTGTTGTGTATCCTGGTGCTATTACTATGGCAACGACCACACCGTCACCTCAGATGACATCTGACTGCTCTAGCACCTCGGCCAGCCCAGAGCCCAGCCTCCCTGTCATCCAGAGCACTTACGGTATGAAGACAGACGGCGGGAGCCTGGCTGGAAACGAAATGATTAATGGAGAAGATGAAATGGAAATGTATGACGACTATGAAGATGATCCCAAATCAGACTATAGCAGTGAAAATGAAGCCCCAGAAGCTGTCAGTGCCAACTGAGGAGTGTCTGTTTGCTGAATTAAAATACTTTGACATTTCACCTCCCTTCCCCCAACAAAAAGTTCTTAAAGAGCCCGCATGCATTTGTGGCTCCACAATTACATCAGCAGAATGGTCTTAATTGTTTCGTAAAGTGTGAGACAGATTAAGTTTTCCCGGATTTTTCATGAACTTGAGTTTTTGTCGTTATTGTTATTGTTGTTGTTGTTGTTGTTTTTTTAATTTAGGTGAAGACATATTAAATATGAGACACCAGGACTTGAAAACTTATCTCAACCCATAGCTGTCTTACAAGTCTTATATTTTTGTCTTACTTTTTTTTTCCTTTTGGATGTTGATAAAGGTTTAAGTTACTGTTTTAGATGGGGTTAAACATTCTCACTCAGGTATGCTGTGCCGGCCTACAGGTTGTGAATGTGTTTTTATTCGGAATTATTTGCGAGAACTGAGGATTTCATATTGTGAAACAGAACAAGTCCACAGCGTGTGCAGCTGCGTGTAGAGCATATTTGAAAGGCCTCGGAATTCCATTTTTCCATGTGTAGAGTTAAACTCTGAATGTGCCAAACTTTTCTCAGAACTTTTGAATCTTCATATTTTGGAAGTCTTAAAGGAGACACTGCGAAGTCTTAGACAATCTTTGGCATCTTAAAATAAAATAGCAAACCACACATTTTTTTTTTCCAGAAAATGGTAAAGTACTCAGGAATCTGGAGACGAGATATTGTAAGGAACGAACAAGGTTGCCACAGTGCAGGTACCCAATCGTGTTTGCCTCTTGATGTGCCATCAGTGTGAGACGCGCTGCGACGAGCGCGCCCCAGAGCATTCACCACGCCCGACACCCCGACACCCACGTGGTGGTCTTCTCTGCCTGAGACCACCTCTCACTACATCCATTACCCCTTCGCCTTCTAACCCTGACATTCAGTCTTAACACATTTTCTCTTAAATAATTTATTCATTCCAGAATGTCAAGGGTCCACTTACTATTTATTTGAAAAAAAATGTTGGTGGCATTAATTTAATAATTCTTGTTTTTCACCCTCCTTCCCTGAGGATCTTTTCAGCCCCCTTCACCTCCTTCTCCTGCTACATACAAAAGATGTACATAGTGACTTTATGTCCCCAGAGCATCTGGAAGCATTTCTGAAACAAGATCCTGTTAAGTACTTACATTGTCTTTAAACATAAGTATATATCTGGCTGTGGGGCTGTGTATTGGGATGCAGGTGTAGGGTCTTACACTTCAACAGGTATGCCCCCGAGGTTCTCTGTGACCTCAGGGCTTTGGCCAGACTTTACCTCTAATTCGGTTTAGCACCAGTGGTAGGATCTGCATCAGCGGCATTTCCCCTAAATCCTGTTGGCAGCAAGGGTCAGGGAGCGGTGGCTGCCGAGCAGGAGGGGCCCACAGCCAAGCCGAAAGCCCAAGGCTGCGGGCCACGGAGGAGGCCACGGCGATGCTGTCAAGGGCTGGCACCTCCACGCTGAGTTGCCTTGTCGCATCTGGCACATCTAGGGAGTTTTGTTTTTTGGTTTTGGGGGGTTTTTTTTGTTTTGTTTTGTTTAGTTTTTTGCAAAATCCCCAGGATGCAAGAAGCCACATGACAGCCTCAAGGCAAAGATAGGCAAATAGTCGTGATACATCCAGAGAATGAAAGAAAATCGTGGGGAAGGAGAAGGAGGGGAAATACATTCCCTGTAGGGGATGTTCCTATTGTTAACTCTGGGGGAATGGCTGACTCCTGGGGCAGCAGGTGAGCTCCTCTGGCTCCCTCCCTCCTTTGGTGGCCACATGGAGCAGGGTGGGCATGCCTCCTTGTGGACTCAATTAACGGCACTGGTCACACGAGGATTTCTCCCAAGATGTGCTGATGGGCTGGGAGGCAGTGAGGTTTCATTCCCCTCTCCTAACTACTGGGAGCTCAGCCGTGCCATTTTGACCTTCCTGAAACCAGGACTGACTGCCTGTGGTGGGGGAGGGAGCCTCACCCGAAGTGGTTCAATGGGAAAATGTCAGTTAATGGGACAGTTCACCTCATGGGACAACCCAGAATCTGATCACCAGGACATAGGAACGGCCCCATCAGATTTCTTGAGCCATTTTGTCACTTGGAAGAAAATAGTGTACCTTTATATTTATTTAAGGAGTGCTCAAGGCCCTACCTAATAGCAATAGATAGGTCTACCCAAGATGTTACTGGCTGTGTCACTAGTTGGGAGTGCTCTCCATAAGCTGATTAAGGTACTGATAGGAATGTTTTGTTTGTAGTATTGGTTGGGGATTGGAACTTTGTTTTCGTACATTTATTTCAGATGAGGAGGAGGTCTTTTTTATTTTCTCAAAAATGATATTTATTATTGTCTTACTGATTTCTTTTGATTATATACCTCTCCTCACTTCATACTCATGTTTTTTTTCTCTTTCTCCTCGGCTCTAGCTTTTGCTTTCTCCTCCACTCTCCTCCTTTTTTATTTTGCTGCATAGGTAGAGTACTATATGGCTAGCGTTGTATTGTATGTAATTAATTTTGCACAAAGGCAAACATTTAGAATAGTAGGTTAATTTTGTTTGTTTTTATGACCATGCCAAAATAATATTCTGGGCTGGTGGAGAACAAAGGACTGTTCTTTAGGACTGAAACTTGATTTTGCTTGTAGTTTAAAAAAAAAAAGAAAAAAAACAACAAAAAACACACACACTCACAGATGTTGTTTCGTAAGTGTTATAAGCACTGGATATAAATGGTATTTTTTATCACTTCTGACTAATGTGAAACTGTTGTACGAAAACGACATGAACAAAAGTCATCTGTTTCGACTCGTGTGGGCTTGCCTCACAGTTGCCGGATTTGAGTCATTTTTATGTCTTGTTATTTCATTTATTTATGCAAAGTACATGTGTGTATGAACCCTTTGTTTTAGCTCCAGCTCTGCCTCAGTACTGGGGCGCATTACTTCTAGTCATGTTCTTAAAAGTGAAAGGCTATTCAGGAATGATCTGATTGTAAACGTCTCTTTCATTGGGTCTAACAGTGATGCTGTATTTGAATCTAAATTCTGCGTGGAAGCAGCGTATTCTATTTATTAGCCAATTTTGGCTCTAAATGTCCACGGAAATTAAGAATGACAATCATAGGGATCACTTGGTTTTCTTTTCAGTGGGGCTTAAACAAAGTTTTATGACTTTACCATCTCATTTTAGATTTTTCTAATTGTGTAAATATAACATAGAAATAGAGTTTATTTTTGGTTCATGAGTACTTAGTGAGATAGAAGTTATGTATCTCCTTTTCGTTCTCTCTCCATATATGTTGGTCCGGACTAGAAGTTGACAAGCCACCGCACCTCGCAGGGACAGTGAATTAGCAGCCACAGTGAGAGCGCTGTGTCTCGCCTGTCGCCTGGGCAGTCAGACTCTTCTCTCGGGTTGCCATGCAGTTTGGAACCCACTGTCCACAGACTCAGACTTTTACTTATTTGTTTATTATAGAAAGTCAATGAACTGAACATCCTAAATTTCCAGTACAGCTGGGAGAGAGTCAATTTGCTTTTGTAAGTCTGCCTAAGTCTTATAAGGTAGTTCTGTGACCATTTAATAGCAAGAAGCGTGAATGCCATTCTACAGGCGAAAATCTGCCTCTGAGATTGACCATTAATAAAAGTCCTACCATGCCAATTAGATTAAAGAATGCTCATCAACTGTTTTCTGTGCTTCCTATTTCACAGTATCTTCAAATCAAAGACAAATCATCTTCATGTTTTTTAAAAAACTTACAGGATCACGACTTTCCTTGTTGTTTAGAATAAGGACACTGGCCCACGATCCTCTCCTAAAAAATGGAACATATGGGGTAGGAAGGAAGGAAAGAAAGGAAGGACAGGAAGAAAGAAAGAAAAGGCAGGAAGGAAGGCAGAGGAAGGAAGGAAGAAAGGAAGGAAGGAAGGAAGGAAGGAAGGAAGGAAGGAAGGAAGGAAGGAAGGAAACGAACGGGAGAAAGAAAAGGTCAATCCATGGATAGGAGCAGCCAGGCAGGCTGTCTCTCCATCTCCTTGGCAGAGGCGATTGAGTACCTTTTCCAGGAAGGTGGGAACATTTGTCATTTTCACATGTATATAGCCCGATATTTTAGGAGCACATCAGTTTGCTTCATTTGGTATTTGATACTCTCCAGCCTTGTCCTCAGGCCTGATTCGATATGTCGGGGTCCTGACTCTGTCTCCCAGGCCAAGTTCTAAATTCAGGTGCGGGTTCCCAGCACTGTTGAGCTTGTCAAATTCCAGCTTCCCCTGAACATTAGCCCCATTGGAGCCTGGGGTGTTTGAAAAGGGTGGGATCACTCTCGGGCTGAAATTAAAGGCTTCTTTCTTTTCCTTACGAAGCCAGGCTGCTGCTTTGGAGCACGCCCTCTGGAGCCTGGAGCACAGGCACTAGCTGAAAGCAGGGATTGTTGCGAGGAAGCTCATCTACCCCCAGTAGGAAGGCAGCCTGGTCACTTGAACACCACAGGCAGAGGCTGTTTCTTTCAATTTACTCATTTTGCAAAGAACTGACCTCTACCTACTCGTTAGGGAAAGGAACAAGAATCACTCAGTAGTTTTACACCATATGAGAAGTCCTGTACCACGTGCCAACAACTACAAAGAATGCAGCTCGAGGAATGTATTGAAATTATTCCTGGGTCTTCCTTTATAATGAGAAAATTACAAGAATGGTTGCTGTAGCCTTGCCTGATTTTGTGCACGTTTGTCTAAGGACTGAGTTGGCACTTAAGCTCACTTCTCAAAGTATAATGATATTGTATGACCTCATTGTCCTTTTACAGAAGCACTTGCATCCTTTCCTTAAGTTATCTGCCCCCTGACGTGTTTTCTTCCTTAATAAACAACTTCTATCTGTTATTCCTGCCGATTATGTCCTGTTTCTGATGCCCCGTACTATTGAGCGTGACCCTCTGCTAGGATCATTGCAAATACTGATACGCAAACACATTGCCTTTTCATCCCCCTCCCATCTTTCCTTCGGGGGACAGATTGCCTTCCAAAAGCTCACGAACCAGTATTCAGAATGCTGGTCCCTTTGGGGCAGGGCTAGAGGGTGGGGGGGTCGGGAAGTGGAGCGGAAAGGTGATGTTTAGCGCAGAGCCTCTCCCAACTCGTGTCGGTGGCTATAGGAACGCTTGACGGCAACTCGGTGAACTGTCTTGCTCCGTAGTTTCTTATTCCTGAAGAACCACAAGCATAAAGGTGAGGCCTCAATGCTGGTGCTCTTGGAGTATGGGGAATGTGCAAATATTTAACTGTTTTGTATGCTGCACATTGCAGGTCTGCTCATGTGCATTCTCCGTTTGTCTTCCTTCGTCATACGTGTTTTTGCTTTTTTGAAAGTGCAGTCTTTATTGTACCCTTCTCCGGCTTGTAGCAAATTAGAATGCTTAGCATTTATGTTCATTCATTATTGTATTTGCCATGTAAAATTTTTATTATCTTAGACAAGCTTATAAGCTGTTACTACATAACTTATCTTACTGTAACTCTTTTATTTCCCAACCTTGTAATTTGTTTGTGATGTATATTGTGAGATTGTATTCTATGTTAATTTAATCAGCACAATTCACTGACATGCTGGACTGACATGCTGGCTGCTGTTTCAAAGTGTAAAGTTCGTGTAGGGCTGTTGGGACAACTGCAGCTTGTCAAGGTACTGAGCTTTGGGTCCTCTAGCAACACTGGGGGTGTGGGCCCTTGGGGTGCTAAGGGCATGTGCTACACCCTGGAGCAAATTTAACTGCAGATTTTCTTTGTAGAAATTCTATGTATAATGCAGGTACCTACTTGGCCCATGGCTGGTAACTATTTGGGCAATTAGAAGAAAAACAAAAACCATAAAAACTAGTGTCTATTGCTGCTTTGAATATGTTTGAAAGTCTGAAAATGTAAATAATTTATCAAAAAAAAAATCTTGTACAGTCCAGTGTAAAGTTTTTAAATTACCTTAAGGGTTTGCCATCACATATCTCTCACACTCTCCTCTTGATAATGGGAAAAAAAAGTTTGCTAAGGATTAAAGAAATGGGAAAAGAAAAAAAAATAATCTCTTCAAATTTAAAGGAATGAATCATTGTTCTTAGCTTTGTGGCATACACACATTTCTTGGATTTCGTTGTGCAGTATTGATGTGAGATAAACTCGACATTGAATAATCTTTCAGTGGTACTTTTCAAAGTCTTCCCCTCCTCTGCCTCATAATTAAGGGAAAAGACAAAATTGAAAGACACACTGTCCTTTTCTATCCTGGTGTATGTTGGCACCTTAGCTACTTTTTTTTTTCTTTTTGCACAAGGTGCTTTCCTGATATGTTAAACATGCCATCTTTGGGTGATAACATATATGCCATGAAGGGGCCTGGGCCCTCAGGGGAGTGTCTGTAAGAACTGCCTATTTATGCTCATTTACCTCAAGACTGTCCTCTCTACCCTTAATCTAGTCGTCATCACTCCATCTTTTGTACTGCTGTTGACACTTACAAATTAAAGATAAATTTTGTTTTATGACCTCTGTGTATGGCCTTGTCTGTGCCCTGGACACCGTTCCCACCACAGAGCCCGGGGATGCCCCGGGCCTGCCCCCCATGGCCGCGGGAGCCAGCAGGCCGTCCCCTCTGCCCGGCTGGGAGGTAGGTCTCAGAAAACCTTCAAAGCCCTCCGGCCTGGAAAGACTTGCCTGTTTTTGCCATTGTGGAGCCTACGCTGCCGTGGCAGGAAATGCTTGTGCATTTAGATGGTAGGAACGGGGTCCAAGGTGGATTTTTTTGTCCAGAGAAGATGAGAGAGAATGTCGCTTCCCATTTGCCTGACTTCTGCAAGACAGCGAAACAGCTTATAAAGGCTCTGAGCATCCTGGGGTCTGAACAAACCTCCAGGGCCAGCCTCTCGTCTCACACCAGCCTCTACGAGCCTAGCAGCTGCCACGAGTGCAAAATGCCGAATTTCTGGACTCTTTGCCCCCACTGTGGTTGGGAGCGGTTGGACGATGTCTCAGTTGCTTCTGCCTCAGAGAAGGAGAGCTCCCTCCCATCCCGTTTTCCAGACTGGAGATGGACTGGGAGTGAAACCCTGCTCCAAATGATACCGGCTTCTGAGAGTCTTGGGGATGGAAATGGGGTAGTGGGCTCGAAAGGAGACTGGTCCACCCAGCCGAGCCGCTGCCGTGGATGCCAGGGGTTAGTGACCAACACCTGGAGAGTGAGGCCAAGGGGTGGGGGGAGGCCCACAACTCTCTATTTTGGTATTTCCTTTGAGAACGGAGTCATTAGAGAAACGACAAGGGTTTGAGGAACTTTTCTTTGTCACAAAGTTTGTTACAGCTTTCCTGGAAACCTAACTTGGCCATGAGCCTCCCTCCCACCCCGTAGCTTCTGAAAGCCCAGGTAAGCATCAGGCACTGCTCTGGAGTCCGGCCAACCGGGCCCTGCCACTTGCCAGCTGTCTGGCCCTCCCCAGGTGAGTCCTGAGCTTTTTGCCTCTGTAAAATGGGCTAAGAAGCGCTGCCTCTCAGGGTCGTGGGGGGAATAAAAAGCACGTGTAAAAGAGGCCTACATGCCCAGCACAAAGATAAAGCCTGCCTCCATTGACGAGAGAATGTCTGAGCTTGGGGACAGCCTCCGTGTCACTGGCCGAGCAAAGTGAGGGACTGATCTGAGACCTTAGTTCAGAACCTGGTCAAGTGCCTGGTTAGGCCACACCCTCGCCGCAAGGTTCTCTCCTTCCCGGTGCATCCTTACTGCTGCCTTCGTCTTCGCTGTCTCCTCTCCCCAGATCTTCTGGCTTTCCATAGCCAGCCAGATAAAATCCAAACATTCTACCCAGACGGTGAAGCATCTGCGGACCTGGCCGCCTTGTTTGCTGCGGCGCATAACCTTTACCTTGTTCCTCTCCTCTTACACCCCTCAGCCTGTCCACCCCCGTGGGGCTCCTACTTGTCCTCTCCTCTTCTCAGTTTTGGAAGTTCCCACTCCTCTTTCGCACCTCACCCCAGACACCCCTTCTAGTCAGGCCTTGCCCGGCTCACCCGGCGGCTTCAGGCTCTCCCTTGGGGCCCCCAGGGCACTTGGAAAGGACCTCTATGACCACGTTTCCTACATGGTAATCATTTGTTTCTGTGTTTGTCTTTTCTGCTAGATGACGAGCTACTGAAACCAAGGCCTGTGCTGTGATGCTCCCAGCTTCTAGCACAGTGCTTGGTATACAGGAAGTGCTCAATACTTACTGTGGACTCACGTGAGAGCAGGGGCAGCTTGCCCTCCGTGTGTACTATGCCTGCCAGCATCTGGGGCTTATGTGGTGGGGTGATGGGACCCCTGGGGGACCCTGGTGCTAGGCACTTCATTGGGAGAAAATCTGCATTTAAAACATCTCTATTCATTTTGTGGGAGCTATTTTCAGTAAGTGTGGTGGCTTTTCCTGATCGGTGTGAGGGCCTGTAAGAGTCTCCATGCTCTGGGGAGGACCCACAAAATGGGATGCTCAAGTTTGCAAGCCTAGAACCACTGCTCTGTCCTTTCTTGTGGGAATCCTGGCTGGAGCAGGGAAAGGACAGACCAGAAAGAGGAAGTTTAATCAGTTTGCCCTACTCTTCCTTTGACATCCCAGGGCCTAAGATTGCCCTCCGCTCTGCCCAGGATCCAAGGTACCAGGAAGCCTATCCCCTGAGTATTCATCATGGAGGAAAGGGAAACTTAGCTGCTTTATTTGCTGGGGACAGCAAGGGAAGTCATCCCGCAAGGTGTCCAATTAGTATCCTCTTTCTCTTTGACAAACCCATGGTGCAGGTAACAGTGACTCTTTCCCCTATTTGTAGTCCTCTGGAGCCTTGCTTTCTCAAGATGTGACCTCAGATCAGCAGTATCAGCCTTAGCTGAGACATAGGACGGCCCCAAGTGGGCCACACTGAGTAGCAGGGTCTAGAACCAAAGACTCTGATATCTACCTCTTCTTAGTCAACAGTATATCATGGAATGGAGAAGTTAGGGATTTTTGTCCTCAGTTAACCCAAAGTCACACGGAGATTAAACATACTTGTTCTAATTCTAAACACAGTTGATGTATTGCATCCAACTCACAGTAGTCCGTGGGGATTGCTTACTCGTGGTGCGCCCCTGGATCTAGACCCCGATTATACCAGGAGTCCTGGGTTGTATCACTCTGGGAGCACTCAGGCATCTAGGGACAGTGGCCTCTGACAGCTCCAACACTGTAATTCCCTGCTCTGGCTGAGCCATGGTGCCTGGCTGGGAGAGACCCAGGCCAATAGGGTGACTCGCTCTCTTTTTTTTTTTTTAATTAATTTTTATTTTCTTATTTTTTATTTTCATAACCCTGCCACCCTACCTTTCCCTCCCAGCCCCCACCAACCCTCAGTTTGTTTCCTGAGATTAAGACTCACTTAATAGGGTGAACTTTCTTAAACCCTTGTTCTACAACCCCCACTCTCAATTGTCCACTTACCAGTTTTCTTTGTTTTTTGGGGGTTTTGGGGATTTTTTTTTTTTTTGGCACTAAGCCAAGTAGCCACTGAGTAGATCAGTGTTTGGATTCTGGGAGTGGGAGACAGAGCGAGATACCCAGTAAAGAGAATGATCAGGGAAATCATGTGTCACCCTGGCACTAGGGATCTTAGAATCCTATGTGGATTATTCATTTGCCAAGCTTTGTAAACCCACTCACTGGTAGGCAAGACTGACCTCGCCCAGTCTCCCATCAGTCCCTAAGGGCTGTGAGCTCTGTCTCTGCCACTTGTTCCGATGGGTTATCCAGTCTTCACTCCCTCCTTCATTTCCACCTTATCCCATCTTCACTATCTGATCATCTAACTCCATGGCTTCTAGATCTCTAGACTCATCAGACTATTACTGTACTCTCCCACCTCTTTCGGTTTTTGGTCAGTTCATGCCTCTTTCTCAATTGCCCTTCTGCTATATCTGTCAATCACCATCTTTCCCTTAATGTCCAACTCAAAGCCCGTCTCCTTCAACAACCGCTACAAAATCCTAAGTGCCTACTATGTAGCAGAACTACTACTAACATTCCATTTGGTCTTTACCAACAGTTCTGAATATTAGGTGTCCTTTTCCTTATTTCACAGAAAAGAAACTGAAACACAGAGAAGTCACATGGCTTGGTCATGGGCTCCCAGGTAGTCAGACGGTCTTCTTCTGCCTCTATATGAACCTTTCTCTTCCTCTAGTGCACTTTCTCAACCTTTTTTTCTTCCTGTTATCTCCACTTAAGAGCCTTTTTAGACATCTCCTCCATAGCCTCCCACCCTTCATAAAATTTAAATACCATAAATATACAATCTGCTTGTGTAAATCTATGTATATTTGTGCTTTATTCATTTTTAGAAAAATATTTTTCACCTCCTAAGAGCCACTTCTGTCCCAAGATCATGGGAGCATGACCTTGCCCGTGTTGAGCTCTGTATCAAGTTCACTCTGAGGTTCGGCCCTTATCATTGAGTTTGTACCTGGATCCCTGCTATGTTGTGAGTTGTGTTCTGTTACCCTGGCTTAGTAACAATTTTCCCCAAAACTCAATGATACAAAACAACCATTTCTTATCCTCACAAAATCTGTGAGCTCACAAATTTGAATGGGATACAGAGGAAGGCCCTGCTCTGCTCCACACTATCTGGGACCTCAGTCAGGAAACTCAAACCCTGGGGCTGGAATAAGTAGAAATCGTCTTTGCTCTCACACTTAGCAGTCAGTGCCAGCTGCTGGTGGAAGCTACCAGCCAGAACACCTACATGTGGCCTCTTGGGCTACCTGACAACATAGGGGCTGGGTGTCAAAGATGAGCAACCCAGGAGAGACAGTCTTCTGGTTATGGTCAAGCCCAGAAGTCTCGCAGCATCACTCCCACTGCACTCTTTGTCCATGTGGTCACAAAACCACACCCTCTTCACAGGGAGGAGAAACTGACTGCACCTCTCAGACAGAAAGGTATAAATAAGGCTTTGAATAGTATATGGGATGGGAGATGTTGTAGTAGCTATTTTTGCAAATACAATCTTTTGCACTCTGTTTATCTGTGATTCTTGTGCCCACCTCCAACTCCCACTCCATCTTCGTAGGGCCTTGGATGTAGGGCAATTTTGGAATATTTGTGTGAAATTTATTTGGATGATCCAAGATGAGAGGATGAAGCCCCTGGTCTTGGTCCATTCCTGTCCTTACCAGCATGTGGTTACCATGGTCCAGAGATCCCTGGAGAGGCCAGCTGTGAGAAGGAGGCTTACTGATGCACCATGTTTCCCTAGAACAAATGGTGAGTAGGAAGCATCACAAGTAAGATCCTGGTGAGTAATTTTTTTCTTTTTTTTTCTCTCTCAGGGACAGTCCAGTTATTTCTGGAAATATTCAAACCAGTTAAATTCCTTTCTCTATTCGATAGATAGATAGATAGATAGATAGATGATATAGCTATAGATAGATACATATGGATAAATTGATTGATATAGCTATATAGATAGACAGATACATACACAGAAACTGAGAGTGAGTGAGTCCCTCAGACAAGAGAATTTGACTTATACTCACTTCTCAAGAAGCCTGTCAAGGAAACTGATGTTGTCACTAACCAGCAAAATTCTGATCTCTCTCCCTTTGGCAGTATTCTTTCTATCTGTATTGATATTTTTGTCTACACTATCATCAATTCAACAAAAGATGTTTTTAAGTGATAATAATCAATACTGGCCATAAAGTATATACAAGAGTAATTTAGCTTTTGGGGGCACCTGGATGGTTCAGTCACTAAGCATCTGCCTTCAGCTCAGGTCATGATCCTGGAGTCCCAAGATCAAGCCCCACATCAGTCTCCCTGCTCTGTGGGAAGCCTGCTTCTCCCTCTCTCGCTCCCCCTGCTTGTGTTCCCTCTCTCACTCCATTTCTCTCTGTCAAATAAATAAAATCTTTAAAAAGAAAGAAAGAATTTAGCTTTTTTCATGCTCAGGAAATAACAGTTTAATGTTCTAACAGTCTTAAATATGATTTCCATTGTTAATCAAACCCAAAAAGTTAGACTGAAGAAAACAATGACACCCTTAAAACAATATATTAAGTTTCTGACTTTGAATTAACATGAACCAGCTAATGGATATTATTTGCATGCCCAAACTAGGTCTAAAGGAACAAGAATATTTAGTATATTCTTTTATTTGAATATTATTAATAATTCTTTATTTGAATATTATTAATAATTCTATGTTAAAGTACTATTACACATTAATTTTAATAAAAACTTAGTATTTTCATTATAAGTTATATGAAAAGAATAAATGAGGCTGGATATTTATGAAATGCAAAGTATTGGATTTAGATATATTTTTGGAAATGAAAGAAGCATTAATGTTATTAATGACGAATGCAGGCTGATAAGAAAGTTAGGACAAAACAAATAATTGTAATATGAACATAGAAGAATAGTCAAGATTCTTTCACGATGTAATGTACTTCCCTGATTAACCCTTGGGTTAGAATATATTTATTTGCAAGGGAACCTGGATGGCTCAGTCTGGTTAACCACCTGTCTTTGGCTCAGGTCATGATCCCAAGGTCCTCAGATCAAGTCCCACATCAGGCTCCCTGCTCAGTGGGGAGCCTGCTTCTCCCTCTGCTTCTGCTGCTACCCTGCTTGTGCGCGCTTGCTCTCTCTCTCTCTGTCAAATAAATAAGTAAAATCCTAATATATATATATATATATTTATTTATTTATTTATTTAATTGCAGAAAGTACTCATTCATTCTGTACTGGGATAAAAAAAACTTTATGAAATCATTTAGATGCATTTATTTAAAAAATAACTTTAGGGCGCCTGGGTGGCTCAGAGGGTTAAGCCTCTGCCTTTGGCTCAGGTCATGATCTCAGGGTCCTGGGATCGAGGCCCACATCATGCTGTCTTCTCACCTATTTCCTCCTCTCTCTCTCTGCCTGCCTCTCTGCCTACTTATGATCTCTCTCTCTCTCTCTCTCTCTCTCTCTCTCTCTCTCTGTCAAATAAATGAATAGATAAATAAAATCTTTAAAAAAATAACTTTAAAAAGGCACTTGTTTATTAATACTGAAAATAATAATGCTATATTTACTCAATATATGGGTTTGAGCTACTGGAGACTGCAAAGTAAATCCCTAAGCAGCCATCTCTTCTTAGGCCTGAGTCTGGGGATACCTTTGGTTCTCCACCTGCAGAAGTAACCTGGACCCTGAGCAATGCCAGGAAGGCAGGTAGTTGATGTGCTGGGGGACATCAGCCAAGCATACTTGCCCTGGACAGAGCTATGGAAAAGACAAGTGGTCTGGACCTTAAACTGTGTCAGATAAGACATACCAGGGGATAAATACCGCGGCTATAAATACAACTCAAGAAACTGGATCATTTTTCAGGCTGTTGAATTTCAAATGCCTGCCAAACAGTGTGTAATATCTGGGACTCTATTTTTGCAACTCAACTGCAAGGAGTGGCTAAAGTCCAGTTAATTTAACCAAGAAAATCTGAGAAGTGAGAACCAGAAGAGTTAAATTGCCCAATCAGAACTTGGAATTGAAATGAATTTCACAAAGTTTAATATGTTCGGAGGGAACTTAATTTAACTTTACATTTCAGTCAACTCCACAATGATAGACTAAAGAGATACAGACTAAAGAAAGAGAAGAATATTGATTACCTCTCCATTGCAATCCAGGGGGTCAGGCCATTTGGATATATGAATTGCCTCAAGTGTTTTAGTTGGCCTTCTGGAGGGCGGGGAGTAATTCTGAGACTCGAAGTCATCTAGGAAACCCCCTCTTCTAAACAAAACAAGACAAAAATCCTCCACAAAGCTTTGGAGAGATCAGGTATTGCATTATTTAGATGCTGTTGATTTTAAATGACAGATATCCAATTTAAATGGTTTCTATAGCCAAAAAGGATTTAGCAGCTTATATAACTGAAAAAGTGCAAAGATAGCATGGCTTCAGGCATGGCTGAATACAGGTGTTCAAACAGGGCATCACAATTTTATGTTTCTTTGTCTCTGCTCTGCTCTGACTGTCCTCACTCCCAGGGAGTTTCTGTCCATGAAATATTCCTTTGCAGCTCTGGACTTATATTCTCCCAGTTTTAAATTCCACAGAAAGAGGACGTACAGAAATGCTTCCTGGTTTTTCAGTTTTGAGAATTAAGCACAGATTTCTTACTCTGAGTTCTCACTGTGTATATCTACTTTGCAGAATTCACAGCTGAGACACGTAGATTATGATCATTTTCTCTTTCCTGCATGAGTTACTTTCCCCGTAGTTCAGAATTTTATCTAGTTACTTTCATTTATGAAGTTGTCTAAATGATTATTATATCACGAATTTAACTCTTTCCATTTATGTAGGTATCCTCCTGGTAAGTTGAAATATACTCGTCATTTATCAATTTTATCTTTTTGAACTATTTTCTGTTTCAACATAGATCAATTACTTGATGGTCCCACTGCACAATTTTGACCTTGGGCTCTTCCTTCCCTATCACACTGTATGCATACTTCTTTTGTGTTAGATACCTTGTTTTCTAGAGACCATGTCTTTCTTTTTCATTGTTTATTCCCTTGTTTTGGTGGAGAACATCTTCTTAAGAAAGTGTGTCTGTGAGGTACATGATTTGTTGAGACATCGTCTAAATATATATTCTACTCCCATACTTTGTTAATAATTTGTTTGGATAGATTTCCAGTTTGGAAACTATTTCTTGTTAAACTCTTGAAGGTACTGCTTCGCTGTCTTCTAGCTTTCAGGAGAGCTGTTGAAATGTCTACTGCCACACTGATAATTTCTTCCTTCATATGCAACACTCCCCTCTGCCCATTACTTGTAGGATCTTCTTCTTATCCTCAGTGTTTCGAAATTTCAGGATGACCTGCTTTGGTGTGGTTATATATTTATTTATTGTACTGTGCTAGGTACTCAGTGGTCCCTCTCAAACTAGAAATTCATATCCTTCAGTTCTGGAAAGTCATCTTGAATTATTTCTTTGATGATTTTCTCTTTGTCTTTCTCAGGAACTCATAAATTCAAATGTTGAAACTTCTGACATGGTCTTAATTTTATTTTTCTTTCCCATATTTTTTCCTCTGTATTTTTGCTATATGTTTTGGGGGAAGAGCCTCAACTTTATCATCTACATATAACTTGAGTTTTTGATTTCTACATCATATGTTTTATTTCCAAGTACTTTTATTTGTACTCTGGAAGCTTCCTTTCTCATAGCACCCTGGTTTTGTTTTATGGAGGCTAAAGTTCTTCTTATCCCTCTTTGAAGGATACTTACTCATTTCTTTTCCTCCTGTGTTCACCATTTCATCCTAATTGCTTCATTCATTCATTCATTCATTCAACTTTTATTGAACATTTACTGTACGCCAGAAGGCTAGGAACTTGGGATAATTCAGGAATAAAACACACACCCCTTACCTTGTACAGCTTACATTTTGGTGGCTTATTTTATTGTTTTCCTTTAATATTAGAGACTTTGCTAATGTGTTTTGGGAACCTCAGTCCTCTGTCCATGCTTAAGAGTAGGGTCCAAAAAACCCAATGAGAGGTTGTGTGTAGGAGGGAGAGCTTGTCATTCTCTATCTTTACTGTAAGTGACGCAGCCAGACTTTCTCCTTGGAGAACTTCTGATACCAGCATGTCCAGATCTTCTGTAAGATTCAAGCAGCAAAGATCTTCCAGCTCCCTGGCTGGTGAGTCTAAACCTGATGGCCAGCCTTCTGCAGGCAGAGCAGGGAAATATTCAGTATGTTATGTTTCATCTAGTCCTTTATTTTCAGGCTGATGTCTAGAGATTCTCTGTTTTAACCTTGTAGAGACCAAGTCTCCAGATAGTTCTGCTGGCTTATACTTCAGCTTTGTGGGCGCTAAATCCATTACATCGAACCCTATCTTTTCAGCCATCTAAAGTTTTAACGCTAAAGTCTTCTTTACTGTTCCCTTTGTCCTCTGGGTTTCTGCCTTTAAAAATATCCCCTTAGAAGTATTTTAGTAATGCTTTAGGAAGAAGCAGAGCTAAAATGTATGTGTTCGCTCAGACATTGTTAGTAGTGCTCTGAATCCTTAGTGGATTTCCTTTCTTTCTTTCTTTCTTTCTTTCTTTCTTTCTTTCTTTCTTTCTTTCTTTTTTTTTAAGATTTTATTTATTTGACAGAGAGAAACACAGCCAGAGAGGGAACACAAGCAGGGGGAGTGAGAGAGGGAGAAGCAGGCTTCCCGCCGAGCAGGCAGCCCGATGTGGGGCTCGATCCCGGGTCTCCAGGATCATGACCTGAGCCGAAGGCAGTCGCTTAACCAACTGAGCCACCCAGGCGCCCCCTTAGTGGATTTTCTTAGAGGATAAAGAAATTAAAGTTCTTTCATACCTACTATGGGCCAGAACAGAGCTGGGCATTCCTTAAAGTTTTTATTTCGATTCTAGTTAGTTAACATGCAGTGTTGCCTTAGTTTTAAGGGGTACGACATAGTGCTTCTCTACCCTCATACAAGACCTGGTGCTCATCTCCGCAATGCCCACCTTGATCCCCATCACCTAGTTCACGCCACCCCCCAACCTAGAGCCAGGAACTTTTTACATATACTATTGGACTTCATCCTCATGACAATTAATTCTTTGGCAATGGAAAGAAAGGCTCAGGAAGATTAGTTAATTTGTTGATGGTCGATTTAATTCCACTTAGAAATCATTGGTCAAACAACTATTAAATGCCTCACACGGCCAAAGGTGCAGAGGATGAAGGAGTTCGCGCTGACGTTCAGTGACCCTGACCTTGGGAGCGCCCTAGACTCCGACCGTTGTTGTTCCATCTCCTACTGCTTTTATCGCCTCGATATTTGTCACCTGGGCCCTCCCCTGCTTCCCAGAGAATGCTGCCTTGGTTCAGGGCTTTGAGATGGCTTTTCTGGACCTTGAAGTAACGTATTACCCGAATTTCATACTTCCAATCTCGCTACTCCCTCTGCAGCCAAGGTGGTCTTTCTGAACTGCAAATATCACCATGTTATTCTTTTGCTTAAAGGGGCGCCTGGGTGGCTCAGAGGGTTAAGTCTCTGCCTTCGGCTCAGGTGATGATCTCACGGTCCTGGGATCGAGCTCCACATCAGGCTCTCTGCTCGGTGGGGAGCCTGCTTCCCCCTCTTTCTCTGCCTGCCTCTCTGCCTATCTGTGATCTCTCTCTCTCTGTCAAATAAATAAATAAAATCTTAAAAAAAAAAAAAAAACCCTACATGCCGTAGGTGGTGCTGCTGCATGCCCTTTTCCGACACAGCTGCCTGGCAGTAATCTGCTCTCAGGGAAGAACGTACTTTGTCTCTGAGTCCTTGGCACTTAAGGCAGGACCTCGCATCCCAGTCAGGCTCCGTCAGTGTTCACTGAACTGGACAAAACATAGTAGTTGAAGACATCGAGAGCTTACACTCTCCCTCTCAGGTGGATTGGAATCCATCAGAATTCCAACCCAGACCTGATGACGCCAGGTCTTCAGATGGCTTCCCTGTTGGACCCAGTGGTGCCACCACCCCCTTACCTCTCGTCTTCCCTTCCTCGCTCTTCGGATGCCCTCAGTGGGGTCTGTCGCACTGCCCTCCAGGCCTTCTCTGCTCACCTCCATGGTCTTCTCCTACTCCATCCCTAGAGAAAAAACAAAGTATTGAGCCATGTATTTTATCCAAATACCAGGAGGGAGGGTGAGAAGAGAAGGAGCCACAATCCTTTCTCCCTGGCCATGGCAGGAAATCCACCCACCGCGTCTTAGGGTGGCCTTGAGGCTCAGCTCAGTCTTATGTTCTGAATCTTCCAGAGTTGTCCACACATTTAGCCTCCACCCTAGGAGCAGTTGATTAGATCGTCAGGGGACAGGAAGGATAGAAAAAGTTTATTTGGTTTCAGCATTACCCATATAGTATTAGGTGGGAATTTCCAAGAAATTATGTGGCAATGACGTTATATCTTTCACACGATGGCTGGAAACAACATTATAAAAATATTACCTAACACGACTCCATATGGACATATGAAATTTCATTCCATTTTATACATGTAATTAAGTGGCCCACATAATGAAGTACTGTGTGTGCACAGGAGGAGATGCCTTCCATAGGTGAAAGATAGCTAAGGCAGGAACAACTCACATTTTAAAGGGAGAATAATCAAGCAAGGGTGGCTAAAAATTATTGCACTTCATTCTATAAACAACTTAAACTTGATGAATTTTTCCCCTTAAAGCTAGTCTTCTGGTTGTAAGCAAGACAAATACATTCAATATCCTCCTGCTAAAACAGTCTCCCACCCTGTTTACTAAAGGTGGTGAGTAGAAAATGTTCTGAGCTCAGGATCAGAGCTAGGTTCAAATCCCAGCTTGCCACTTACTGGTAAAGGGACCTTGCTAGGGTAATGGGTTGAGCCAGTGCTACTCCAGATGTGGTCCTTGAAACAGCATCATTTTCTAGGGGCTTCCCAGAAATTCAAATTCGAAGGCACCACCTCAGGCCTACTGAGTGTGAGTCTCTGATGGTGGGGACCAGGAATCAATGTTTAAATAAGCGGCTCCAGGGAGACCTGGATGGCTCAGTGGGTTAAGGGTCTGCCTTTAGCTCCACTCATGGTCCCAGTGTCCTGAGACTGAGTCCTGCATCGGGCTCCTTGCTCAGTGGGGAGCCTGCTTCTCTCTCTGCCTGCTGCTCCCCCTGCTTGTGCTCTCTCTTTCTCTGTCTGTGGAAAATACATAAATAAAATCTTTTAAAAATAAAAATAAATAAATAAACAAGCCCTCCAAATGCACGCTAAAAATGAGAGCCACTCACCTGAAATATCAACATCTCAATTCCCTTCCTTCAATGGATTCTTTATGGCAGAAAACCCAACACCAAACAGCTTAGAAAGAACAGGAATTCAGCAGTACACAGAACCAAAATTCAGAGTTGGAACTACCTTCCCATGAGGCCTGCTCCAGCACCTCCATGTCACCTAGGGTCCCCTTATTTTGAGTTCCTGACATCCTGGTATAAAGAGGGCTAGAAAGGGTGATTCAGCTGAGGTCTAAAGTTTTTGCAGACCTCAGTTTGAAAACTGACATTCGTATCATTCACATGTTAACCAAGCTGCCCCCTCAATGTCCAGCATCATGTGGGTGATGAGACCAGAGGCTAAGCCACTCTGCACTCCCCCGGTTCTCCCTGGCTTGCGGTTCCCCAACACACCATGCTAGGTCATGCCTCCCTGATTTTGAATGGGTTGTGTATTTTTTGTCTGAATTGCCCTTCTTCGGCAGGACCATCAGGAGAACTCCCGTTTCTCACTCGGAAACTACCTGGACATAGACTCCTTTCTAAAGCTTTCCTTAGCTCCCCTGCCAACCCACTCATTGTGCTCCCGAGGCCCCTGCCATGTGCTCTTCTTCTGCTTGGGGTCCTCAGGGCCAGTATGTGCATATGTAATCTGTCTACCTCCCTAGACGGTGAGCTCCTTGAAGACACAGCCCTTGTCTCATCATTGAAAAGCTTCTAGCTCCTGGCACAAGGCCCAGCACAATGCAGATGCTTACAAATCATATTGAACCCAACTGATCCTTCTCAGAATCGTAGGTGTCTGTGGAAGGCTAGGCTTAACACTGTGAAGGACACTGTGAAGGACACAGGGCATTAACCTATAGCTTCCATGGAGCTCACAGAAGTCCAATCAGTCCAACAGCAATTTGAGAAGGCTCAGCAATGATCTGGACTGGAGAAACAGTGTCCAACAGAACTTTCTGCAATCAAGGAAGCATTCTCTATGTGCACTGACTGCCACGGTAGCCACTAGCCACATGAGGCTATGGAACACTCCAAATGTGATCAGTGGACCCGAGGAGTAGAATGTTCAATTTTATTTAGTTCTACTTAATTTAAATGTCTATAGCCGTATGAGGCTATCAGCCACCATCTTGGACATCGCAGGTGTCCGGGGTGACTTGGAGTAATGTGGTGCAAAGGGGGGGGGGGGGGCAAGATTATTCTAGAAGTAGTAGCATATACTGAAGCACGTCCGGGAACCCTAAGGCAACCCTAGCCGTACTTCCCAAAGCAGGCTCCGTGCCCCCCAGTTCTGCCAGGTTCTCAGTGTCATGTGACACAGCAGATGCCAACAGCCACTTGGGAGCTAGACTGCAGGCATCAATTCTAAAGGTCTCTTCTGGGCTGAATTGGAATATGACGAATTATGCCAAAAGACATCCATGCTTCTATCCTTCTTAAGAATCTATTCCCCCATCCCAGAAAAATTCAAGAGGCCCTATGAATTACAAAGACGCTGGAACATTTTTCTTGGGTTGTATTCCCCTTGTATAGGCTCTGTGGGAACTGGGAAATCCACAGCAGCAAACACCTCAGGAAGAGTCTGTGTGAGATGTGCTCAGCGAAGTCTAAGGGTAACACTAGGCTCCTGGGGGCTGGTGAATGGGAAGCTATCTAGTCCCCTTTTGGGGCTCCCTAAAATAGTAAGTAGAGAAAGCAACTTTTGAGAAGAACTTTCCCCACCAAGGCCTCTCAGCCATCTGTATGAACAGGAGCTGCTGTCTGAATGCCCCCCATCCTCAGTGGAGAGGGCTGACCTGTCTGGACTGGGAACCCCAGATGGGACCAGAGGGATGGGGCTCACCTCCTGAGAGCCAAGAGGTTGAATGAAGTGGGAAGGTGAGCAGGTGAGCTGAGAACCGAGAAGACAACAGGGGCTACCGGAGGACAATTTGGAACTGACAGGGTGGGGAGGCTGAGACCGAAAGTGGGCAAAGACTGGAGCCAGGGGTCTGGGACACAAGCACGAGTTGGCTGGGAGCCAACAATGGATGTGTGTGTGCTGTAACACAGCGATGGTACGAGTCCTGAGTGCGAACAAATGTCAGTCTCAACAGGCCACTGAGTAAAACAGTAGCTTTGGAGGAGGAAACAAAAATAAAAACCAGAATGATAATAAATGCACACATTGACTAGAAGAAGCATGCAGACAATGAATTACATTGATTGTTTTTCAAAACTTAAACTAACCTTATATTCCTACAATAAATGTCACTTGATAACAATGTGGTTTTCTTTTTGTACGTTGTTAGACCTGATTTGCTAATATTATGGGAAGGATTTTTGTGTTCAGATCCATGAAGGGTATCAATGTGTGATTTTTGTTTTCTTGAAACCTCTGTGTCTGGTTTTGGTATCTGGGTAGTACCAAACTCTTAAAAATGAGCTGGGGTAAGCTTCAGTTTATCTTTTTTTCTTAAATACTTGGAAGAATTTACTAATGCCATCTCTGGCCCTAGAATTTTCTTTGGGAAAAAACTTTTAATTACAAAATTAAAATTAATCAATTGAAAGGATAGGGAACTATTCATATTTTTTATTCTATTTTTTTAAGATTTTATTTATTTATCTGACAGAGAGATCACAACTAGGCAGAGAGGCAGGCAGAGAGAGAGGAGGAAGCAGGCTCCCTGCTGAGCAGAAAGCCCAATGTGGGGCTCGATCCCAGGACCCTGAGATCATGACCTGAGTCGAAGGCAGAGGCTTAACCCACTGAGCCACCCAGGCACCTTTTTATTCTTTTTTGAGTAAGTTTTGTAATACATCTTTTTTTTAGAGATTTTGTCCTCTTCATCTTTTTCAAGTGTATATTATTTTGTGTCTTTGTGTATGTGTTTATTCAAGCCATCTAAACAAACAAACAAAAAAGGCAGTTTGCTCATTTCTCCTCCCACCCCCACTTCCCACCTCTGGAAACCACCAAGCTATTGAGCTTGGTACTTAGTAAAATTCCACACATGAGAGAGATCATACACTGTTTTTCTGACTTAATTCATCTAACATAATACCCTCAAGATTAATTCATGTTTTTACAAATGGCAAGATTTCATTCTTTTTTACGGTTGAGTCATATTCCATTTACTATCCATTCACCCATCAATAGACATTTAGGTGTTTCGATATCTTGGCTCTTGTTAATAATGCTGCAAAGAACATGAAAGTGCAAGTATCTTTCCAAGTTTGTGTTTTCATTTTCTTTGGATAAATACCTAGAAGGGGAATTTTTAGATCATGTGATAATTCTGTTTTTAGCTTTTGAAAAACCTCCATACTGTTTTTCATTATGGCTACATCAATGTACATTCCTACCAACGGTGCACGAGTGTTCCCTTGTCTCCACATCCAAAACCTGTTATTTCTTGTCCTTTTGTTAATAGCCAATCTAACAGGCGTGAGGTAATAGCTCAGGTGGTTTTGATTCCCATTTCCCTTGTGATCGATGTTTAGGCTCCTTCTGAAAAGATGTACCTGTTGGCCATCTACATGTCTTCTTTGGAAAAATATCGACTCAGGTCTTCTGTTCATTTTTTTTTTTAATCAAAAGGGGTGTTTTTGTTTTTTGTTTTTTGTTTTGTTGTGGGGGGTTTTTTGCTGTTGTGTAAGTTCTTTATATATTTTGGATATTAGCCTCTCATGAGATGTATAATTTGCAGTGATTTTCTCCCTTTAGGTAGGTTGACTTTTCATTTCTTGACAATTTCCTTTGCTATGCAAAGCTTTTTAGTTTGATGTAGTCTCACTTGTTTATTTTGCTTTTGTTGTCTTTGCTTTGAGTGTCAGATTACAAAAAATCACCACCAAGACCTCTGTCAAGTTGCTTACCACTTTATTTTCTTTTAGGAGTTTTAAGGTTTTAGGTCTTTCATTCAAGTCTGTGATCCCTTCAGAGTTGTGATCAGTGTACAATGGTGGTCCAATTTCATTCTTCTGCATATGCCTGTTGAAATTCACATTACTGATCAAAAGTCAGAGTCTTTGCATATTTCCTTATTATTCTTCCTTTTTTCATTCTTCGTATTTGTAGCTTTTGTTTTCTCTTATTTTTTCCAATTCAGTCTCACTAGAAGTTTAGCAATATTATTGATCTTTTCAGGAACAAGCTTTGGTTTTATTGATATTTCTCAATTGCTGTCTGTTTTCTATTTCATTGATTTCTACTCTTATCTTTATTATTTCCTTCCTTCTTCCTACTTTGGGTTAAAAGCTTTTCCAACTTTACATATGTGGTTCCCTCTTAATGGAACCCTCTTCCCCAAGTCTTCTCTCGTTCATTCTTACCTACCCTTCAGATTGACTTATTCATCACTTTATAAGGGAAGCCCGCAGAAGCTTCCTCAGCAGAAGAGACAGACTGGGATGGGCAGAATCAATGGCGACTCTGGCTGTCACTGTGCTGGCCTGTAGAGGAATGGTACTTAAGTTCTTTAGAAGCCCAAAGAAGCAGACCATTCTGGGACCATGCTTAGCCAACACTAGAATACACACAATCCACCTGGGAAGCATTTTAAATGATACCCACTTCTTTGTTTTTGCTCATTTCATTTATTTATTTATACTCCTTTCCAATATCTTTTTGCACTAGATTCAATATCTCCTTTCCGTGGTCACAAAGGACTCTTACTAGGGAAAAAGCCAGAAGTATCATAAAGTCAAATATCGGCTCATAAATGCAAGAGAGTTTCTGCATGTTTTAAACAGGTGCTAGTTTTCATTTTTTAAAAACACTGGCTTCAAACACTGTTTATCTTGATTACTGAGGTTTTAAGATACTCTCTTAAATTTCACACCTAAAGCAAGTGCCTCACCTGCCTACCCCAGTGCCATCCCTTAGGGAATGCACTGATAAAGTATGTGTAAAGTACAGAATAGGACTTAGCAGCCCTGAAATGCAGCTCCTGAAGTCACTGCCATAAATTCAGTAGGGCTAAGTGAGTGGTGCACTGGAAACTCCAAGACAGAAGGGCCACCTCTCCCTGGGGGAGCAAAACGTGATGCTATTTGAGTAGGTCTTAAAGACGGAGTAGGAGTTTGTCAGGCAGAAAAGAGGGACACTCTTCCAGAAAAACTTTCTGGACACCAACAAGACATTCCGCGTGGCCATACCAGGATGGGTGGAGTGGCCCGATGACAGACGAGGTGGCTTAGTGTGGAAGTCCGCTAACCTCTGCAGAGCACACTGCCTTAGCCTCAGTTTCCAAGATCATCCAGTGGGAACCATAATCTCCCCTGGAGGAACTGAGTGAAATGGTGACTGGGAACTCTGGAATCTATAAGGCTGGGCTGGTGAGTCATTACATAGTAAAATTCCCTCACATTCCATGATTACTCCATCCTCCTGCCTGATTTGGGGATGACCTCGGCATACATGTTCATATCAGATGAGGAAGCCATTACAACTCTGAAAATGCAACTTCACTGAACTGAGTGGAGAAGAGCCCTGCAGAGTACTGATAAGTAGGCTGTCCCCTCTTCCCTTCTTGCCTCGAAGCCTCCTCCCCAGCTTTCTCCAAGTGCCGTGGCTGTCCCCAGAATCTCATCCTGGCACTGACCTTCATGGACGCCGTCACCATGGTCCTGTCCTTACTGCCCAGGCCTCCAGGAACAGGCCAGACAGTGCAGTGGGAGGGAGCGGATGGGGACACACCCTCTTTGTTTCTCAGAAAGGAGATGCCACAGACGATTCAGCAAAAGTTGAAGCAAATCATGGCAGGCACAGTGAGCAATTAGAGCAAGCACACTGCCCTCCACTAGTTACACCCAGCCTTCGGAATGTTAGCTGCACCCCTTCCCCAACGGTCATTCTGGGTCATTTGGTTGTTGCACACATTCTGGGGTCACGCTCAGCTGTTGGACTGCTCATTCACACGGGCACCCCGTAGACGTTCTGCACTTGCTCAACACCACCTACACTCATAGACCTCATGCTCAGGGGTGGCCGACCTCCAGGACTGAGGTGCTGCCAGGAAGAGTGGGGCCAGGGCGGTGGGTAAGAAGAGGACCTCATTTTCTTAGGGAGTCATTTTCCTGTCTCAGGGAAGTGCTGTCATATTGCTGAGTGTCTCGTTTTTGCTTTTCCCTTTTGCCTCTTCCTACTGAGTCACAGAATAACCTCCATGAACTACGTGCTCTTCCATGGGCTCTTCTTCCTCCTCTTTCTTCCCCTGATTCCTTTACACCACAACCTGTACCACAGTCCACTCTGGAACTAATTTATGTGCACATCACTTTAGAGTTTCTGAGCCTCCCTTGAACCTCACAGAGATGAGGAGACAGTGTCATGTCAGCCAACAGACTCGTACAACCTCATGCCAAATAGAGAACATCTATTGACTTAGCTACCTCTTGACCTATAACCACACCATCTACTCTTCTCCCCGTTATGGCCTTCACCTTCTTAGCGACTTGGTCTACCACTGCCTAGCTCCCTGGCTGTGTTTTCTCATCTGTAAAATGGGAGTCATTCCAATGGTATCCATGACCAGATGATGGGAAACCCAGAAAAGTTGATAAATCTGTGTTTCAAAGGTATGCACTTTAAACATTGTTTAAATGTATATTCATTTAGCAGGAGTAGGGATAGGGATGGGGGTAGTTTAATAGAGGACGCTGGGATTTCCCAGGAGAGACTGAGAGGAGATCGTGGCCTTGGCCGGGAGATTGTGGGCCTTGGCTCGTGTTCTGTAGGGCTCTGGCCTCCAGGAGGTTTGGGAGGTGGGGGAACCCTGTATGACAGAGAATAGGTTTGCACTTCTCTCTGGTTGGGGACCTCAACTGACTTTACTTGTCTAGTGGATTCTAATAATTTTAGTGCCCCTTAACTATGGGCACTAAAGATGGGTCTGGCTGAGCTTCACCAGAGGATTAGATAAGAAGATGCATGGGAAATGCAGAGCAGTGCTGGGTACATAGTAGAGGATTTATTAAAAAGGGGGAGGGTGGGTAGTTGAGGCTAGAGTGTAATTTCCCAGCCCAGAGCAGAATTCAGTGCTTGCCTCAGGCTCTGTATCCATAAGGCCTTCTGGCCAGGCTGGCTCTGCCTCCCACCAGCGAGGAGACCAGGAAACCGCTCTGATTTTCCAAACAAGAGGCTCTCTGAGCCCTCAGGGTCAACAGAGACCCTGCTTCCCCGCCCGAAGGTGGATGGTTTGGCTGCCGAGTTCCCTGAAAATTGGTTCTGCATGTTGCCGACATCAGGCCGAACGTTTGCTCAGCACACAGCCAAGAGGGCCCTCCGGGGAGGCTGAAACCCCACACCAGCCCCACCATCCGCCCCCAGCCATAGGCTGCCAAGCCGCTGCCCGCAGCCAACTCCCATGGCCAAGTGGTGGGAGAGCAGGGCACCGCGACTGGCCTGGACATCCTGGAGCCCCTCCTGCCCCCTCTCCTCACCCTCACCCCCCAGGTGGCAGTCCTGACGCCACCTGGTGGCTCTAAGGGGAACTGCACCAGCATGGCAGCCCCTCTCTGGCCGTGGCCTGGGGACTCCCACCTCCTGTGTTGCTGGAAGGCTAAACCCACAAAAGATGGTCTTCTCCCCTTCCAGGAACTCCCTCGGGCTGGGAAATGTGGTTCCCAAGGCCAGGCTATTTTTAAACGCCAGCATCCACCATGCAGATGCTCTGTTTATGGCTGATGTTCCAAGCCTGTGAGAGGAGGCGTGCATTTAACCAAAGGCAGATGCCAGGCTGGGAGTAATTAGGGTGGGATGGGCCTGTCTGTTCCCAGGCCTGGGCAGCTGGGCAGGGAGAGGGCCAACGGGCCACCCTGAGGCTGAGGTTTCTACTCAGCAAGGAGACTCTGGGCCCTAGCCAGTGTCTAAGAGGCTATGGCCCCCAGGCAACTCTTGACGATTTGGGGAGGTTGAGGGGGGAGGCAAGAGGCCACTTACTACTCCCTTTTTAATTACTATCATCATGACTATCAACAACTCTACCTAGAGGTAGCACCTTATAAAAAGTAAGCATGATTTTCTCCGTTTTGCTGATGAGGAAGCTGATATTCAGAGCCATTTAGATACTCACCCAAGGTCCCCTAGGCACTAAGGTCTTTGATATTTTGAGGTTTTTCCAACGGGGGAATCTGACTAGATATCCTGCCATACACGGCTTCAGTCACTGTCAGGATCAAAGCCCCTCAGGGGCTGTTCAGTTTGTTCTTTGAGACCCTGAGCCTGCCTTACAGCCTGACCTCCCTCCCCACCCCTACCCCCCACCCCCCACCCCCCACCTCGCTTCTCAGACATCCCAGGCTTGTGCCAGCCCCATGTTACTACCTTTAAAGACTTTTCCATGAGTTCTTTCCTGAGTCCTCTTCACTCTTGCCACCACCTCAATGGGGTCCTGATCTCAAAATACCTATAATCTGATTCGGGGTCTAGTGACCCCCCTTGACTAAGATCATCTTGGTCCCGCTTAGCATGCGCCTGGCTCAGAAAAGGCTTTTCTGTTGTTCAGGGAGTATGTGAATACTTCCCAACTGCTTGGCATTGTGCTGAGAAGGAGAAGGTGCTACGTGAGTTCTTGAGGCCTCTAAGGTCTCCTTTGAGAAAAGACTATCTAAAATAAGGCAGGGCAGTGTGAGTGACCTGTCAACCAGGCCCGTTGATGAAGGAGGGGGAAGAGCAGAAAGGTGGTAATAGGGAGATTAGATTGAGTCTTAAAAGATGAGTTCCATTGTGGGGGGAGGTCAGCAGGACCTACTTCAGCTGGGGACAGGGAGCACAGTAGAATTCTCTGGTCTGTTCCCATAGCCCCCTACCTCAGACCTGGCAGTCTACACTTCAGAGGCCTCAGACCCCAACCAATTCTGGGAGGAAGAGTTAACAGAAGCAGCAAACCAGCCTGAAATAAGGACTAATGGGAAGTTTTCCACCCCACTCCCTCTTAGAAACTCATAACTGCCTTGGTTTCCCTGATTAGCCCTTTGGTTCTCTCAGGATCCAGGCCCTGGCCTGAACCCCCAGCAGCTGGCTTAGTCCCAAGACTGAGCCAAACTCCCCATTTAGACTACTTCTCCAATTGTGCCTGAACTTGGCTTTGAATGCCTGACACGCTGCCCATCACCCCAATGCCAAAGCTCCTCATACCTAGATCCTCAACCAAGCTCAGCTGCAACCCTGACCCAGGTCAGCCTCCATTTACTTGCCTGCCTGGGATCTGGCATCTGTCTTCTTCCTCTAGTTCTCTGGGTCTGGCGCCCGGCATGCTTTGTGCCAGAGAGTGGGGGGCCAGACTTTGAGAGGCCTTGAACACTGAGCCAAAGAATGTGGACACTGTGTGGTAGCAAGATACATAGCCCTTGTGGGCTCCTGTGGGGGCATCGTGACTGTGCCTACTGCGGACAGGGAGGCAGCCGGAGGCCAGGGTGGAGGGTCATGTGTTCTGAAAGGCAGAGCTCACCACGGTCAAGTGCAAAGAGCGGGAACCCTAAGGGAACATCAGATGGATGCCCTTCACAGGCTGGATGATGACACTGTGGATCAGAGAGGAGAGGACAATAGCCTGGTATTACACAGCACAGGCATTGCCAAGTCAGCAAGAGTGTTTGGGCTTCTTAAGAAGATCTTTGGAGGTCCCCCATTTTTCCCCAGGAGGCAGCAGGAAGCAAAAGCATGAGCTTGGATTGAGGGTGTTCTGAGTTTCTGTCCTGGCATTCCCATTCACTAGCTGTGTGACCCTGGACAGGTCATTTAACATCTCTGAGCTTAAGGTTTTTTGCCTTCCAGATAGAGACAATGCTGGCTTCTTACAGGGCTGTTAGAAGGATTTAATGAGGTCGTTGCCACGAAGGTACCCAACACAGGAGCCTGAACCAGCAGAGCCTCCACTCTCTTAACCATACTTAGCTGTTGGGGAATCCAGGGATCACTAGAAAGAGGTAACAGCTAGCTGGATGCACCAGAGGGGAGAGGCCCAGAAAGGGGACAGGAGGCATCAGATGTGGGCCTGGCCCTAGAGGTACCCCCCTAGTCCAGAGGCTGGAAGAACCCAGGCAGCGGGCAGTGCACGAGGCTCCAGGCCTAGAAGTCACTCTCCAGCGTCTCCCGTTGGCCTCCAGAAGCCCCCAGGCTCTTCCAGGAAAAGCTGCAAGGCCTTTGAACTGCACGGGCCCTGGGCTCCTTGCTGGGCTAAGGCTGGGGAGGCAAATATTTGGGCAGCCCCTGGGCCGCTTCTGGCGCTTTCTGTCCTCCGTGCCGGATTGGCCTGTGCCAGGGGTGCCCAGTGCGAGGTGAGGGCCCGAGCCCGGGGGCGGTGGGCGGACACGACGCCCGCGGCTCCCAGGCGCCTCCAGCGGAAGCCCCCGGCGGAAGTCCCCTGCGGAGGACGGAAAATGCCGCTGGGGCCGCTCAATCCATCCTGTTGTGATCCCCGGGGCTGGCGTCACCCGGTCCTGTCCAAAAAATGTGTCGTGCAAGGTCTGAACTCATACTTGTGTGTCTGCCACAGGAGCAGGGGGAGCAGGGCGCGGGGGCCGCCGAGGCCCATAAAAACAACCCCGAATGTTTCATTTGCTTTTTTACTTTTTGGTTACAGACCACTTGGCTGGCCGTGCCAGCTGGGAGCCGGGGCCCAGCAAGAGCGCAGAGTTATGGGGCAGCGCTAAGTGCTCTGTTTGTACGAAACTGCCAAAATGTTAGTACAAAGTGGTAGTTGTTTGTGCTGCAGATAATAACTGATGGGCTCCCGGGCGGGGGGCGGACGCCTTGTTATTATGGCCGCGGCTCTTCTGAGGAACGCAGCAGCCGCCTGAGAGTGGCAGTAATATTTTTCTGAGCACACAGGGCCGACCTGGCAGTTAATGGGCACGCCTGGGCCTCATGAATCAGCCCTGAGAGGGGTGGAGGCCGGCCGCTGGTGTTTATCTGATTCTTGGGGTTTGCCCTCACCAGCCAAAATAGCCCATTCCTCCGAACGTTCCAGAAACCACTGTACTGTGGAGGGAGTAGCAAGGCTTGTTCAGAATGCCAAGAGCCTGGGTGTCCTGCTTTGCGGAACCCAAGGAAGCTGTCATCTAGAGGGGGCTCACGGCCTGGCAGTTGGGCAGTGGGAACGGGGCCCCAGAAGCACGCTGAGACATTGCTGGAAGAGAATGTTTTCCCCGAGTGTGAGGCTCTTCTGGAAGACGGCAAGAAGTTGTACCTGAATTGTGGTGTCTGGCAGGGTCCGTCTTCAGCTTGAGCTACATCGCTCTGACCGGGTCACTTCTCAGGTTCTCAAGGGGGTTATAAGCCCACCCGCAAGAGTCTGAAGGTTTGAGGGTGCTGAGCAGTCCCCCCTCCCCAGGGGATGTGTGTTTGTATGCACACAGACACAGGCTTGGTTCACCTTACGCCCAGAGGCAGAGAGAAAATTAAGGCATTTGTACAATGGACTAGACATTGATCGCTTCATTCATTGCATTTACTGGGCGCCCACTCCTTGCCAGGTTCTTCTCTAAACATTGAGGACAAAGCAGTGAATCAAACCAGGAAAAAAAAATCCTTGTCTTCACTGAGCCTACATTCTAGTGCACTGTGACAAAGTACAATTGAACACACGGATATATAATCCATCACCCAATGAGAAGGGCTAAGAGGAACAAGAAAGCAAGGTGAAAAGCAAACAACAGAGTAGGCAGAGCTGGGGAGGTGGGAGAAGTGATCAAGTTAGCCGAGTTTGCTGTGGTGTGTGGAGCTCAACAGTCCAGATGGCAGAGAAGTAAAGGGACATCACGTGTGTCCAGTTAATGTTTTTCCCTGGAATGCTAGGGAAGACAGTGGGCACTTTACATGTCACCTCGAGATCACGGTAGGAAGCCAAGTAAAGGTGGCCATTATCAGGCCCTTGAGACAAAGAAGGAAATCAAGGCTCAGAGAGGCTGCTGGTATGAGTGCAGGGCTGAGATTGTCACCGAGGCCTGTCAACTCTAAAGCCCATGGCTTCCCACCTGTCTGAGTTTGCTTCTGGCTGTGGTCATGGCAAAGCTTACTAGCCTTGGAGTGAGACAGAGCTGGCTTTGAGTCCTGCCCCCCACTGCGTGCTGGCTATGTGGTACGTTATTAGCTCCTGTTTCCTCATTCCTCATAGGATTTCTGTGAACAATAAATAAGATATTTCTCCCTATAAATATATGTATAAACCTGATGCCTGGGAGAAGAGGCCCCCTATCAATGGCTAAACTAATATTAGCCTTCTAATTTTCTCCAGTGCATGAGAGCCCTGCACAGAGGAGCATTTGCCCAGCTCCCCTGGTGCCAGAGGCTGCACTTGGCCCTTGGATTGAGCAGTCTTCCACAGTGCTCTGCAGCTTCTCAAGGGACTCCCGAGCCCCTGGCTACATTCACCTGGACACACACTGTGCCAGCTCTGGTGTCCCAGAGGCCCCGGATCTGCCAATGACTCTGATGGCACAGCTTCTCACAGAGGGCGAGAAACTCCTTGAGCCCAGGTCAGAGCTTTGTGCCCGGTTGCCAGCCAGTTCTCAGTCATTTCCTTTTTCAGAAAGAGGAGCATCTGGTAGCAAAGGCTAGTAAGGTGTCTTGAGACTCATTTCTGCTTCCCACTGGAGAAAGGTGGGGTGCCTGGGGGCAGGACATCCTGCGGCTGGGGAGTCCTGCTGGATGGATCCGCCAGAGCCAGGAGGAAGCCACCGGCCACTGACGCTCGGTGGTGAGCGCTGCCTCTGTCCTTTAGCAGCTTTCTCATCTCAGATCACGGAGGAGGATGTTCCCAGCTGTACTCTGGAGCTGATCTGTGGGAGGCTGTGTTTATTTGCTGAATTTTCTTACTGCCTCTAGATAGAGCCTCTAAGGGTCATTACAAATTCAAAACGTGTGCCAATCTGGAACATTGCTAGAGAGCCCATTTTTAGTCCAAGAAGTTCTTAAACCCCTCTAAGTATGGAGAAGGGGATAGTGTGGAACAAACTAAAAATCATCTCTCAGTGTCTGTCCTTTTTTTCAATATTAGTAGACTTTTTATCAGGATATAGGTTGCTCACCTAATGCCAGTATGCCCCAGTCTCCACTGTAAGTAGGCATAGTCATTTGACCACATTTTGTTCAATGCGGTTGAGTGGAAGTGCTGTGAACAATTTCTGAATTACGTTTTTAAGGGGGAAGATCTTGGTCCTCCAGGCTGCTTCCTGGAACAGGGCAGGGCGACACCCAAGGGATGGCAGAACAACAGATGGAAGACTCTGGGGCCACTGGCATTATGAACTCATAACATCAAGCCTGGATTGCTTATTGCACGAGAGAGAAATACACTTCTAGCTTATTTAAGCTACTGTTATTTCAAGATTTTGTTACAGCAGCTGAATCTCTATCCCATTTAATACAGAGAGGATTTATGGGTCTCTTAGCCATCCCCAAAAAGCTAATGCTCCAGAATGGCATTAGCAAGAATGGCAAGGCAAGAGAACAGACCTAACTCCTGGAGTGAAGATGTTAATGCTGCCAATAGCATCTTCTTACCTTGACACCAACACATCCCTGGTAGCCTTGGGGCATGCATTGAGGATAGAGACTCAGAAGGGTGGAGTGATTTGCCCAAGATCACATGTGAGGGAGTGACAGCCAAAATCAGAACTCAGGGTGTCTGATTCCTAATCCAGTCCTGTTTCCCCTACAGCAGAGCTTCCTGCCCATCTATAAATCTATAAATAATGTGTGAAGTGTGCATGGTGTAGGGAAGGGAGGGAAGGAGAGCTATAATCCTGTTCCATTCTTTATGTGAGAAGATTAAAGTAGCAAGCTAGGGGCTCCTTCCAGGGACAGCTGGAGGAGTCACACTCGCTGACCCCAGTGTGCTGCCCTTCAGTCTCTAGCCTGCAGCCTCTGCCCTCTGCAGGTTCTAGAACAAAGTCGTTCACTGGTCCCAGCGACACCTTTAGAAGCATGAAGTTCTCCAAAGGGCAACTGGGGGTATGATTCTGCAGGGAACATATGTAGGGACCCAACTGTGACTGTGATCTTTAGAGATGAGTAGATGGCCAAAGAAATCCAAGGGGCCCAATATGGCCTCATCTGTGCATGGCAATCAGGCCACCTACCTCACTGGGCCTCTGTGAGATTAAAGGAATAATGCATGTCAGGGTGCTACATAATGTAAGGGCTGTCTGAGTGACAGCTCATGAAGTTAGTAAGACTAGAAAATCAAAGGTTTGTCTAGTTTCTACTTAACTCAGAGAAATGGAAATAATTGATGTGTAACTGTAAAGGGTGTGGCCCCTCCAAGTGTCCCGCTTTATGTGTCTGGGCAGCGTCCAAGGTGGTAGGGTGGAGGTGGGAATTCGGAGCCTTCAGCTTGCTATGTGACCTTGAATGAGTCATTTAGCTTCTGTCTTTGTTTTCTCATCTGCAAGAATCCACTGGCTGTAGATCCACTCTGAGTCGATCGTTAATGAAAATCTGCTAGAATCCTTAATTTGGTTTATGTATTTTCTTAATTACTGGTATCAGATTTTTCCTATTCCTGTTTCAGATTTTTTTCTCTCTTTTCATGAGTGAGATTGGCCACCAATTTTTTTCTCTTTTTTTTTCCTACTATTGTTTTGTGGTTTGGGTAACAATATGATACTTCACAGAATGAGTCTGGGCGTGTGACAAACTGCTGGTTTGTCCTCCAGCTCTCATCTCTACATTTTCCTGGACACAATTGCAGAGTTGGAGACTACAGTTTTCAGTCTCCATTGAGCTGAGTGTGGCCCATCCATGTGATCGAATTAGCAGGAAAGCAATACAAGTTTAAAATAAGTTGCTTGCCCTGGATTCTTTCTCTCTCTTTCTGCAAGCTGGCAGACAAATGTGTCCATGACTAAGCTTCAACCATGCAGATGAAGACAATCAATATCCTAAAAAATGATTAGGAGTCAAAATGAAAGATTGCAGTCACTCAATAAACAGGTAAAGCAGATCTGCTTTAGCCAGCCTAGTGGTGCTGGAGTTTTGGTTCATTGGTTATCTTTTTGTTACTGACTTAGCACCTTAGCCCAATAGGAATATATTGGAAATGGGTTATAAACTCCTTTATGGCTTAGTATATGGTTGATTTGTATAAATGGCTTTTATGTGCTTGAAAAGATGTGTTCCAACTAACGCCTGGGTATAGAGCTTTAACCAAGTTAGTTGATTCGGCTGTTCAAATGTCTGCATCTTTCCTAAATTTTTGTCTGCTCCATCTGTCAATAATTAGAAAGATATGTTAGACTTTTCCATTCTGAAGGTAATTTTTCATTTTCTCTCTATACTTCTAGCAAGTTTATTTTGTTAGAGGAATATAAGTTAATAGCCTTTATAACTTCCTAGAGATTGACCTTGTTCTAGAGGAATGACTCCACTGCTTTTTGTCTTCAACTATATTTTTATGTCAGTATCTCTACCCCAGATTTATTTAAACTCATTCTATTTTTCCATCCTTTTACTTTCAACCTTTTTGTATTCTTTTTTAGATCTATCTCTTTTAAACAGCATCTAGTTATATTTTTTATTCACTTTTGTAAGTTCTGTATGTTAGTTGATGACTTTAACCCTTTTATATTTGTTGTGGTTATTGATGTATTTGTATGCATTTCTTACAGTTTACTCTGTACTCTCTCCTTGCCTCTTTTTTTCCTGTATTTCTGTTTTTTTTAATTGATTTTTATGGTTACTGCTGCTTTAATTTTTTTTTAAGATTTTATTTATTTATTTGACAGAGAGAAATACAGCCAGAGAGGGAACACAAGCAAGGGGAATGAGAGAGGGAGAAGCAGGCCTCCCGCCGAGCAGGGAGCCCATGTGGGGCTCGATCCCAGGTCTCCGGGATCATGACCTGAGCCGAAGGCAGTCACTCAACCAACTGAGCCACCCAGGCGCCCCTCTGCTGCTTTAATTTTTTAAGGTTTTTTTTTACTTCTATGTTTTTGCAGGTTATACATTTAATTTCTATTCTAAGTACTACATTTGCTTTTTACCTTACATACTTAGCATTGTTAAACACTAAATGTTTCTCCTCAACAGTGTAAGACAACACAAAAATATTCAAATGCTTTAATATAGTCACCCTTCTCCTGACTTACATGGCACTGTCATTGAGTATTTTAGGTCTGTTTTTTAAATCTCATACATTACATTTTCTTACACTGTTATTGTTCTTATGATTATTATTATATTTTCCATGGCAACAATGTCTGGTTTATGTTTACCTACGTCTTTACCAATTTCTTTGTACTTTGTCATACTTCTTTGGAGATCATCTTCCTTTTCTCCAAAGTTCATTATTTAGAAGTTCTTTGAGAGAAGGTCAGTTGATTGTAAACTCAGTTGTTGTTTATCTGAATGACTTCTTTTCTTGCCTTCATTCTTGAAAGTAGGGTTTTTTGTTGTTGTTTTGTTTTATTTTGGCTTTTTTTTCACCCTCCAGCTACTTATTTTCTCCAAGCATTTTGATGATCTTAGTCTACTATTTTTTGGCTTCCATTGCTGTTGAGAATTTTGCTGTCAATCTAATCGTCATTTTGGGGGGATGACCTGCCTTTGTTCTTTTTCTGCTTCTAAGATCTTTTTAAGTGGTTTTATGCATGGTCACTACAATATTATAGGCGTGGATTTATTTATTTAGTATTATTTAATATATTTATGTTTCTGCATCTGAAGACTTATGACATTTCATCCATTTTGGAAAATTTCTCAGCAATTACCTCTTTGAATATTGGCTCTCTTTAATTTCTTACTACTCCTTCCCATTTTATCGTTCATCTTACTTACCTTCTCATATCTGCCTTCTCCTCATCAAACTACACTCTCATAAATTTCTTCATCTCTATCTTTCAGATCACTAATTCTCTATTCAGTTGTGTCTGATTTTCAGTTTAGCCTAACCACTGAATTTTTAATTTCAAGATCATCTCTTCTGCAAGTTCTAAGTTACTCATTTTCACAGCTGCCTGGTTATCTTTGATAGTTGCTTGGCCCTTGTACATTTTTAGCTCTTTATTTTAGTTCTTTTTAGAATTTAGTATAAGCTTATTTTATAGTCTATATATTACAATTCCAATATCTAAAAGTTTTGAAGGTCTAAATCTGTTTGTCATTTTGCTGATTCGCATTCATTTCATATCTCTCTGGTAATTTCTATTGTGAGCTCATTTTGAATTGAACTTATCTGAGAATCTGGTCAGATCTAAGTTGGTAGGTTATTATTTCAGGGAAAATTGATATATACTTCTGTTGAGACCAAAGGAGCTCTAGAGATCTGGATCCACTTTAGTCCCTGTCAAAGACCCTCTGATTGAAGATGAAGTCTTGGGCTCAGATCTCTGACCTTGCCTTCTACACAGGGTTTAGTCTCCTTATCAATGTTGACATTTGCCTTCAAGGAAACCCTGCCTTTTACATGTGAATTTCAGTTTGCTGATCTTGTTCCCTCTCTCTCTCTCTCTCTCTCTCTTTTTTTTTTTTTCTTTTTTTGGCTATGTCTGGCCATGGAAATTTCCTCCCCCAGCCCCACCTCCCCCTAGAGAGCCTGGAAATGTATTAAGAATTCCATTTGTTGTAATTAGTGCAGGATCCAATGGGAGGGCTTTTCAGAGTTTATTAGGCCTTACTACAGGCAGAGAAGTAGCACACACATTCTGCCCTCTAACTGAGTCTTTTTGGTTCAAAAAGGACAGATAGGCCGGGGCATTAGGAGCCACACAGGCTGGAGACAGGGCAGGGTTCTGGATGCTGGGTGATTCAGGCATAGGTCATACTGGCATGGATAGAGGTACTTCCTCGGTAAGGTCAGCAGTGAGGGAAGGATCAGATAGCAGGCCTGGAGGGAGAAGGAGGGGTTAAAAGCTGAACATGCCGCAGGGGTTGGTACCCCTGCAACTGGGCCAAGACAGAAAGGCTTTGAGGTTGTAGCAGTTGTCCCTCTTGGGCATCACCTTTGTTGCACAGTGCTGGGCTGAAATACTTAGTTTAAAGAGGCAGGGAGCAGCCATACAAATGTGGCTCTGTAGATACAAAGGGAGCCAAACACAGTCCCTGTCCACTGGGCATTTGATTACCCTGGGATTTGCAGCCAGTGCAATAGGATTTCAGAAAAGAATAAGGTCAGGGTGGGCTGGAAAAGGTGCACTAGGCTTTTTTCCTTGCATACCTTTGCATCTGTTCCCTCTGTCCATGATGATTTCTCTTTCCTTTCTACCCTGATGAGCCCCTATGCACTCTTGAAGGTCCAGCTCAATGGCAACCCTTCAGTGAAGACTTCTCTGACTGTCCCAGGGAGTTGGCGGCTCCTATTTGTGTGACCCACAGCCCTTGCTACATCTCTCTTCCCTGCTTATCTCAATGGTTACAAAGTGCCTCCTGCTCTGCCAGCTCATTCCTGGGCTCTGGGGCAGAAACCAGGCTTACTGACTTCTGTGTCCCAGACCACCAGTGTGGCCTGGTGGTATGAGTTCTTTACTCTGCAATCAGAGGCTAACCCCTCTTTTTAATGCTGGGCCACCTTGGCACAATGGCTTAACAACCCTGCTGTTACTTCAAGTTCCTCATCAGAAAACTGGACATAGAATAGTGCTTCTTCAAGGCATTGCTACAAAAGTTTAAAGAATTAACACTTAGACCCAGCTCGGCACATAGCAGGTACTCAGTACCTATTGTTTGTCATCATCCTGCATCAGCACTGAGTGCACAGAGCTAGGCATGGGTGCAATGAGGAACAGCGGGAGTTAGTCCAGACAGAGTCTGGTTTAACCAAGAAGGCAAGCACATTCCTGGAAGGGATTTCCAAGTTGCATGAAACTGAAGCCTGCCTCCCCAATCTAGCTCAACACAAGGAGGGTTTCTCAAGAGAGACAGCTGGGCTTGCAGGATGCAGAGGGGGTGCAGGATCCCACAGCCCTTCCCCAGTCGCTTTCTCTCATCTTTGTTTCATGCTTGGGCCTCATTCCCCTCTCTACAGGTCCACTCATTTTTACTTTCCATATCTGGAGCTTGTAGCTGACTGTGGTGTGAGCTCTACTGCCAATGGAGTCCCACAGCCCGATCCCACAGCCAATAGACTTGGTGTCCCAAATCAAATCCTCAAGGGACACATTCTGACTGTCGTAGTTCGCTTCAGGTGCTGCAGCTTTGAGTGAGCTGATGACAAAGAGAAGAGGGCGGTGTTAACCTGGTACTCAAATGATCAGGGAGGCCACTGTGGGGACCCTTAACTGACAGTAGGAAAGCAGGAACACAGGCTCGGAGCCGGGACTGCATCCTAGAACAGCCAGAAGAGCACAAAGCACCATGTAAGTCTATCCCTGGGCCTCCCAGAGTAGCCCAAGGGAGCTGAGAGCTGAGAGGCAGGCCTGGTGGACCTGGGTTAAGAAGGAAGGCCTCAAAGTCCTTTGTGTTGGGGCAGGGTTCTGCTAGGGGGCCCACCTGCCTCCACCTTCCAGCTTTGGGGCCGAGAAACCCCTACTGTCCTCAGAGGGACAACCACACAGTGTGTGAGCAGCTGTGGGAGGCAGCTCCGTGACTTGTCACGGAAGCATCATCCCTGACACGGCCACAGCCAGCGACTGCTCCAATGCCAGATGCGTCATTGGCATCCCACTGAGCCTCTGGCCTCCAAGCTGCTGAAGATGCTAACACAGCCAGCCCGGCTCCGGCCCCCCCTCCTTCAGCACTCGAGCCTCTTCAGCTCCAGCTCCTGTTTATTGGGGACTACATAGGGCCGACCACGCGCTGCCAGGTTCAGATACTAACCTGTGGTGCTTATGACGGTGATGATTATTTCTATCATTCAGAGAAGCAAACTGAGAAGCAGAAAGTGAAGAGGTTGCCTGAGGTCACAGAGCTCACAAATGGCAGAACTGCAACTTGGACACAGTCTTATAAACATGAGTTCTGTACCTCATTCCCACACTGCCTCTTGTGGGGAAGAACCGGAGGCCACCTGCCTTTAGTAACTGCCTTTTCAGTTCATTCAGTAAACAGAACATGTTTGCTGAGCACATATTATGTGTTAGACATGAGCATTGTGTGAAGGTAAATCAAATGTGAATCTTGCTGTTAAGGAGCTCACAATTTATCTGCCCAGATTGCAAAGGAAAGGCAAACACCTGTCAGAAAAGTTAGACTGAGCACTCACCCGCACAGAACAGACTGGTTCCCTCTCCGGTGGCTTCATGTTGCCCGTAGGATCAAGTCTAGGTTTCTCAGCAAACTCTCAAGCCTTGTCAAGGTCTGGTTCCACGGCTCTCTACAGCCTCATTTCCTCTCACTCTCCCTCCCGTGCCCCAGCCATGCTGCTCTGCTGTTAGTTCCCTAAAGGTGATGGCTCGTTCTCTTGGCTTTGCCTCATCA
>PITA01000248.1:0-78062 GCA_004023965.1 Spilogale gracilis
CTCTCTAGCTGTGTTTCTCTCTGTCAAATAAATAAATAAATAAATAAATTCTTTAAAAAAAAAAAAGTATACTGAAAACCTCCATGACAGTGACCAGAATACAAACACATAATCAATAGACAGCCTATGTCATATCAGGCTTTTTCAAAGTATAGCCATAGTTATACATTCTGCCTTTAATTTTATGTTCCATCGGAGATGATTTTTAACAGTTATTTCATTAAGATTACACCTCTATGAACAGTTGGGATATTTTTATTTTTTATATTATGCCTAATAATTTTTGGCATAATTTTAAGTTTAAGAGAAAAATTAATTTTGTGTTTCAGAATTTTCCAGATATGGTGAAAATTAAGTTGTCTGCCCAAGTAAAACCCCATATTTAAGAGCTATAAGACCATAGCAGCCAATCAAAATGAATTATTTTATTATTCTTTTTCATTTTTTCAAAAGATATAAAGGTATGTCTTACTAAACATTTCACTATTCTAGTATAGCCACCATCCATGCAGTGAAATGGTTATACTGTAATTTAAATACTCACATAATTACTCATTTCATACTAAACATCAAGTGTGCTAATAAAAGATGTCATAAAGGGTTAAAAGGGGAGTTAACGATCATTTAAAATAACATACTTTTCCATTAGCATTGCCTTGAATTTACAGTTAATTTAAAACTGAACACAAATCCACTCTAGGACTTTTGCATCTGGCTGGTTAACACGGTGGTTAGGTGTTACGTTACGGAAAGCAGTATCTTTCACAGCAAACCACCACTGAGGCATCTGCTCCACAGTACCTTATTTTCTCAACACGGATAGAGCCAGTTGACTTCCTCGAGGACTGGAGGTACGAAAAAGCTAAAGGCTTAGAAACAGGGCTGATGCAAAGTGCATCCAGGAGTGAGTGACATTTATCAGGACTGGAAAGCCTGGGGAGTATTTAGAAAGAGTTTTAAGTCGAAAGATCACATGACCAACATCAGAAAGTAGTCTTTACAGTCTATGATTTGAAACATTTCCAAATCTGGATAGACATTTTACAGACAGAGGCAGAAAGAACAAGGCAGTAGAAAGAGAATGAAAAGAAGGTCTGAGTACTCTACTGTTTTACTCATTAATACAGAATTGACTAAATTTTCACCAAAATTGTCCAAGACAATCTTGTAGAAAGCATATAAAGCTTTTTAAAGACTACAGGAAATTATGTAAAAATAAAATCTCATAAAAATAAAAAAATATTATTTGGGGGGAGGAGGGGTGTAGACAGACTTGAGATCACCCTTAAATACAATGTTTGTGAGAGAAGAGAATATCAATAAGGACTTAAAACACCTGATAGTTGATTCTGTTCCAGATATAAAAACTAAAAATCATAAAAGCCCAAACTCAATAAGCACACCACATGCAATAATCCATGTAACTGAAAAGTATCATAGATAAATGGTAGTCATGGAAACAGATGAAAGGATGATTTAAAGAAAAACCAGTAATAAACCTTGTGGGATATGTCTACAACTTAGGTAAAATGTCCACAACACAACCAAGATCTCATATAGAGCTGTGACTATTTCAAATGGTTATATATGCTTTCAGGGGATTTGCAAGATGGTGAAAGTGCTGGAATCACACAAACACACATAGTACATATAGCTCTACCTGGTTTTTGCAGTAAGAACAGCAGACACAGTAGCAGCTGCACTGCTAAGAACAGCAGCGCTATATGTAGCAGGAGAAGAGAATGTAGAAAAGTTTCGAAAACCTTCCAAAGACCTTGTCACCACATTTCTCGTGGAGCTGCTTAAATTGATACATAGGAAAAGAAAAAAAAAAAAAGAAAAAAAAAAAAAGAAGAGGAGAGGAACGAAAAAGAAAAGTGAGGAAGTGTAGCATAATAAAGATGAGATAGTAACTATCTTGTATTAATATTTAGACATTAAAAGGTATGGTACAGGACTGTAATAAGAGTACAGGTCATTTATTTACTGTTGCTATGATTTCTCTCAGAAATTAAAATTTGATATATAATCCTCCATAAAACTGATTTTTGAGATACAAATGCTTTTGGGTGTATTTAACTTCAGTCTCTAATCCTATTTAAAGTTAAATCAATATTATATAACATACATGTGAAGACTGATTTGTCAGCATCTAAGCAGAAAATAAATCTAACATGAAGTCTGATTTTCCATAATCGGAGAAAGGAAGTTTATGTTGTTTTTTCTAAAAAGACTCTACATGAAGAGCTTTACCTTAGAGATGATACACACCCAGAGCCTGACATTTTAAGGAGACTTGTGCTTTCAGGAGAAGCAGGTACAACCAACTACCAATTCAGAAGCGGCAATACATATTAAAAGGAATAATAATTTAAAAATATTGAGAATAAACCTACTTGGGGAAAGAAAGCACCTTTGCAAAATAAACAGTAGTTAAAGTGAATATGACTAAAATACCACACTCTCTGCTGATGTTCTACATTTCTATTTTCAGTTAGCTCTGTAAAGACTCAAAAATGCTGGGATGAAATTCCATTTTCAGAACTCTTCTGAGTTAAAATAATAAACATTTCCTTTCACCTTTTAGAAAAAGGTCAAACACCTGGACAGAAATGAACATTCCATTATTAGGACCATAATGATTTTCAAGTTAGTTACTTGAAATTGAGAAATTTTTTTTTGTTAAGTTGAAAGAAAGTCTAAAATGCACAGCATGAAACCTCTAGGCTCTCCTCCTCACTTACGCATGCAAGTTATTAATGAACATCCTCACCATTCTAGGGCCACCTTTTCACAATTTGTGACAGTAACCACCTCCAACATAAAATAATTATGTGCCAAACTCAACTCAGGTTAATGAGTACTTATATGTCTGAAACAGTGTGTAGAGATGTAAGTCTTTTCTCCTTCTCAGAAGAATTTGATAATCTATTATTCCTAGTTCCAAAGGCTATAACTTTACAAACCATTAGAAAGCATATTAAAGAAACAGTGGCAAGCTGTCTTTAAAAATTATACAGAATTGGGGCGCCTGGGTGGCTCAGTTGGTTGGGCGACTGCCTTCAGCTCAGGTCATGATTCCGGAGACTCGGGATCGAGTCCCACATCGGGCTCCCTGCTCCGCGGGAAGCCTGCTTCTCCCTCTCTCACTCCCACTACTTATGTTCCCTCTCTGGCTGTGTTTCTCTCTGTCAAATAAATAAAAAATCTTTAAAAAAAATTATATAGAATTAAATATAGTTTTTCTGCAAGACTATAACTGAACTGTATGGCTATGTTTTAGCAACTGTTGTGAATGGCTAGAAAAGAAAGAATGGGTCTGGAAAGAGAAAAGAAAGATGCTATCAGTGGCAAAGCAGGGTAATAAGAGTGTCATGCAATGTGGAAGAAAAAGTTACCAAGTGGTTCAACTTTGAATTCCTCAATTACTCTGCATCTTTCAAGCAATGGTTACTATTTGGGGGAAGTGATGGCAAGTAACAACTAGAAATTGAAGTCTATAAAAAGTCGGCTAAAAATAAATTAGTTAAATTGTCTTTCTCTTGTAAAAAGAAAAGGAAACTGTAATGAATGTCTTTCCTTGTATTATATTACAAATAATAATATAAAAGGAATTAGTATCAGCAGAGACCTGTAAAGTCTTCTAAGTAACCTGAATACCTTTAGACTATGTGTAGATACTTGGAATGTGTGATCTCTATCGCTCCTTTTTCAGAGGTAAATGCTCTAACTCAGTAAAGCAGACTTAAAACAAACTCAAGAAAGTTGACTTTCCAAATCACAGTGAATAAATAGAAGGCGCAGATTTCCTGACTCTATATTAGAATTTTGAATCTGACAAAAAAGAGACAGACAGATATAAAGCAGTGTAATGCAGTGTTCCACAGCTAAGTGCCAAAGTTTCTTGTCTATATATTAATGATGTCAGTTCTGTAATCTATAATCTCTTGTTCCTTTTTAGTCAGTTTTAGTATTTAATTTCACCACCAGCATTAAAATTTCAACATACCACGAGGGAAAAAACTCTACCTAGAATACGTCGTTACTTTAGAAAGTGTGGCTACTTGGCTACCAATGTGTAAAACCTGAGGAGTTGCAGGTGGGTGAGGTCCACTCTGAGGTAGGTCTTCCACACAACTGTCAAACCTAAGTTTTCAGAAGCAAAATAAACAAGGCAAAGGGAACATTAATGAAAAATATAGACATTTATCATCTATACCACCTTTTAAGTGTACGCTTGTTCCTTTCGGGGAATACTCTAATTTTTTTTTTTTAACTTCATATCTGCAATAAGGTTAAAACCCAAACCAACACCCTCACCACCACTAAATACAAGCTCTCCCCTCCCCCATATTTTTTTAACATGGTTACCTTCATGTGAGGGAAGAAAGGCGGATGCGAATTCTCATGCAGAGTCCCAATACAAAAGACTGTATTTTGCATGCTTTGGGGAAGTTAGGCTCCAAGAAATTAATTCAGTTGCCCAATATCATATACTTAGTAAGAGTCAGATGGAATCTGAACCAGGCCTGTCTGTACCATTTCCACTACATAATGTTTCCCAGCATCTTGTGGGGTAGCTGTCTGAATAGTGCACTGCAAGAAAGCACTAAAAACCTCCTTTAGAGTCAGATTTGCTGTGTTTGTAGATCTGAAGTACTATGGATGTCATTTATCTTGGTGTAAACCAAGTAGTTTATCCAGTACCACAACAAATGTTTGTATGCAGCTGTGCTGCTTTACTTTTTTACTTTGCTTTTCTGATGTCTGTACCATTTTTTCTTGTTAATGCTAGGAATTAACTTTTAGAACTAGTACTAGGTAAAAAAAGGATGAAAAATTCAGTATGAGGTTTGAAAAAAGAAAGCACCAAGTATAATATTTGAGGAACAAAAAATTAATAGGAGAGATATAAAACTGCTCATTGTTTTAAAAAAAAAGCTGTGGTAAATAAAAAAAATAGAATATATCAGTCATGTTAAACTGATTTTCAGAATATAAAATATTAACGCTAAGATAAAGAAATAAAGAAAAAGTAAAGAAATAGAAAAGGTTATATTCCCATTTTTTATTTAGCACTGGTCCTATCTTTACCACAGAGTGAAGAAAAAAAAAAGGCAGACTACTTAAGAAAAATGTCATGTCAGAATTAAGATATTATTTAAGAGACAGAGTAGAAAATGTTAAAAGAATAAGAACTGTAAGTCCTGTAACAGGGGTCAGCAAATCATGACTATCAGGCCAAATTTAGCCATCACTTGGTTTTGTATGGCCAATGAACTAAGAGTGGTTTTAAATATTTTTTTTTAAATGGAAAGGATAGTATTTCATGACACATGAAAATTATATGAAATTCAAATTTCAGCCACAAAGTTTTAATAAACTTTAAACAAAGTTTTATGGAACCCAGCCAGGTTCCTTCATTTACATATGTCTATGGCTATTTTCACACTACACAGAGAGGTCAGTAGTTGTGACAGGCCATATGACTCACAAAACTTAACGTGTTTACTACCTGGATCTTTACAAAAAAAGTTTGCTGACCCCTGTCTAGAGAAAAACCTCTCTATAAAGCTACCAGAGTACACTTTTGACAATACAAATCTGATCCTGTCTGCTGCTGAGAATTTCAGCATTGCTTTAGAGATAACTGTGGTCCTGGGCTCCCTATTCTCTAGCTTTATCTTACAAAGCTCTTTTTTCTCTCTGGCTTGCTCCAGTCCAACTGGTTTCCCATCTCTTTCTGAAACAGGCCAAACTTCTTCCCATCTCAACACCTCTGCATAGTCTGCTACTTCTCACTTTTTATGCTTACCTCTCTACCACACCTTCACTGGGCTAATTCCTAAGTGTCCTTCTGCCCTCTGTTTAAATGTCACCTCCTCGGGGAGGCCTCCCCGATTCCCAACATCATCTTAGGCTGCCCATGTCATATGCTTTCAAAGTACTTTTTTCTTTTTTTAAGATTTTATTTGTTTATCTGACAGAGAAAAACACATTCAGAAAGAGAACACAAGCAGGGGGAGTGAGGGGAGAAGCAGGCTTCCCACTGAGCAGGGAGCCCAATGAGGGGCTCGATCCTGGAACTCCAGGATCATGACCTGAGCCAAAGGCAGACACTTAACGACTTAGCCACCCAGGTACCCCTCAAAGTACCCTTTCTTCACAGAACTTATTTATTATTAATCATATAGTTTGTGTGTTGATCTGTTTAATTCTGGACTCCCTCACTAAATTAGAAGCTCCCTGAGGTCAGGGATCATTATATTTAATGGTTCAAATGAAGTTTTACAAAGTACTCACCACAAAATAAACAATAAATATTTGTTGAATGAATACAAGAATGAAACTTACTGTTTTCAAATACAGAAGTCACAATACATATATATTGCTTAGAAAATATCTGTACCTTTTAGAGACTGAAGACTGTCTAGCAGTTCAGGTTAAACAGGTACTATATTATTACTACCTAAGCAAGAAGGGGCACATGATCAACCTCTATGAAATTACTAGACCTCCAAAAATACCTCTAAAAATGTCCTGTACAACATACGGAATTATCAATATTCTAGAAAAAAGAAAATATATGTTTTAAAGAATTATCAGTGTTTACATACTAACATATAATGAGGACAGATAAGAAAACGGAGTAAGCTGGAGTTCAGTCTTCTAATACTTCCATGCACTATGTTGACTGGAAAAATGAGTGTCACTTGAGAATAAAGTTCACACAACTCATTAAATAACTTCTAAAGTCAGATTTCCAAGTTTCCAAACAAATTGGCAGGTTTCCCATGTCTTACACATACTCATTACCTATCCCTTTGCTCAGCCAACCTCTAAGAATACCAGACCTAAGGAAATCTTAAACTCCCTCATTTTAATATGGAACAGACATCTTTTTTTTTTAGATTTTATTTATTTATTTGACAGAGAGAGACACAGTGAGAGAGGGAACACAAGCAGGGGGAGTGGGAAAGGGAGAAGCAGGCTCCCTGCTGAGCAAGAGCCCGATGCGGGGCTCAATCCCAGGACTCCGGGATCATGACCTGAGCCCAAGGCAGACGCTTAACAACTGAGCCATCCAGGCATCCCCAGACATCAATATCTACTCTAATTCTGTCATTCCCTAATATTTATTCCTTTTAGGATTGAAAGAAGCTCTAATTAATAGCACCTCTAAAGCAGCCAAAATCTCTGCTTTACCTGTTACTTAAGTGAATTTTCATTTCTCATCAGAGAGAGGTAGGAAGACTTTATCCTCTGCAGATATGTCTGGAGAGTTGAGCTTGCAGCCTTTTGGCCTGCATTTCTCAGGAAAAATGACCAAAGCTATTTGTGCATTATCTTTCTCGGCAACTGTGTCTTTCCATGCTTTCCAATGGGGACCCATGCTAGCAATCTGTCCTGGCAAAGCAGGTATAAGGTTGCTCATCTTACCAATTTACCATGTTGCAGGAACAGGGAAAGGAACTCTCTTTCTGTCCCAGGACTGACAACTGTCAAAAAGCAGCGTCTTTATGCTGTGGACACTACCTCCTCCCTTTTCCTAAGGGGCCTCAACTGACCTATCTCCTTTGCATTCTATCTTCTTCCCCACTGCATGCTTTGGGTCCCCATTCAAAAATACTGTAGTATGGCTTCTCTTAAAAAAAAAAATTACAAAACAAATCAAAACAAAAATCCCAAAATTCCAACAAAACTCCCTTCCCCTTCTATTCTCCTACCCCATTAACAGTCAAAGGGAATAATAGTTTTACTCTAGAAACACTGTCTCCATTCCTTCATCTGCCTGTTACTCTTCAACCAGCTCAAGTGGGCCTCATCCACCAGCCCTGATAAAACCGTATTCTTGACAAGGTCACTAATGTCTCTTTGTGGCTAAATTCAATTGACAATTTTGCATTCCTCATCTTCTTTTTATTGTGGTAAAACACACAACATAAAACTTACCATCTTAACCATTTTTAATATATAGTTCAGTAGTATTAAATTATATTCATTGTTGTGAAACAGACCTCCAGAATTTTTTTATCTTGCAAATCTTAAACTACACCCATTCAGCAACGCCTCTCTTTCCCTACCGCCCACCCTCTGGTGACCACCACTCTACTCTCCATGAATTTTACTTTTTTAATACCTCATATAGGTGGAACCACACAGTTTATCTTTTTGTGTGCATTCCTCCTTTTACTTAGTCGTGGTTTAAGACCCAGCTGACCACTCCACCTGTCTTCTGTGCCTTAATCCTATACACTTGCCTGTTTTTAGTACTATTTTACTGGCTATTCCTGACTACAGGATGTGAAAGTTCTCCATCAGTAAGACAATTTCAAAATGCTAATCTGGCTCATCCATATTGGATTTATATGTAAACTATGTAAGAATAAATTCGTCACAAAGGCTAACCTTTAAAATTGTGAGAAAGAATGCAGAAACTTTTGCAGCATAAAAACTTCAAATTTCCAACTAAATATTTCAATGCCTCCTCATTCTCTTTATAAATATCACAAAATAACCAAATAGAGTGACTGACTTATTACATCCCCACATGGCAATGAGAGGAGAAATTCAATACCTTAAAATATGTATTTTATACCAGATAAAGGAGGAAAATGACAAATGTCCTTTGTATTTTCACTCTTCCACAAAGCAAACATTCATACAATAATACTGCTCAGCAGAAAATGGAATATACAAGGATCACACCTGATTTCTATACTTTCAGGGTTCACTGGCACAGCAAAGCTATTTATTTTAGCCAAGTGCTAGTTGTTTGGAAAATGGAGTATCTTCTTCTACTGGCTTCCTGACAATAAAAATGGTGAGTGTGTTCACTTGTAACTAGGATTTCCCTTCTGGAAAAGTAAATCAACTAAACTTCAGCTGGAAAATTTCTGGCACTCTTAATCACAGACCAAATTTATTAATTGATTTCAATAGGCTTTGTTTTTATATCAGTCTAAAAGCATTATTTAAGCCTAATTCTACATTACAGATGGCATCTTACAGAGAACTTAAAAATCAGCAAGTAAGAGCATCCTTGCTTTTTACACATGGGTAAGCAGAAAGGACTGAGTAAAAAAGATTAAGAAGTAAATGATTAAACATGAAAATACTACCCAAAATGAGATTTACTTTTTGTGAGAGCAAAGATAAAGGACTGACTCAGATCATTTTTCTTGGAGGTTTCCACTTTACTGAAGCAAGGAAGAGGGAAAAAATTAAGATCTCTGAAGCAAACGGAACTTATTTGTGTTGAGGGAAGGGTTTGCTCTTTATCGATATATATATATATTCCATTTTTATTCACATCTTCCAAATTCTGCTTTAACTCTTACATATTTCTCTACTGTTGCTTTCCCTAATGGGCTATTACTCAATAATGCCCTGTCTTAACATTATCTAAACTCCTTAGGTTAGTGAACTCTACAGTATTCCTTGATCTTTTTAGAGAATATATATATATAATATACACACACATAAATATATAAAAATCAATCAATCAAATCAAAAATTTATTTATTTATTTATTTATTTATTTATTTATTTATTTGAGACAGATGCATGAGCAGGGTAGAAGGGCAGAGGGAGAAGCAGACACCCCACTGAACAGGGAGCCGAACTCGGGGCTCAATTCCAGGACCTGGAGATCATGACCTGAGCCCAAGGCAGACAGATACCCAACTCAGGTACCCAGGCACCCCTAGACAGATATTCCTATAGGATCTCAAGATAAGATAGGTAAAGATTGAGCACATATTATACTATATTCTAAAAACATAATATAATATAAAGATTTTAAGGGGTAACACCAACTTTAAAATCACTTGGAACAATCCCCTGATAAAAGCCTACATTCCTCAGTAACAGTAAGGTACTATCCACTAACCATAGCCCCTCTCACTCTGCATTGTCAATTTCTTCTTGATCACTCCTATTACTGATTTCAGCTAGCTAGAAACAGCTTCCCCTCTGGAGCAGAAACCTGACATTTTGGAGTATTAATGTAATCCTAATATTACAAAAAGAATTTATAAATGATAAAAGTATTATTTCAGATTCAGAATAAAAAGATACATTATTTAATAAGTAGCACTGCATCAATCTGCTGCTACCTGTTTGAAAATATAAATGAATCTGTCTGAATGTTTATGCAACAGCCACACACCATGAGTCCTTGGAGAAGCCAGGTGTCTCGAGAATGCCTTACACTCCAGTGAGTATCCCACTAGCATTAGAGAACAAAAGCTAGGGGTCACACACTCTCTAGCTAAATCTTCTCGATCATATGTCCTAAGCTCTCCCATTAATCACTGCATTCACTCATTCATTCGATGATGACATTTGGATTCCACTGCATGCCAGGCATCCTCACGTATTCTAACGCCCACTTTAATTTCCTTCACAGAGCTTACATTCTCCTGCCCACCTTCCTCTCCTCTAACAGATCGTGAGAATCAATCCCATCACACTCTCCACCCATTTAACCTGCCACAATCAGAAGTGCAAACCCTCGGGTCATCCATCATCTCCTGGATTCTTGCGCCTTTACTGTTTTATGTATCTCTTAATCTGATCAAATTCCCATCCCTCTCAGCCTTCCGAAAAGCTCTATTATTCCACTGTACCCTCTATTGTTCTGTGCCTTCTGTGCAGTCCCTTCAAAAAGAGGTTCTTTTTCTCTCACACCTTGTATGTTTATAAACTTGGAGACAGAGATAATGCCTTCCTCACTATTGTTTCTAACTTCAGTCATTTTTAGATCCTCCAAACTCCCAAGTCCCTCAAGGCTCGTGTCATCAGATTAAACCATTCACGGGCTACTCATCTCATTTTCTTGCTTCTACCTCACCCACTACTTGCCTCAGACCCTGACTCACTGTCTTCCTCTTTACTGCATTTCAACAATCATTCTTGATGACTTCAGTGTTGTCACGTTAAATCACTGAATAATCTGACTGCTAAATTCTTTGACTTCTTCACTTCAATGATAATTCCTCCAAGGCTAATAAGTCTTAGGCCTGGAACATCTCAACCATGCACTCTAAAATTCTTAACTTTTACTTTTTCATAAATAAGAGTAATAATTCTAAAATCTGAATGTTAAGCACCTCCTTTTTTTTGTAATTCACTCACCCCTCCATATCTTGACTGTCTTAGCCTTTTTACTGAACTGACCTGTCCCAATTTCACTGACTCTTACCAACTCAATTCTTTTTTTAAAAAAGATTTATTTATTTATTTATTTATTTATTTATTTATTTATTTATTTATTTGACACAGAGAGAGAGATCACAAATAGGCAGAGGCAGGCAGAGAGAGGAGGAAGCAGGCTCCCCACTGAGCAGAGAGCCCGATGTGGGCCTCGATTCTAGGACCCTGAGATCATGACCTGAGCCAAAAGCAGAGGCTTTATAAAACCCACCGAGCCACCCAGGCACCCCAACTCAATTAATTCTTACCAAATTCACTGATTCTTATCAATATTTCATTATCCATCAACCCCCGCCCCCTCCATTGTCAGCACTTCCTCTAAATACAAACTCATCCAACTCCTTCTCTCTCCATTAGAACCTCCTTGGCCTTCACATCATCTCTTGTCTGAATTAAGGGAGTACACGAATTAGTCTCCTGTGCTCATTATTTCTCACTCACAATCAATTTTACATAGTATTCAGGGGGATCTTTTAAAAATATACATCAGATATTACTCCCATGATTAAAATCCTATACTGGGCTTTCCAATTAATTGAGATAAGAATCTAAATCCCTTAACACAACTTACAAGGCAAAAAATGATCTGGCTCCGACTACTTCAATCTCTAATCACTCTCCTTTATCTACCATGCTCCAGTAATAGTGGACATCTTTCAGATCCTTAACCTTCACCAACCTGAATTCTATCTCAGGACCTCTGCACTTGCTATTCCTTCTGCCTAGACAGACTATCTCTGTATATGTGCATGGCTAACTCCCTCAGGTCACTCATGTTTCAGCTCAAATATCTTCTTTTTCCCTAACTAGTGTCTAATGACTTTACTTCAATCCCCTCCTCTCATTATACTGATATTGTCCTATATTATTTCTTTACAGAATAACATAAAACAATATTATTTCTTTTATTGCATGTCTGCTCCACTAGCCTATAAATCCATGAGAGAATTTTGCCTCTGTTATAAACCAAGCATTTACAACAGTGAGTAGCACATGGTAAGTACTTCATAAGCACTTGCTGGACTTATTTATTATATGTATATATTATATATATATACATGAGCAGGGATCACTCAAGTCTGAGACTAAGGGAGAATATTTGGGGAAGAAGAAGACATAGCTGTGGATTTAGGTCAAGGAACTAGCCCCTGTTATCAGCTAAAATCAATCACTCATATAAATGCTTCTGACACAGACAGCTTAACTGTTCCATGATTTTTTCTGTTGATTTTCTTGGGATTATCTAAATAATTGTCAGACATTAATGCCAAGGATTAATTATAATATGCCACTGAGATTTTATAAGTGTGGAATCGAACTATTGCTGCCTTATAACTTTAAGAGTCATAGGATATGACTAACTTACATTGGGTTTATTTTTTCTAAAATCCCTAATTTTTTTTTACATTTATTTTTGCTAACTTCCTCTACCCCGACCACCAAACATGTCCCAGAAGAGAAAAATTATTTGACCCAAACTACACATAACTATATTAATTTTTTTCCTTTTTCCTACTACATTGGGTCCTAGGCTCCTAATGTATGTTTGAAGGATGATCTGGTTATGGGACATGTATGCCATCCTTCCCCACTTTAGGATAGCCACAAATTTAGGAAGCAAGCTGTAGAAGTCCTCATCCAAGTCACTAATTAATCCTTTAAAACAATATCCTTTGTTCAACTCCTTCACCTTATCATGAATCTAAAAATTTGATAATCTCATTATCAAATAAAAATTTGATTAACTTCACTTCATTTTTAAATTCAATGGGATCTTAACAGCTTTTCTTTGATGACTTGTTAAAATTAACATTTCCCCCAATCTACCAAAAATGTGTTAAACTGGATGTGATTTGTTTCTTGAGAACTCATAATTCTGGGTCTTGGCAATTCTGTCCTTTTCTCAGGGATCACTGTCAAGGCTTTAAAAATGCCTTCTAGATTTTTTTCCAGGTGATCTCAAGTTTAAACTACTTTATAGTTTAGAAGTTTTTTCTTCTTTGAAACTCAGTACTACATTTACCTGTTCCAGGTCTTCTATTTTTTTCCCCTATTCTCCAGGATTTTTTTTTTTTAATGCATATAGTGTTACTTACCAAATCTCATCTGTAAGTTCTCTAAATATTGGGTTATAAATCATTGAGAAAAATAGACTACTGGAGCTCATCTAAAATTCCTTTCTACCCGGGACTTTAATTTCCTCCAGAATGTAAGCTAACTAACCAAAACTTTTTCAGTATTTACCTCTGGGTTTGTGTGACTTTTGTTTGCTTGTTTATATCTTTCGACAGTGAGCATTTGTTAATTTATGGTAACCCTTGACAACATCAGTTTTTTACTCTCTTGAATTAATGTTATCTGGTCATTTTATTTTTCATATTTAAATATTTGTGAATGTGTGAATGTACATTTTCTTAACATATATGTGGTACAGTTTCAATATCCCTGATAAGAGATTTGTTCATTTAATAACAGATGCCATTGCGGTAAGCAAAGGATAAATCTGAGTTCACCAAGTTTGTTTAAAACTGTTACTTCTTATTAAAATCTTTCAGAAACTTACTCTCAAATACTTTTTTCCTTATGAATTACTAGCATATTGGGACAAAGAATAGAGTATGTGAAAAGACAAAATAAATATGTATCTCTAAACCAAAAATTGCATAGATTTCATCCTAGCTTTAACACACTCTATTCAAAGAAATAAATACAGACTCTTCAGGAATAACTAATTAGGTGCAACTGGAAGAGGAACAGTCCCGAAAAGTCGGACACAGAACATTCAACATATACTGCTAATAGTCATAAAAACAGAGAAAAACAAAAGCAGACATATATGGTTGAGTCTGCTTTTAAGGTTAATTTAATTTGAAAGGAGTTCTTTAATTTGACTAAGAAAGGGAAAACTGAAATGTCTAAATATCCAATCTGTCATAGGTTTTATACATTATGCAATATATTACTTCAAATTTCTTTTATAAAATCATACTATCATAATACACCTTCATATAACATAAAGGTAGAAAAACTTGGTCTTCTGAAACTTTCATGTGGCTAAAATATGCAAAATTGAATAGTAACAAAGGATAGAAAATTAAGCCTTCCATCATGGATGAAGACTGCTTATTACCAATACTCTTCATTAACTTGTGACATCCTTTGAAATTGAAAAGTTAATTATAAGAGAAGCCTTCAATAGTACTGACCTTTACAGACTGGGTAAAATTAATAGGTCAGGAAATGACAGGTGTTGGTGAGGATGCAGAGACAGGGGAACCCCCCTACACTGTTGGTGGGAATGCAACCTGGTGCAGCCACTTTGGAAACAGTATAGAGACTCCTCAAAAAGTTGAAAATAGAGCAACCCTATGACTCAGCAATTATACTACTGGGTATTTACCCTAAAGATACAAATGTAGTGATCCAAAAGGGCATGTGCACTTCAATGTTTATAGCAGCAATGTTCACAATAGCCAAGCTATGGAAAGAACCAAGAAGTCTATCAACAAATGAATGGATAAAGAAGGTGTGGTGTGAGGGGCGCCTGGGTGGCTCAGTTGTTTAAGCGACTGCCTTCGGCCCAGGACATGATCCTGGAGATCTGGGATCAAGTCCCACATCGGGCTCCCTGCTCGGCAGGAAGCCTGCTTCTCCCTCTCTCACTCCCCCTGCCTGTGTTCCCTCTCTGGCTGTGTTTCTCTCTGTCAAATAAATAAAAAAAAAATCTTAAAAAAAAAAAAAAAAAGAAGCTGTCGTGTATCTATACCATGGAATATTATGCAACCATCAAAACCACGAAATCTTGCCATTTGTAATGACGTGGATGGAACTAGAGGGTATAACGCTAAGTGAAATAAGTCAATCAGAGAAAGACAAGTATCATATGATTTTACTGATATGAGGAATTTGAGAAACAAGACAGAGGACCATAGGGGAAGGAAGGGAAAAATGAAACAAAATGAAACCACAGAGAGAGACAAACCATAAGAGACTCTTATCTCAGGAAACAAACTGAGGGCTGCTGGAGAGGGGGAGGGATGGAGTGGCTGGGGGATGGACACTGGGAAGGGTATGTGCAATGGTGAGTGCTGTAAATTGTGCAAGACTAATGAATAACAGACCTGTACCCCTGAAACAAATAATACATTATATGTTAATAAAGAAAGAAAGAAAAATAGTACTGCCTTTTTGTCATTAGAAGGTAAGTTCCTTTTACTTTCTGGTTTAATTCAATAGGATAATTTCAATGTAATTTACCACTGCAAGGGTGAAGCAGAAAAAGTTTAGCTGAATAGTACTGAAAGAGAAGTGTTGGTGGTCTGATAAAACTTTTAAGGAACTTCATGCATTCAATTCTCTCCAGAATATAAATAAGCAAAAACTTTTTCTGTATTTACCTCTGGATTTGAATGATTTTTGTTTATTTATATCTTTCAACAATGAGCATATGGACCATGAAAGTCAATTTTTGCTATTACAAGTACTGATTTTTTCTTTTATATATATATATATTTTTTAAGATTTTTATTTATTTGACAGTGAGAAACACAGCGAGAGAGGGAACACAAGCAAGGGGAGTGAGAGAGGGAGAAGAAGGCTTCCCGCCGAGCAGGGAGCCCGATGTGGGACTCGATCCCGGGTCTCTGGGATCATGACCTGAGCTGAAGGCAGTCGCTTTACCAACTGAGCCACCCAGGCGCCCCAGTACTGATTTTTTCTTAAAAAATATTTGTAAGTGGTAATCTTCCCAGGTTGATTTGGGAAAAGTAAGCAAGTATTTCCACAGTTAAACAGAATAAGGAATAATTTTTCTGTGAAAATACAGAGAGTAGATAGGAACTATGTTTCTTGCTTCAATGATTTTATACTATTCCCACAAGAAACTGAAGTGTAGTAATTACTTCTGTTCAATAGATGGCGATCTTTACTTTATACAGTGGTCACCAAACCAGCATTTGCATGGGACAGTAGAATCCACAAGTAGAAAATGAAGAGGTAAATTACAAATGTTCCACATTTTGCAATAAACAAAAATTAGTGCTTAGTTACATAACCATTTTTTGGACCTATGGACTTTTTTCTAGGTTGACAAATGTACTCTGCAGTAATGATGGTGACAGCTAAGAGATTCTATCTGGCTGTTATCATTTTTATTTTTTAAAATTAGACTCTGTTGTGGAAGCCTTTGTGTTGTGTATTTTTGAGCAAATCCACTTGTTCTTACACTTCACAAAAATATATGAGAATATGAGACTAGGAAATGATCCCTGATTTCTTTGCATGGCTTACGAAGAATAATAGTTTCAGATAATTTACTCAAATGACATGTGTCTTTAAAAGGATAAACAACAGGAGTCCAGTATATTTTTGAAAGAGCAACTGAAGGAAGACATGGCTCAGTTCAGCAAACTGTTACTTCATGATATTTGTGGGTTACCAGAACATCTGTGAACAAACAAAGTATTTTAAAAATTGGCTACTAAAAGTGTATGTTTGGAAATCTTTATGAAATTTCTGCTTCCTAAAGTTTCAATGAATGTACAAAGATAATAGGTTTCTATTCAAGAAGTAACTTAAGATTTGTTTTGACAGCCTTCAGCTAGAAAGCATGTGGACATTAACTTAGTGCTATAGTATAGCTGATACATAGAGGATTTTCCCCCTAGAACTGTTCTATTGCTTTGTGTAATGTGACTGGTGACTAGAGTTTGAACTATTTTCCTACCAAAGGGAGAGGCAGTTACTACTCTCTTGAGGAATATTTTAAGTCTTTGAAAATTAAAAATCCTTATCATACATTATTCTTAACATAACAGATGAAAAATCAGAACCTACCATTACTTGAAGAGAGATAAAAGACTGATAAAATGTTTTGACCATAGTTTTACACATCTTTTTGCTAACTAAAATATTATTTTTTTACTTATCCATATAAACCTCTGTTAGTATGAAAACTTTAAAACTGCTTATTAAATAAAGTTTACTTTATAGTAAAAACTGAAAAGATGGTGAGATCAAGAAAATCGCCCTTTATTTTTTTTAAAGATTTTATTTATTTACTTGAGAGAGTGACAGAGAGCATGAGAGGAAAGAAGGTCAGAGGGAAAAGCAGACTCCCCATAGAGCTGGGAGCCCAATGCAGGACTCGATCCTAGGAATCCAGGGCTGAAAAGAATTTGCTTAACCAACTGAGCCACCCAGGTGCCCAGAAATCACCTTTTAACTTAGGATAAATTGTATGGTGTCTAACACAATGATGTGTGTGTGTGTGTGTGTGTGTGTGTGTATAACTTTAAAATATATAAATATATATTTAAAATATATAAAAGTATATAAGTATTTTAAAGTTATCTTTCAATGAATTTTCCTTTTTTTAAAAAAAAATGTATTTGAGAGAGAGAGAAGGAGAACAAGCAGGGGAAGGGGCAGAGGGAGAAGCCAGCTCCCCGCTGAGCAGGTAGCCCAAAACCCAGGATCATGACCCGAGCTGAAGGCAGACTTAACTGAGCCACCCAGGTGCCCCTCAATGAAATCTCCTATAGCCTCCCATAATTCTTTATTCTGGTAAGTCACATATTATTGTTAGCTTTCCACTATTAATATGCTGTTAATAAAATAGCTGTTGCTTCTTTTCAGTCAATGTTACAGACTAGATTCCTTAACTTGAAACTTCTTCATTTCCTTAGGAATGAAAAAATTATTTCCACTGGTTTTTCCAATCAGAGTACTAAGCGTTTCATACACTCATTTCTAAAATTAGTCAGATATTATCATATCACAGGAGTCACTAAGCTATTCATACTGAAACAGATGAAAAACACAAAGGAAAATGGATTAAGAAACAAATTTCTCATTTAATTTTATGAAGTGTCTTTTGCAACCATTTAATAAACATAATGTTAGAGGGAAAGCATCAACACTTTTGCAAATCGGGTTGCCAATGCACAACAATTCTCCTTTGGAGAAACTTAGGTATGGTTCCACTTTAACTGGAGTACAAATATTTATGTTTTAATTTTTTTAAGATTTTATTTATTTGACAGAGAGAAACACAGCTAGAGAGGGAACACAAGCAGGGGGAGTGAGAGAGGGAGAAGCAGGCTTTCCGCTGAGCAGGGAGCCCGATGAGGGGCTTGATTCCGGGACTCTAGGATCATGACCTGAGCCGAAGGCAGATGCTTAACGACTGAGCCACCCAGGCACCCCAATGTGTTGATTTTTATAAAAGCTTGACTTATACTGAAGATACATTCAATTAAAAGTTATGTTTACCATGTTGTTAGCAATTTGCCTAAAATTTAACAACTAAAAATTTAGAGAAATACGGATTTATATGCAACTAGAAACCACTAGTTAGTGCTAACTAGTGCCAAATATGGTAAGGGTACCAAATACTTGTGTTCAAAGAGCTTATACTCTCGTTAGGGATATAGGGCCTGGAGACAAACACCTGTTATCCAAAACAGAAAAAGATGCACCACAACAGAGATAATAATAATCCTTCCAACTGAGTCCAAGTCAGTGAGTCTCTGAGTCTACTAAGAATAACCTTTTTTAGATACTAACCTGGCAAACTGGTATTAGTACAGAAAGACCACTGGTATATATTATGGACTGAATGGTTTTTTTCCCCCAAATTCATATGCTGAAGCCCTGACCCTCCAGTGTGACAGTATTTTGATACAAGGCCTACAAGAAGGTAATCCAAGTTAAATGAGGTCATAACAGTGATGCAAGAAGATTATTCTCAAAGAAAGAGGGGACACCAGAGCTCTCTCTTTGGGTGTCCACAGAGGAAAGGCCATCGAGAAGGTGGTCATCTGTGAGCCAGACAGAAAAGACTTACCAGAAATCTACCTGCATAGCACCTTGTCTTGGATGTCTAACTGCTAGAACTGTTAGAAAATAAATTTCTGTCATTTAAGTTACCTAGTCTGTGGTATCTAGGTGGCAGCATGAGCTGACTAATATAATAGTATAGTTCTAATTTAAGAATTAATTCACCAGAGATGAATCTTACAGTCCTAACATCTACTTTCAAATTATATTTTTATATTTTTTATATTTGTGTTATGTACTTACTCTATTTATATATGCATTTATATTAAATGCCCATTTATATACTGAATAGTATAAAGCTTTACTTACACAGTTACAGTTGCATTCAAAAAGAACTGTTATGCCTATTAGAATGCCTTTTTCTTCCAATTTATATTACTACATGAAGACTCTTGGCTTCAAAGACAGCTCATACTTTAGTTGCAGATTTATGACATATAGACTAAGATCTAACACAAATTAGGAAAGGAGTGGTAGAAATTATATAGTATATTACTTCAGAAGTAAGATTAGTGCCACTGTGGAGGGTGGAGGTGACACCCTGTGGGTGAGTCTGTGTGGTTGGAACTGTTGGAAGGAATAAGAAAATCTTGAAAGAGGGAGGATTTGCTCTCAGCCCAGTCATTCTCACTGGCACACTACGGGCATTTGAGGCAGGGTCACGCTCCATTTCTGTGAAATTGTTCAGAGCATTACAAGATGTTTAGCATCCTTAGTCCCCCAAGGGCATCCTCCTGGTCCTGCAAGATCTGTATTATCCCGCTACACATTTCCAAGACTACTTAGCAGCATCTCTGCTACGGGAAAACAGAAAGTAAACTTTCATGGACATGAAGAAAAGAGCAGATGTGTTCAAATAAAATGTATTAAGTGATTGAGTAAATGGCTAATACAGTTTATTCTAAAATGCTGCATATGGAAAATTATACAAAATCAAAATAATATTTTGTTAAGTGCTGCTTGTCAGTTACAAGAGTTTATTACATTTACTCAGACTTCATCCTAATTTCCCACTTTGAAGCTTTTCATTGATTCATTCATATAGCCTTGACTACATCTGATTTCTAAATTGCTTTACCAACTCATTATTCCCAGAATGCTTCTGATGCAATCACCTAAAAAATACCCTTTACTTAAGGCAAAGAAAAGTAATGTATTCTCTTTTTGGCTTCATATACCCTGCGGGTGGCACTAACTTGATCTTTCATTTTAATGGTTTCCCTAATGCTGTTTGTGATCTGGGTTGAAAATTCAAGGAGAAGGGATCAGAAGTGACAGAGACGGAGAGAATGATGGGGAGATGAAGAAATGAGAAGAACCCACACAACTGAGGTCCAAGCTGGGATCTACAAGAGCTAGAATGACCCTCCCAGTTTATCCCTACCGAGGCTAAAATGGTCAGGCTTTTCACTTCAGCCTGATCCCCCTCCATGGTCAGCATACGAACCTGTGGCTTTAGAGGAAGGGCATCTGTTGCTGAGGTGACATGTGAAGGGGCTGACCCCTACATACACACACACAGACACACATATGCACACACACACCAACAGTCGTATCAAGTCCTCCACTGAGGTGCATCTGGAAAGGCTTCACAGTGTCCACTACTGATTCTTTTGAACTACAAATCTGAATCTCAAAGTCAGAATTTATCATTCCTTGCTTACTATTCTGTAGTAATGACATCTATTCTGGAATGAATGAACAAGGAAATATTTACTTGGTTTAAGTAATTTTCTTAAAAGGGACAAACAAAAAGGAATGAGTTCAAACAATTCTTGATACATTTTTATAGACAGAACTGAATTGTCAAAGTCATGCCTAAATTATGAATAAGGCATTTTATGTCTAACTTCTACATATTGGAAGTGTTGTTTTTGAATGTCTTTATGTGTATTTTGCAGGGCATTTTGATCCCTACAAATGCATTACCAACATATACTATAATAAAGCCACCTTTTCATAAGTCTTCTTCTAATGGGAAAAGCTTTAAACTGGTAACTATGCCCAGAGCAAGACTAAGTAGATGAATGTATTTTATATTTAGCTTTGATTAAATTTTGATAAACCTTCCTTCAATAAACCTTCCTCATTTTTAAATTTTTCTTGAAAGTGGCTTGATATAAGACAACTTCCAATCCAAAATGCTGTGGATAATATGGGAAATATAAGATACAGGTATACACTTTACATTTTTATGCCATGCTTCACATCACATACCATTATTTTGGCTACACTGTCCTTTCTGTTCTGTGTACTTGTCACGCTCCTTTTCACCTCAGGGTTTCCACACTCATTTGTTCTGCCTTGAACAGTGACCCAAAGTCATCACGTGGCTGACTCTTTTTCCTCTCTCTGGTGATGGCATTAAGGTTGTCTCCTCAGAGGTCCACACAACCTAAGTAATCCCTCCACGTCTAGGCCAAATTTCCTTTATACTAATTTATTTATCTCAGATCACCTTGTTTATGTATTTAACGGCTACTCATTTTTGACCCCTAGTACACATCTGTGCCTGGCATTTAAGTAATTATTTCATGTGAAAGAAAAACTCAGGCAACAAATGAATATTTGTGATTTAAGGATTTCAAATACACATCAGAGATGCAAAAAATTATGGAATTTTTCACCTGGGGAAATCAATCCACCCAAATTTCTGAATAAATCTGAATAAAACATGGGACAGTTATTCTCTATCTTAATATAATTTTTAATAGAAGCTCTCTACAATATTTTTATCTGAGTCTTCCTAAAGGGCATCCTTCAAGGCGTAAAGTTGTACAAAATGAGTGTGTGTGTTTCTGTTCCACAAATAATATATTTTTCAAGGTAACAAGAATATTCACTTTGTGGGAGACACTCCATCTTCTAATTGGTAAAACCTTGTAAAAACGTTGAAAGTTCTAAACTTTCAAATTCTACATTAAAAACAAGCCTATAATAAAGGAAGTCTGTATAAGAGAGACAAACAAAAACAAGCTATAAATTAGGTCACTAGACTTACAATAATATTTTTGCAAGTAGCTTTTACAATATTTGGCTAGCTTTAAAGCTAGGAATATAAGATGTCCCAGAAGATTAATTGAACACAGGAATTCAACCTCTGACAGGGTCAGATGGAAGTCTTTTGTGATCTAGGTTGAACATTTATACTCATACTCAGATATAGGTCATTCTACTTACCTAAGTAAATGCTTTCAGTGAGATACTAAATACTTTATTTTTAATCAGGGAGGTATTAAATTCTTATTTTCAACTGTACTTATTTCAAGTTATAAAGTTCCATACATGTTCACTTGTCTTTATTAAGGAATTCTTTTATTTACTTAAAACTCTCATTCTAGTAGCTCGCATTCTCAACTACATAGTTACTCTAGAAATTTGGTGCTTGGTGGGAAATACCTTGCTTACTCTACCTTATCATTTATTTTCATGAGAATTTGATTCCATCTCCTTTCAAATATCATCTTTTGAGATGAATGAGAATTATTAGGTATAGGAAAGCGTGGTCTAAGAAAGTATATTTTCTTATAGAGGCCATAGATGCAGTAATAATGGATTAATGTAAATAAATAAATAAATAAAAAATAATGGATTGATGTCAGGATCATAAAACCACAAGCGTTTCTGATATAGTAGAAGAAGGACACCTTACTAAATTATGAAGTACAGTAGAAATGATCATAGGTAAATCATGGATTTTATTCTGTATATAAAATTTTAGATAGTAATCAAACATTAACTGAAATTAATGTTAGCTTCCCCAAATTACCAGGCAGTTGTTCTAGTCTATGGTGACATCAAAGTGAAAAAAACACGGAAAAATAAAAATATCTTGAATAGGAGGACCTGGCTGGCTCAGTCAGTACAGCATGTGACACTTGATCTCAGGATTTTAAGTCTGAACCCCACACCGAGTGTAGTAGATCTCACTTACAAAAATATAAAATAAAATAATTTTTAAATCCCTTGTATGCAAGCAAAATCCCTCAGTAATCATTTTTCACAAAGACTAACACTATGTTGTACTACAGTCTAATTTTCTATGTTACTCACATAGGGTATTATGTTAAATAACATGACAATTCAGAAAAGAAAAAAAAATATGGGTCTTTGTTATACTCCACAATCATTTTAGCAGCCTCGCAAAATTAAAAATGTTTTCCAAATGAAATGCTGAGAGAATTATTTATGTTATCCAAGTGACAGTGTAACAAGTCTTGGGTGGCACTATTACTGGTTTCAGGGAAACAGAAAACAATTACAAAGCTATGTTAAAGGCAATTTTATTACAGTACTTTTCCAAACCTCAAAGTGCATTTATTATTGAATTTAAAACTAATATATAATACATTATATTACAAAACAGAAAGCACATCTGGTTGGATATTAGCTTGCATGTATTGCCCAAAATATAGTTTTCTAGGAACATCAGCAACACACAATAGTTTATATCACTAAGTAAAATATTTCTGATGTCACATAATCATTTATAAATTATTTTATGTTCATTTAAAGACAAAACAAAGGTATCTTTTCTATTTCTTACTAGTTAACGCCTTGAAGTTGTTTATACCCTAAAAACATCCACCTGTTTGGAAATATTTCCTTTGGTAGAAAATTGGATTTTTGAAGGAAACCAAACTAAAAGAACACTCCATTTCCCCATTGCAAATAGGGGCAGAATTCTCTTCTTTCCTTTTTTAGGAGCCAGATCTGGGCCTCTTCTCTTCATAGCTATCTTGAAATAGAACCTGCTTTAAAAAATACCCAAATCTATAAAAACTCTACTTTAATAAAGTCTTCTCTGTTTTATCTTGCCTCCTCCTATTTGCTTATTTAGGGTAATTTACAACCCACTTTGAACATTGTGTAATAATGAATTTAAAAGTAATCTTGGGAAATGTAATAACATTAAGAATGTATTTTCCAAATTAGATGAGAAAATTATTTGCTCATCTGTCTCTGCTTCACACAACCAACCAAATTCAACTTACAAATAGAGTTCCTGTTTCAACGTCACTACCCTAATAACAATGGAAACAGATGTAAGACCACTGAATAGGCCAGAGTCTCTGAATGTGCTCTCTTGGTTTAATATTTGTGAGCTACCAACTAGCACAAAACAAGTTCATCTTCCTCTTTTTTACAACAGCAGGAAATGGTTAGAAAAGTATAGAAAAGGCTCTATTTTTGTGTAAGGCAAATTTAGTACAGATTTTGCTGTGAGGTGGGAAAAAAGAAAAAGTGAATGAAAAAGTATGTGCTGGTTGCTTGGGGGGGGGGCAAGACTCATAAATCACTGTACGTTAAGAGCACGTGCTGAAACTTCATGGTGCCAGTCACGTAATTTTGTGTATTTGGGACTAAAGACGTGAAGGGGTATCTTTTCCCTGTGGAAATAAAAAAAGAAGAGAAAAAAAAAAAAAAAAGAAAAGAAAAGTGATAGAGGAGTCATAAGAAAGGGAAAGAAAATATTTCTATGCTTAGTGCATCATGCAGAAAACATGCTTTATAAAAGTTTAATTTCACAGAGCTATTTTATTCAATAGCCAAGATTTTAAGGGCAGAGTATTTTTATAAACACGGAAATTAATATATAAAGCCCTCCTGGAAAGCCGTTTTTATGCCCCAAATAAAACTTCTACAAGACAACACAAACTCATTCACAGAGATCTGTAGTGTTAGCAAAGCATCCCCAAATATACTCTTCTGCCCACTTATTTCAATATGAAAGGAAAATTAACCTTAATGAAATGCAGACAGTACCTACTAATTCAAAAATCTGTTTTTTAAGTCCCACAGTTAGGTCTCACAAAAGATACCAAAGTTAAATGCTTAGCTTCTAGTTACAAAAACAAAAAGCCATACCACTACACTTGGAAATGTGAAAAAACAAATCGAGACCATTCATGAAAAGGAAAGCATTCAATCTACCAAAGAAATGGACAACTTACTTGGCCTTCTTTATATTTTCAGTGTCCGATTCTTTCACTGAAATACAATAAGCAATATCCAATATTAGTTGACTTTTTTTAACTTGAAAAACCATTTGAGCAATTACCTGTACCAATCAATATCAAATGGCCAAGCTGCACAGAGCCACTAAAAAACATTCCACATCATGCTGTCACTGGCTATATACTACGGCCAGTACTCCCCCTGTTACTACTGCTCCACTTTTCAATGCAACTCTCCTGGGTGAGCTCATTTACATTACCCACATTACACACGGCATAATTTAAAAGCAAACTGCCTCAGGAAAATTACTGTTTTCCAATAATCACCCATCTGTCTAGATGCTATTCTCTATGGCAAAGAACATCTGTATATTAGAATTTCTAGGTCTTCACTTACGATGTTCAGTCCCAGTGATCTGGGCAAGGATTCGGAAAGAACGAGACTGAGTCGTTCCAGTCCTTGGACGCCAATCTTCAGTGTCCTCAATCAGTCTCTTCTTGCTGGCATCACTATGAGTTGGTATGTGATAAAACTCCGTATTGCGCTCCACAATGTGTTTTCTTGGTGGGCTAGGAAGGAATTTCAAATTTTTAAATCATAAATATGATTTAAATGATAAATATCCTCTACCAAATTAATCATAATTTACATAATTAATATCAACGCTTTTTAAAAATATCTTCTGCTTTCCCCAGTGAACTCAGCCTCAATTTCTTAAAAAGGTGCCCTTCTATAATAGACTTGCTTTTTCTGAAACTAGTAAAAAAATAAGTATTTACATGTTAACATAAAATAATATAAGTATCTATTCAAGAGAAAGTTTACCGTTTAGGTGGGGTTTTCCTTTTAATTGACAGAAGAAGGCAGCAGAAGAGAGATTCCAGCATAAAGATAAGGAAAAGAATAAGAAAAGAAGAAAAATAGTAAGAATTACAAAGCCCACAGTTTAAAAAAAATTTTGAAATTATTTGTATTGTTCTTCTACCTATCTTATGCCTCACAAGACACAGCTATGGACTATACTCTCAACTACTGTTAAATTATCAACATATCCCTAAAATGTATTGGCCTTCACAAAATTAAATGAAAATATCTTCACTATGCTCAGAAACTAAGAATGGTTTAGTACAGGCTAAGTCAGTAATTCCAAACACAATTCTGAAAAGGGTCAGAACTGTTACTTTCTGTGGTTTTCTCATTCATATGTAAACATCCCTCATCCTAAATAAAGTTGTGTGCAGAGTCAGTGTACAGAATAAGAGCTGCGGTATATGGGAAACCAATAAATTTATCAAAACACCAAGATGTAAATCTTGGCTTCTATGACTTTACAGATGTGTAATTTTAGGCAAGTCAACCTCACTGAGCCTGTTTTTTGTTTGTTTGTTTTTTTGTTTTTTGTTTTTGTTTTTTCATTTACAGATGAGTATATCACATACAAAGTGTCACTGTTCTAAGCATTAAATGAAATAATATATGTGAAAGGGATTTGTAAGCTACAGAATTTAAGAACTTTGAGTTTGCTAAGAACATTCATTTTTCTATTAATAAAGCATAAACATTAAGGAATTTCCAATGTATATTAATACTTTAGTCTAAGATCTACTGAACATAAGGGATACTCTGTTCTCCCCCTCTCCCCACCCAAACAACACAAATGCAAACTTTTGGAAGCTATAAGTCTAAGTGCAAGAGAGATAAAGGAGCCTAAGTCTGGACTAGCAGACTATTGCCCTAAGATCCAAGCACAGAAAAGTACTCAAAGAGTATCAGATGTGAGTAGCAACACTTCCTGGGGTAACTCCTTGCTACAGAATCACAGTAGTATCAGAACGCCACTGGACTGTTGTCATTTTAATAGTTACACCACTAAAACTGTCATGGTATACTAGAAGAGTTTTTGCCCAGTGAACAACATGATAGGATTAACATTACCATTGGCTTTAAAAATAGACAAGTAACAGTTTCAAGCATGACATCCTTCACTTGGTGTGTGTTTTATACAAGTCATTTAACTTCCTCAAATCTCGGTTTTACCCATCTGAGAAATGGGGATTGCAGCTACCTTAAGGAGTTGTTTTGGGGAATAAATAAGATCAATAATGTATGTAAAATGTTTTCTGAATTACTTAATGCACAGTAATGATTACATAATGGGTTCTTTTATGATCACGAAAAGTATTCTTTGAAATGCATATTTTAAAACTATGGGTCATCTGAATATACAAAGAACAGAACAGGGGTGCCTTGGCTGGCTCAGTGGTTAAGTGTGTGACTCCTGCTTTCCACTCAGGTTCAGGTCATATTCTCATGGGTCATGAGATTGACCCATGTTGGGACTCCACGTTCAGTGGGAATCTGCTTGAGATTCTCTCCCACTGCCCCATCCCCATACGCTCTCTTTTCCTCAAATTAATAAATAAATCTTGAAAAAACTAAATAACAGGATAAATAATATTTACACATAAAATATTTATAGCTTATGGTAAACTTTTAAGATTCCAAAATATCTACTACCTAATTTTTTACTATCTAATCTACCTACTATATATATATATATATATATATATATATATATATATATTTTTTTTTTTTTTTAAGATTTTATTTATTTGACAGAGAGAAACACAGCCAGAGAGGGAACACAAGCAGGGGGAGTGAGAGAGGAAGAAGCAGGCTTCCCGCCGAGCAGGGAGCCCGATGTGGGACTTGATCCCGGGTGTCTGGGATCATAACCTGAGCCGAAGGCAGTCGCTTAACCAACTGAGCCACCCAGGTGCCCCATAATCCACCTAATATTTTATCTGTTATCTAATACTTTACTATTATCTAATATTTTACTATCTAATATTTTACTATTACTTTACTAAAAGCCTAATCTTTTTTAAATGAGAGTTTTTAAAAATTAGAATACATAGAGTACTTCATAAACACACTACATTTAGAAGATATAATTTTCGAAACAGATAACTCTTTATTTTATGCGATTACTTGAAAAACTTCATATTTAGCTAATAAGTTTAAAAGTTGAAATTTCTCTATAATTAGTGAATATAGTTTGCTCTTAAATGATGCCAATTTCAACTATAAGACTATTATATTTTCTGCAAAAGGTTTGGACTGTGAAAATACAAAACAATGGTGTCAGGCTAAGAATAACTACACTAAGAAAAATAAAATGACACTTAAGAATATGTTTTAGCCATGATATACCTGCAAAAGACACGGTACACCTTAGTCTCTGATAGTTACCACAGTTTAAGGCCCCATGTTAAATGATACGAAGTTTCTAAACACTGGTTTATTAGCTTTTCTGGCTCTGATACTCTAAACTCTGACGACTATGATAAAAGAAGAAAGTCACCCTCATGATCTTATTTTTAAAAATATATTTAAGATAGAACATAAATTTAACTATAAAAAGCAAATAATTTATTTCAAAATAGATATTTACAAATAGCAACTTTATTCATATTTTTTTAAAAATGCTAAACGAGACACCGAAACTATGTCTTAAACTCCAGTATAAACTGTCTACAACACTTATCTATCTCTCTGAAGGTTCACCTTACTAATTTTTTCCACTACCAAAGTGGAAAACACATCCCTGATTTATATGAAGTTCTTTAGCCTGGAAAACATATTTCCTAGGTTCCTTAACAAACTTGAAAATTCTTGCACGGAGAAGACAAAAACCAAGTTTGTTCATGGCATTAAATTGAAAGTAAGATGGAAAGTTGAAGAGAGACAATGATGAAAATTACAAAAAGAAGGACTAATCAGGTACTTACACAGTGCCAGGGTTACTGAAGGAAGAATAATACAAACAAGAAATATGTAATAGAGAAGACATTGATGTTCCCAGGATAAAGGAAAATGGACAAATATGAGGAAAAAAAAAGAGAGAAGGAGAGAAAAAAAAAGAAAAGAAAAAATGAAATAATGAAATTCAAAACAATGAAGTTACATGAAGATATTACACAAAACATCATGCTTCAAAATATACATGTAAACACAGACAAGAATGAACAAATGTTAGTCAAAATTCTGTTATATTGTTATCAGAGAAAGATCCACTATTTAAAAATATCTCTAGGTTTATTTAATTCATTTTAGCACGAATCCAAATTTCTATTATGTTCCTAACAAAAGGAAGAGAATAAAATAATTATGGGATGTAATACATAGAAGCAGAACATTTTAGAAGCACTTAAAATATGATAATAGGACAAAGTCCTTCACTCACATAATATGTGAAGTATATATTAATAGCAAATGTAATCTTCTCACAAAAATTATCCTGAACCATTAAAATAAAAACTTAGCGCCCCTCTGCCAAAATCACTATATTGTACACCTGAAACTGTATGTTAATTGGGAGTAAGATAAAAACTTAGAAACAAAAAAAAATTATCCTGAAACAGATACTATAAAGAAATAATGTGCAATTTGATTTTTCTCTTAGTTTAAAAAATGTGATTATAATGGAAAATATAGGAAGCATACTGGGTCATAAATAATGGGCTATCATTTTAATTTTCATACTCTCTCCTGCCCGTCATTACCACTCTTATTCACAAGCAAATCCCATTTAGTACTGATTTGTAGAACTCATGCTTTTTTATTATCAGTGACCTTATTACTCAAAAAGGCATGTCTGATATGATATATAGTAAAGGAACTACATTAATAACATCTGAAGGAAAATCTCAAAACATAATTCATTCACATAGCCTATTACCTGTAGAATCATTAAAGACAAATATATTTATATACCATTATGGATAGAGAAGTCTGAAGTATAAACTCTACATAGTTTGTCAAGACACTGCTGAATCAAACCTGAATGAAATTTAGTCAGAATAACTAGCAATTCATTATGAACATAGTGACAAAAATTGCCTACCAGTTTTAATACTAAAACTGGTCAGTGTAGCTGTATTTCCTACATATATGCCAAAGTCAATTTCATAAGCTCTACAGAGGGCTGAGTTTCACTGAACAGGGGTGGGATGCAGGAGTAAGCTGATCTCAGTATTTAGTGATACATATTCTGCTCTAGCCACAGGCAAAGCATATTCTCTTCTGCCTTGTGATTTTAAATAGCAAGGAAATAGTTTTTCAAAATGAACTCCCCTGAACAGAATTTTAGATACTTATTTAAACATTTTTAAATGTAGGGGAAAAGTTTTATACCAACATGAAGTTGGGAGGGAAACATTCTATGGTGTAGCGAGTGGCAACAAGTGGAGACTTGACTAGTTTCAACCTAAAGATGCCAATTTGTATATATTGAACAAATATTTCCAAGCATTTCAGAAAATGTGCCCAAGTGGAATGCCCATTATACACTGCAATGGCATTTGTGCCAATGTGACAATGAGAAGACCTGGCTTCACACCCTGACTATGCTGGTGTGCCTAGCATTTGCCCTACGCCCTGGATGAGGTGCAATCCACAGGAGCCTCTCTTTCCTGAACGGTGAAATGGATACAATTTCTTTTTCTTTCAAACTTCTCATAAGGGCATATATTTAATATATGTAAAGGCACACTGAAAACCATACAAACACAGATTATTGTTAGGATAGATCCCCTAACTGATATTTAAAAAAAAAAAAAAGTACTACCAAACCCAACTGTAGATTTTGTACACTATTTATTCATACCGCTTCAATGCCATTTAAAAACAAATACTAGTTCAAAGTAAGAGAAATAAGCCAGGATCACAGTCAGATGATGCAGAGGAAGGCATGTCAAACTGGCTTCAAAAAACCTAAGCTTGAATCTTAATCACTTACAAGATGCAGGACTTGAGAAAATTAGGTAACCTCTCAGTGTTCAAAGTTCAAAGGAAAATTAAATCACATAATGCATTCAGAAACATCTAGCACAATGGACAGTAATACCTAATAAATTAATGAGCCTGAATCCTGAATTTAAAAATATATCTTTTTAACTTACATGCTTATATTTATTTTTTGAAGGTCCAATTTTTCCCCTTTATAAGTCAATTTTTGTTATGGAATCTAGTAACTAGTAAAAATCTTTGTGTATAAGAATTTAAACAATAAAGTCGGGCCTGGAGATCTTTCACTAGCACAGTGGTGTGCTATACTTCTATGGATATGGAACATGGAACTACTCAATTAGTGGGACACAGCCACACTGGAATAAAGTTATTTCAATAATTTGATCATTAATTCTATGGTATGCCTAAAATAGTTAAATATTACATATTTTCAATTCTAATCTACGTTGTGATGATAAATTTTAGCACATGCTCAGACTAATCATAACACAAAATTAATTTCAGTTACTATCTAATGTGATTTTTATCTATTTTTAAGGCCATTATTTACCAGCCAATGTACTATCAAGACCAACAGACACAAAAGCGAGGTTAAAGGTATTCCACAGTGATTCCCAATGTTTATGCCAATTACCAATGACATTTAATGAGTCAGTAACTATCTCTCTTAGCTCATTTCAAAGGTATGTATAAACTTTCTATCATCTGGTGACACACAACTGTACATGTAGAGGTCTAAAACTTCCAGCAACATTGTTGAAAAAGTCAAAAAGGTTCTTTAGAAACTTTACCTGGGAAACACTGGTTTGTTATATGAATTTGGAAAATTATTTGCTAGTGGTACATATGTTTATGCTTTCTCTTTGTCTTCTAATAGTCTCAACTGACGCAAATTACATTCCCCCCAAGCATTACATCTTATAAACCACTACACAGCAAACCCCACATATATTTTATAGCAAAAGTTAAATACTATTATTTATTACTAAAAAGCAATTCACTACAACATAGCACTGCAAACCAAACTTACTGAAAACACTAAATGTTGTTTTTTTAAAAATGACAGCTGTTTTGCAAAATGTTAATTTTGCAAAAATCAGACAATTCATGCTCTTTACTCATATATAAATCACCATATTTCCTTTCCAGTAATGTGGATACTAACTTTGTCACTTGTGTTTTCTGTAAAGAGAAAAGCATTTTAAAATATTACTACCATATCATATTTTGTATCTTCAAAGGCCACGTTCTTCAAAATAACATACTGGAACTGTTAGAAGAAATTGCAGTCCAACAAAATTGAAATTAATAAAGGATACATGAAGGACTTACCTCTTGAAAGCAGTGGCACATTATAATGCAAGGGCATATGGAAAGGGAAAAGGTAAATTACTTAAACTACTTGATGCAAAATAGCTTTCCTTCCGGTCTGGAATATAAAGTCTCATTCAGGTTTGAGTAAAGAGGGAGAGGAATAAGGAAAACAGCAAGTCAAGACCAATAATTCCTATATGTAGAAAAAAGATGAAAAATTTCTTAAAGTGCTTTGTTCATATTTTTTATATGAAGGAATAAAAACACTTACATAGTATTACTGAGAAATCTCCTAAAACTATCAACATAATTATAGACTTTATAATTTATGATAGTGAATAACAATTTCTCAGTAGTAATGCATAATGAATAAACACTTATTTGTGTCTTATGTTAATTAATCCCACATAAATTTGGGTGAGACACCTATCAAATTGGCAAACTGGTCATTACTTTAAACCACTTAAAAACTAATCATCTTTCTGTGTTGAGGGAAAAGAAAACTTAAGAATTTAGCTTTATAACCTTCTAAACTCTTAAATTTGTGGTTACTAGTATATATTATTTTTAAAATAAAAAGTAATTAATAAAAAGTCACAACTCTCAACTTTGTAGATCTTTTGTAACAAAAATATTAAAAATGTGCTAATCACATAATTAGTAAATAGTCTGACAATTATTTCAGAAATAGTTTGATATCTGAGAAGGAAAGGCATTCATCAATACCACAAAACACCTTTCCTTCAAAAAGACAGGTCACTGACTAGTAAAGAGTGTGATTTATCTTTGACCTCTCTAATCTAAATGTAGTAAGAGAAATGTCAACTGCAAATTTGTCTTAGATAAATTTCAGACACCACACTTTGTTCTCAGACTAATCAAGTTCTCATTGTCCTAACATCTGGACAACATTTGAAATCAACCTATTTTTAAATATACCCAGTTGGCTAATGTGAAGCAGTACCTTGCTTGTTAATGATACAAAATATGTAATAACCCTCCTTTCCTTGAATTCTTGCACAGTGCTACACAAAGGCACGTGCTCAGTAATCACATGTCCACTGATTAAAAAGCCATCATTGAAGCCTTATTACTACACCACTGCCTACAGTTTCAGTTTGAAAATAATAAGCTGTAAATCATTTTAAGTTCAAGTCTCAAAGTTGTTCTAATAAAGCAAAAATTTAAGCTTCATATGTTTTAAATGTAGTACTTTTCCAAACCTCAAATTTACTTTTACCTATAAAAGTTTCCATTAAGAAGACTATCTTACATGAATCAGTAAAGTGGGTTTTTTTCCTTTAAAAAAAGAAGAAGAAGAAGACTATTTTACAAAATTTCAAGAAATGTTAGTAAGGACAAATATTTTTGTTCAGACACTTCTCCCAGTGGACTTTTTTCACTGAAACAGGAATTTAATTAACATAATAAACTTCTGCTTTTAGTTTTCTACAGGGGCCAACAATTTGACAGGCAGCATCTTCTAAGAATATCTACTTTGATCACTCTAAATTCTATTCTCTTGAAGTAGACATACAAAAAAAATAAACCAAACACACCTCAACACTACATACTATTTCTCTTCCTCAAATAAAAGAAGTAATAACGTTCTTTGAAGGGCACTAATTTTCCTCAATATATACATCAGAACTTTAAAAAGCCACCCACAGGCTCAGTTGGTTAAGCAACTGCCTTCCGCTCAGGTCATGATTCTGGAGGCCGGGGATCAAGTCCCACATCGGGATCCCTGCTCAGCATGAAGCCTGCTTCTACCCTCTCTCACTCCCCCTGCTTCTGTTCCCTCTCTAGCTATGCTTCTCTCTGTCAAATAAATAAATAAAATCTTTAAAAAATAAAAATAAATAAAAATAAAATTTAAAAAGCCACCCACACCACAAAAAACGGTATGTTTGAAGCAGTAGCTGTTCTTCCAGACCTCCTGCTCTTTCTCTCAGCAGCAGCCTGGAGCCCTGCCACCTTCTTTTCAAAGCCCCACAGTTGCTATGGCAGCGGTGCTACAGAAAGCACAGCCCCTTCATTACGTGAATTAACATTCGGAAGGGATTATCTCGGAAAGGACCTATGCATGCAATTATTTTAATTATATTTTCCTGGGAACTGGCTTTGGTAAAAACCATCATGCATGCAGTGATTTCCCTTTGTTTTCCTTTTAAAGTACATTTTTGTCACAATAAATCTGATCAAAATGATTCTACAAAAATGACTCTGGCTACAAGTACTGTCATGGAATTCCAAAAAGAATAAGATGACCATCTATAAATGGAAGCTGCTGAAAATGCACTTCAATGTTTTTAAATGCCTCAAAAAGGAAAGAAAAATCATAAGGAATAGATTTTCAGAAACTTCCACTGACATTATACATTTACCTTTACAATGAAAACATTCTCTAATTTGCTTCTGATGTTTGTGAAGCATCCTTGATGCTATTGTTCTGTCATTACTGTTTGCTTTTACAGACTAAATTCAAGCTTAAGCTTATCTGAAAAGAATGTTGCTGGCTATCTGACCTAAGCTAATGCATCATACATAGACATGAGTCAAAGCTAAATTTGTTTTCTGTCCTAAGACTACTTCCTAGAAAAAAAAGCTTCTTATAAGCTTCTCATTTCCTTTCTCGTTAGGGTGAGATACATAAGCTGACACAACTGTAACCACTCTGTTTAAACTTTTAGTGACTAATAAAAGGGTGGAAAAACTGAGAAAGAAAGATTCAAGATCTGCCTTGCATTATAAGTGCCAGCTGCTCCACGTTATGCCAGGACTTGGAGAAAGAGTTACAGAGTAGTATGTTACATGGTTCATAACAAGTCAAAATGCATTACCTCGGTTTTGATCAACCCATAATTGCCTTGCAGAAAGTTCTGTATGTATATAATATAATATGAAGCTACATGTTAATGAAGCAAATAAAATTTCATCTCCTTTCCTTCAAAGAACTGCTGATTTGGGGTGGAGAGCTGGGTGGTGGTAAATTATCTCCTGGAAATTGCCTGAAAGAAGAATTTTGATAAGAGCAGAAAGCACCCTTGGCCACCTACCCATTTTGCTGTTTAATGTCACCCTGGGATCCTCTTCTCTGCCCCTCTGCTAGCTCCTGAGCAGTCTCGGAACACACGCTGGTGACTGTGGGCTGCCGTGGGACATTAACTGCAGGTTTACCAGCGCTCAGTGCAGATGAATGCTGGTCAGCACTAAGATTGGCATTAGCATGCAGTCCAGATGCAGCAAATGAGGGAGGAGTGACAGAAGCCACGGGTGGAGGGGAAGCATGTGATGAAGTGGTCGCATGGGCTGGGGTGAAGGCGGACGATGGTGATGGAATGGATGTGACTTTTGGTGAAGACACAGAACCAAAGGGTCGTGGTGCCTTATTGTAGGCCATGTTGGTTGTGGAAGTGACTTTGGACACAGCAGGAGATGTAATGGGCACAGGCTTAACTACTTCTTTAGGTTCTCCCTATGTAAAATAAAAATAAACATACACAAAAACACACCAAATACATGCAAAACAGATTCACTGAAAAGAACATACAGCTAGTTTTTAAAAAGACAAACACAATCATGTTAGCAGCCCAAACAAACTTTGTTTCTAGATAAAAACAATGAGCATAACATGCATGCCAACTGATCCCAACATGCATAACACAAATGCACATGATGAGCTAATTTTTTTTAATAAAAATGAAAGAAATTTCAAAACATCTAGGAACTAGAGTAGGAGAACTATCAAAAAGCCTAAATGGCATCACAACTGTCAATAGACACTTTAATTTTCCAAAGGAAAAAATTTTAAATACCCCACAATAAACAAAATACTGCTAACCAAAACATTTATTTTAGAATATCCAGAGTCTTGATTATAATTTCATCTTTCAAACATGTTTAATTACTCTCCAGAGTATAATCATTTGGTTCACGCAGGAAAAAAATAGTGTATTTCTCAGTCTTCTATTAAAACAATTTTTTAAACAGAAGGAAAAGATCACTTTCTCATCTAACTAATAAATGAGCACATTCTAATAAATCATTTTGAATGAAGATATTGCTTAAAACAAAAATTTCAACAATCCACCTGTTTCTCTGGAATGTTTTGAGATATTATTTGGAGATGAAAAAAAATTCTTTCCCTCTTTCAAAATAGCTAAGTTACATGAAAAAAAAAATGATCTTAGATGTTCTTTACTGTCATTTATCAAAGAAAAACTACTAAGAAAGATCAATTCCTCCTAAAATTAACATAGTTCGTGTTTGCAAATCCCTAGCCCAAAGAAAGTGTGAAGTTTAAAAACAAAACCAAAGGTTAACCTTCTATGACATTCAAGAATAAATTCCTACTCACCCTACCACCCCAAATGAAAAACAATCAAATTCTTTTAAAAACCTTTAAAGGTGGCCTTATTATGTTTGATTTTAAGAAAAAAATAACTAATCTAAATTAATCTTGTAGAAATAGTAAAGCTAATTGGGGGGAGGGAAGTAACTTAATGAATGTCTCAGCAAATCAATATAAGTAATTCAATGGAAAGGCACAAATAAAATTAAGGAGGAACCTCCCCCCCCCCAAAGTATAAACCAGCTATATATGAAAAATGGTCTGGGACAATTTGAGGATATATATGAGAGAAGGAGGGTATTTGCCAATAACCTAATCCAGAATACTCTGAAGATGTAATTAAAACCTTATTAATATAACTAATAAAATGTTATCAAAGACTTGTGATATTCATTTTCTGGAGCCACTTATTTATTTTCTTTAAAACGTGTGAATAAAGCTGGACAAATTAAAAGTGAATGTGAATATAAGAAATATGGACATAAATTAAATAATATACGGCACTAGAAAGCATGTTTTAATAATACCAGTATAACTGCAGACGTTAATTAGGAATACGTTGATTTCCATCCCCCAACCCCCACCCCATCTTTAAAGGAAAAGAACTGTAAAGAGTACTGAAACTATAAATTGTCAGTATGGCTTAAGACAAGGAATGGAAATGACAGTGATTCAGGAGGGACAATCAAGTGGTACCTAATGATACCAGATGAGAAACACACCTTCTGCACGGGAATTGGCTCAGGCTTAGGTGTAGCAGATGCCCTGAAGGGGGAAAAAGAAAGAAAAAGGAAAAAAAAAATGAATATTTGAAAATATCTTATTAATAGAATTTTTATTAGTACATACCTTAATATGTTCATCAGAATTTATAGTTTCATTAATTCATAGTCTTGACTACTTGTCTCTACTCATTAATTAATTCACATAACTCAAATGCCGCAAGTACCTATAACCCTTATACACTGGGTATTCATTAGTTTTCTACACCCTCAAATGAGGAAAGACAAACACCAATTGTGTTTCCTGATACACCCGAGTTTACGCTTTCAATTACAGTTATTCCCCATCCAAAACTGAAAAGTATAATAAACATGACTTTCTCATCCTTGAGTGGTTCCTGAAATATCTAATCTGAACCTCTATCTTCAGTAGTATATCTACCTTTTCTTCTAACATCCAGGAATATGACCACAGGATATTGGGTCTCTGTGAAGATAATGTAAATTCTGGTTGAACTAAGTCACTGAATGAGTATTTTGTATTTATATTCCTAAGAGCTTGTGCAAGCTAATATATTTGTTATGCTAAAACTAAACTGTAAGTGCTTCTATGAGGCTATAATTTCAGTGAAGGAAATGACCATATCCCATTTGTGCCTCTATACCAGCACTTCGACTGGCATGCAATGGGTCATCAGTAATGAGTGTGGAAAGGAGAGAATAAGGAAGGAAGGGCAAAATTCCATGCACAGAGCCTATTTCCAATTCAAATAAAGTATTTTTTATATATGCTTTTTTGTATTATTACTGTCCCTTTGGTTAGCATACTGTTAACTATTGTTAACAGTAACAACAATTGATTTGGAACAACTATTGTATATAATAATGACAACCAAAGTAGCAACTATCCTTATCCCCATTTTTCAGATGAGGTATTTCAAAGTTTAGAGTAAGTAAATTACATAGGATACAGCTGGCTGACAGTTCTTATATATTACAATATATTAGCTGCAGTCAAGGATAGTAACTAAATGACTGGGAAAGCTTCTAATAATTTAAAGGCCATTTATCCAGTATTAAGGCACATACCACGTTTAATAACGCCAGAAGCAATGTGACTCCTCTTATAATACAGGCTGCAGGTAAGACATCAAGCGCAAAATTCAAGAAATGTAACTATAGTAGGTAAATTAGTGATAACAATTTTAAGCTACAAACCATGAGACTGTTTTACTTCCAGAGATAATAGATCGCCAATAGAAGAAGCTAACATAGGAGATCTGATCTCTATTAAGTATAACCTAATAATGAACTCTGATCAACATTTTTAGCAGAAGCTGAATTTTCCAGTAACAGCTAATTTGGTTAGTTAGGGCAAGCACTGACTGAATAATTGGCTAACCTAATGAGAGGCCACAATGGATGCTAACATTCGGTTACTACAATATAGAATTATACTCTGTGAAGTTGCATAATTTTCCATGTGTACTCTCAAATAGACCATTTCTCTTTTAGCTTATAGGGTTGTTATAATAAACAAAGGAAACAAGTTCAAGTACAGAACAGTGGAATCTTCTTTCATTGAAATTTCACAATGAGATGTAATCACAAAGGCTCTACTTATTAAAATCACCCAAGACATTATTGGAAGTTTGCCACAATAGGGTGGTTTCCTTTTTCATCTGGACACTTAAAGATGCATGGAACTCTTCTAGAAACATAAAAACAATTTATAAAAATTAACTTGATATTTAACAGTCACCAAGTTTCCAAACAGAATAAAATGTATATATATACTGTGTCTATGAAAACAAACCCCTCAGTTTTTCCTAAGTATTAGTTCTTAAAGATTTTATTTATTTATTTATTTATTCATTCATTCATTCATTCATTCATTCATTCATTTGACAGAAAGAAACACAGCTAGAGAGGGAACAGAAGCAGGGAGAGTGAGAAAGGGAGAAACAGGCTTCCCGCTGAGCAGGGAGCCCAATGTGGGGCTCAATTCCAGAACTCTGGGATCATGACCTGAACTGAGGGTGGTTTCTTAACCAACTGAGCCACCCAGGCACCCCTCCTAGGTGTTAGTTCTTAACCAGCGTTAGTAGTGACAGTAACAAGAACCTCAGAATTGTTAGTTTACTTAATTTGGGAATCCAACCTCTTATTTTGTTGAGGAAGCACAGAATAATAATTGTCCTAAAATACTTTATGTATTAAAAGCTCAACAAAAATACAGTGTACTGCTTGAAATCTTGAATTCACAAAAGAACTTAAGATCTGAAACTTGAATATATTTGCCCTGCTTACCTTCTGACAAAGTTTCACAAGTGCAACTACTTGAATTAAGATAAGCAATCAGAAAAAGAAACAAAAAGGATAACACACCCTCAAAATCCCAGACTTGAGTCCATTACACATTAAAAACACAAACATCATTTTGTAGGGAAAAAACAGACTTACTTATAATGAAATGTCAAATAAAGTAGATGGCACTAGGTGCAATAAAAAATTAGTTCCCTGAGTTTAAATATTTAAATAACCACCAAATAAGTCATAAAATAATTGAAACTTAGATTTCCTTATAGTTACTTTTGTCATGACATGCAGGCATTCATCTAACCTCTGAATATTTATAGGAGTTCATAATTTAAGCCATGTGATTTTTTTAACCTTTCTATTTAAAATGGCCCTCATTTAATTTTTTAATTTTTAAAATTCTTTTAAAATGACTTTTTTTTTTTTTTAAGATTTTGTTTATTTGACAGAGAGAGAGAGAGTACAAGCAGAAGGAGTGGAAGAAGCAGAAGCACAGCTCCCCTATGTGGGGCTGGATCCCAGGACCCCAGGATCATGACCCAAGCCAGAGGCTGACCTCCAACCAACTGTGCCACCTAGGCACCCCTGAAACGGCCCTCATTTTAAAATGTGGTTTTGCTTTTTGGAGTAAAGAGAAGTCAAACTGTCCACATTAAAAATATTTGGAAAAACATTTTTAACACACAGTACATGTACCTGTAACATGCACTAATTACATTTTAAAAGATCAGTATTTAAGTGTATTTATCATATATTTAAGTGTATTTTTACTTAAGTGTATATTTAAGTATAATTACATACTCTTATGATACTAAAACTGTGCTTTGAGAAATTAATATACATGACAAATGAAATCTGCAAAATTAACGAATAGCAATGGTACTAGGTTTAAAAAAATTAAACTTTACTAATTATTACAAAATAACAAAATAAGATATACTACCTTTTGCTCTGAAGTGTGTGGAGATTTTTTTTAAATGGTAAAACAATGTTTGTGAGATACGTGTTGCTGAAAAAACCATGTATTAATACAGCTCTCTTGAAAAATAATTGTCATTTATTTATAAAAAGCCTTCCTGAAGAAAGCTCATGGCCTTTGACATAATAATCAACTTCTGGGAATCTATCATAAGAAAACAACCTGAAATATGAAAAGAGCTTTATGTATAAAGATATTCATTCCCTTGGGGTGCTTGGGTGGCTCAGCCGGCCTAGGTCATGATCCCAGAGTCCCGGGACCAAGCCCCACATCGGGCTCCCTGTTTGGCGGGAAGCCTGCTTCTTCCTCTCTCACTCCCTCTGCTTGTGTTCCCTCTCTTGCTGTTTTTCTCTCTGTCAAATAAATAAAATATTAAAAAAAAAGAAGATATTCATTCCCTACAATGTAATTTATATAATAGGGAAAAACTGGAAACAACAGATTACATTAACAAGAAAATGGTTAACTGCAATAAAACCATGCAAATATGAAACATGCAATGATTAAAATCATTCTTTGAAAGAATCCTAAATTGCATGATAATATGCTTACTTTATGATATTAAGTGAAAAAAAGAAGATATAAAATAGCATATCCAGCATGGTCAGTGCATGGAAAAAGTAGATGGAAACAGGCTAATGTTTTAGTAAAGGCTCTCTATGAATGGTTTTTTCCCTTTTTTGTTTTCTGTTTTATAAAACATACATGTGCTACTTTTTATGGCAAGTAAGACTATTTCTCAAAGTTATGTTTCACGGAAAGCTACTTTTCAAAATGAAAAACAAAAAAGAGGTCTGTTACCAAAGATATCTGGAAAACTTAAGTTACATAAGCGTGTCAGTCACAGAACTTCTCAGAGCCTTTAATGCCTAAAGAAAAAAAATATTGCAGATTGTTGTCCATACCCCTTTGAAGTATGGCATACTAATCTATGTAGAGGAAACCCTTCTCAAAACTGGAGTTGGAGAAGGGGAAAAAAACCCTCTGGGAAATGCTATTTTAAAGAAACTAGTAAGGAAAGTAAATCTTTGTAAGTCTGAAATGTTTACTTAAGTCTCCTACAAGTGGCTAAAATAAAGGAAAAGAAATATTATAATCCATACAATCTTAGATACCTTTCGTCACCACCAAATATCTTCTTTATCAAACTAGTGTTTTCTTCAAGTATGTTTAAATAAGATTCCCAAAAGTTATGAGAATAATTTAATCAATGTTTAAGGGAGGAAAATGCCATTTCCTTCACCAAACTGAAATATGTACTTCCTATATCACCTGAGGAGAAAAATTCTAATATAAGAATAAGAAAAACTATTAAAATTTTACAGCTTCTTTTAAAAAAAATACATTATACAGATCATCTGCTCCTTTACTTTACAAAATGTCAGAATGTCAGAGATTACGTAGAACTGAATCCTTTTTAAAAGACTTTTAAATAGATAAGCAGGTTTAAAAATTGAGATATAATTACTAAAACTTATTTCTACATTTTTTTCTTCAAATCCTGGAAAATACACAATGGGGTAACATATCTCCATTTCAACCACAGTGATCATCACAAGTAACTTTTGTGTAATGTGTGCTTCAAACCAGCAGAGATTCTGGCCAATGGCTTAGTGCCATGGGCTCAACAATTTGCTTATTGTTCTCTCTTTTCCTAGTGCGAAGCCACTGTACAGGAGTATGCCATGTTGGTGAGAGACTAGTGCCTTGGCCCAATACTCTCCTCAGCTCATGGAATTCAAAGAACAAAGCCATCAATGTGGTTAGAACAATCTATTCTGAAAGTTGATTGATTTTTGTGAGAGCAGCATCCAAAATAAAAATCTCTGGTGCACTGCAAACAGTTTGAGAACTTCTGGGCTACCCAGTCTAAATATTTCTTTGTTATAATGGATTTTTATTAGAAACCAGAATTGTGATATCCTGGTTAGAATAATGCATAGGAAAAATAATGCCATAAATTAGCAATAGTGCTATCAGGGATTAGATTCAAAGGAATCAAATAATACTGCATCTTATGAACACTCAATGAATGGCATCATATTTAAGTTATATAATTAATTAATGCATTTTTCTAATACTGCTTTATAAAATAATGTGCTTTTAGTTAAAAAAAAGTAGTCAGTGAATGTTCACACTGGTGTTTAAGAATGCGGAATTAAGCAACAGAACTAGACTGATAGAGATTGTTCACATTACTCATGTCTTGGTAACTCCTTCAACCATATCTAATATACTTAACTCATAAACAATCATACAGAAAACAGGAGGATTTTTAAGTTCCTCTTCTGTGAGATGAGCTCTATCTAAGTTTCCCACAGCATGGCCATCTTTGGGCTCACTGACCTCAAGACCCATAAACACTAGGGTACATCATTAATCACTTTAATTGCAAAGTTGTCAATTTGCAATAACAAAGCAACTCCAGAGGGGAAAAAAGTGAGCACTCAAGTGTGCAGAGGATGTCTCCTTAAACAATTTCTCCATATTTTATTGTACTTCCAGTTGGTCTGTTCTACAGCAAATTCAAACCTTAAACATTTAACTCGCTTAACGGCAGTGTATTCGTGCTTTTTTCTAAACAATTTGAGAATATCTGTAAGAATTAAATTTTCTCTAATGTACAAAAAATTATATAACATCTTTTAGCTTAGAGAAGATTATGCTCATCACATACACATAGTCTCACTTTCAATTCCTCTCTCACTCTGCATCTTCTCTATCTTACCTATGGGGACTAATACAGTGCATTTTCTTTCCTTCTAAAAGGGGGAAAGAACCCAAAGCTGGATAGATTCTCAACAGTGAGTGAAAGAAGAGAAGAACACAGAAGGGAACTCCTCTAGCCTATCTGAGCACTTGAGACTCCCTCTGCTTGCACTTGGCTTGAAACTGGGAGAGGCTTTGATAAACTCAGAACAAAGAGTTGCCCCTTGGTAATTACTTCCATACATAAGGATGAGAGGCTTTTGTTGTAAGATCCTTCTCAGATGGTCATAGCAGTTGATGGGGTTTGAGAAGAAACTGTCATCAACCAATTCTAAATCAAGCTAGAAAAGGACAGAGGGAGGGAGGGAGAAAATGTGGGAGGAAAGAAGGTCGGTCTTCTGAGCTTGCTGACCTGCATGGGACACTAGTTGGGGGCAGAGTCGGGGTTTGGAGGTGTGGGGAGAATAGAGAAGGGAACATTAGGCAAATTCAAAATGATCAAGTATTTCCCATTATACAAATAATGACAGTATCAGCATCAGCATTACGCTACATTACCATTTACTGGGGCCTTACTAGGAACTCGACACTGAATTAAAGGCCTTACATATAATACATTGCTTAATCTCAGAAATCAAGCCCAGAAATATTAAATAATTTGGACTGCTAATGCCAAGTTTAATGCCAATGTCCACATTTTCCTCCCTCTAATATATCCATCTCAACCAGCAGGAGCCAACAGATTAACAAATATTTCTTCTTCTCATGGAATGTGGCTTTCTATTTTATGGTTGGAGTTCACAAATTCAATGCTACTAAGATCTTTAGAAATGTAAACTGAATACTGATCAATTCAAATACCTAGATTTGTTACTTGACATCTTTCACTTGAGATCACCCTTTCCTCTGTCCAGCTGTCAATATTTGTTGGACCTCAGGCACTCTTCCAGCTATAGGGAATACAGTAGTAACCAAGGCAAAGAAGGTCCCTGCATGCAATCTACATTCTAATGAAGGAGGCTGATAAACAAGTCAATAAATATGACAGTTTCATACAGTGATAAATGCAAAATTTCACATTTTCCTACTTGATTGTAGATAGAAATTTTTTCTTCTCTATTTTTTTAACTCAACGTTTATTTCCTCAAGAACATTTTTTTTTAAAGATTGTATTTATTTGACAGAGAGAAACACGGCGAGAGAGGGAATACAGGAAGGAGGAGTGAGAGAGGGAGAAGCAGGCTTCCTGCAGGGAGCCTGATGCAGAGCTCGATCCCCAGACTCAGGGATCACTCCCTGAGCCGAAGGCAGATGCTTACTGACTGAGCCACCCAGGCGCCCTCTCAAGATCATTTTTAACAGGGAAAGTTAGGTTTGTCCATTCTGCCTCATGTCCACACTCAAAATAACCTCAAAACCACTGAAAGCAAAAAAAAAAAAAAAAAGGCATTTTTCTAACTAGTATTTATAAAAGAACTTCTATCAAAAAGAATGTTAAAGAAATTGTGTAATATTTTAGATATGTTCAAGTTTAAATAAAAGGAACTTCAAAGTTCAGGATAATGCATTCTTATTATCAGTAAAATTCTTTTGTGGTGAAAATACTATTTCAGTAGAAGTTTTAAATAAGGAATGTATTTTATAAATCCCATTGTTAAAAAATGGCAAACTTGGGGCACCTGGGTGGCTCAGGTCATGATCTGAGTCCTGGGATCTAGCCCCACATTGGGCTCTCTGCTCAGTGGGAAGCCTGCTTCTCCCTCTCTCACTCCCCCTGCTTGTGTTCCCTCTCTACCTGTGTTTCTCTCTGTCAAATAAATAAATAAAATCTTCAAAAAAAAAAAAAAGAAATGGCAAACTTTACTGTAAAGGGCTAGATAGTCAATACTTTAGGTTTTGTGGCTCATGCTATCTCATTTAACTAATTTAAAGGTTCTGTCATTAGAGCAAGAAGGATGATACAAATATAAATGAGTGAGCATGCCTGTGTTCCAATAAAACTTCATTCATATAAATAGGAAGGGGGCTAAATGTGGCCAACCTCTGGTTTCAATCATTTTGTGGTTTTGATTATAACAAAGCTTCTACGAAATAATCCTATATGAGCATGGCTCTTTTATTAAATTCTAAGCCTCACAGTTATTCTGCGTTAAAAAAAAAAAAAATCCTAACTACAATGTGTTAGACACTGACAAGTATAAGAAATCAGACTTCAGTTTCTCATCATTCTTTCTGTGGTTGCTGGACACTACTTGTCAATTCCTCTTAACCGTTCTACTTCAAACTTCCCTTCAAACTTCCGTAGTACTTGCAATTGAATGACCCATCTAAGCTTCCAAATCACCCATTCAAGTAAAATTCACACCACATGGCACTGATACTGAAACCTGGTGAAGACACAGAGATAATGTTATTGGATTAAAGATGACATTTTAAGCACTATTTTTAACTCTACCACTCAGCACCTCAGTTCATTTGCTAATACATGATAAAGGCTACTAAAAACCTCTCTCATCTTCTTCTACATATTGTAAATGGAACTATTGTAACACAATGAAAGAAAAATTCTAAAGAAGCAACTAAAAAGGATACACCATGCATTCTGTAAGGGAAGCTGAAAAGTATAATGCCCACGTGGGGTTCCCTGCTAGGTGGGAAGTCTGATTCTCCCGCTGCCCTTCTCCCTTCTCTGCTTTCTCTCACACTCTCTCTAGTTCACTCTCTCTCTCAAATAAATAAAAAAATCTTAAAATAGATAGATAGATAGATAGATAGACAGACAGACAGCTTGCTTCCCTCCCAGCTTCAATCAGGTAGAAAAAAATATTTCATCAACATAATCCTTCATTGCTAATATAAAAATAATAGGATTTACAAAGTAAATAATCTACCTGTGAAAATTCAGGAGTTCCATTTATATATCTACATTTTTCTGGCTCTCTCAGTGGTACTACTAAAATACCCTTAAATAACAAACATTCATATTAGGAAAGCAGGCATCAATAACAAACAATATGCATGACTACATTTTCACAAGACTTCTAGCAATGCATATAAAACTCACTGCTTCAGGAGAACCCTGATAAGCATCAGATGCTGGAGAGTAGGATAAAAGTAGTACAAAAGCAGGCACAATTCATAAACCTAATGTTTGTTTACTTATTTTTTTTCTTCCTTTTAGGAAAAGCTTAGAGCCCTAAGAAGACAGAGAGAACCTTCCTTTCATATTCAGGCTTTCTCTAACAAGATCTTTGTTGATAGAGGGATTCTTTGAGAAATAGGAGAAATAGCTAAATGAAGGTTGCAATATAGGTAACCAAAAAATAAATTAGCTACTCTATAGTTTCCTTAATACAATAAGGATGATAATCCTTCCCTTGAAGAATTGTTTTGAGGATAAAATGAGGTCACAAATGTAATACACTTTGCCATTGACACAAAGTCAGTAGTGATAGATACTCCTTATACAGAAGATTTTACCCTTGACTTCTAGAAATTATTTTGTTTTTTATTATATACTGTTATAATAAAACTGAGTTATCCACCAGGTTAAGTTTCAAGAGAAAACAACAACAAGTTAGAAATGGATGAAAAAATATCACCTGTTGAGTACCCACAAATGCCAATAATTTCACTTGGCCCATTACATAAGTTAGTTCACTTTTTCCTGCAAGAGTAATACTGTTCTCATATTAAATATAGGAAACAAAAGCTTAAATGAGTTAAAAAATTGGACCACAGTTTAGAATTTGAAAATGGAAGAACCAAGATTTGAGCACAAGAACGCCAGCTCTCCACATTCTTTATAAGCAGCTCTAACTTTTTTTTTTTTTTTTTTAAGATTTTATTTATTTACTTGACAGAGACAGAGATCACAGGTAGGCAGAAAGAGCAAAGGAAACAGGCTCCCTGCTGAGCAGAGAGCCCATAGGCCTCGATCCCAGGACCCTGAGATCATGACCTGAGCCGAAGGCAGAGGCTTTAACCCACTGAGCCACCCAGGTGCCCAGCAGCTCTTTTACTTCTTAAGATTATAGAGCCTCCAATCTGTTCTTACATATTTTTCCAGAGAAGAGTATTTTTCCCCATAGTAATAAGAATTTTCTAATAACTTTATTTTCCAGCAAGAAGGAGCTAGTAAGTCTTTAATGAACATCATCTATGATGCTAAACTGAGTATTATACTCAAAATTGCAATCAGCTTCTGAAGCTATTGGCAGTGTGGATCCCAAAATACCACATCACAAGATCTTCCTGTGTGTATGTCAGGAACTACATGTTTCTATCTTGTCTTCTTCAAAATCTCGAGAAAATAAAGGAACAGGCATCATAGTCTCCCCATTACAACTATCAATGGTGATATGCTACCAATAATCCAGAATGAATCAGACTACAGGTCTGATGTTATGCCCTGCGATATAGTGGTATACATTGAACATGTAAGATTACAAAAATAACCATGGTGGTTTCTTTTCAATTAGGTTTTGGCTACATATTCATAAATACCAGGTCACTGAATATATACCTATGTGCATAAATATATCGACACACATACTTAGTCAATAATACATTTTTAATAACACTCAATTCTTTTTTAATCAGCCCTTATTTTTTAAATAAACAAGTAAACACACACACTTACACAGACATACACACATACCTTTATGCTATGGTCAGAATCTAGTTCCTGTTAACCACCAGATGTGTTATTAGTATGGCCTTCTATATTACCATAAGTTATTTTAACCAAACACCTTCTCATTCCTGACCAGTATGTCCTATACCCAATGTCACTTCAAGTTCAAGGGAAATATCTGTATTATAATTTCCTTAATTTATTAATTAATCCCACAAATATTCATCAGAGCCCCTAAAACACCAAGTTGTTATAGGCAGTGGGACAACAGTAACAAGTGAAACATACTATCTACTTTGAGAAAGCTTACAATCCATGTGGGAGAGGCAGACTAAAACAAGTATATCACATGGTAACAAGTGAAACAGAGTCTAGTAAAGCAAAACAGGGACTGGATATGTTATTCTATATAAAGGAGCCAAAGAAGGCCTCAGATTTCATCTCAGCAGAGACCTGAAGTAGAGAACTCCATGCCAACCAAGCAGCAAGTGTAAAGTCTCCGAGGCAGGAATGTGCCAGTGGGGCTAGACTGAGGCTAGGAGAGTGAGGCGCACAGCCAGAGAGAGCACTGGGAGCCAGAGCACATAAACTACTTTATGCCAATATAAGGACCTGATCTTCTATTCCTCTAAGTGAGAGGGACAAGTATTCTTAAACACAGCACTTCATTGTGTAATAAAGTTAAATCCACATTGGGAGTTAAAGGAGATTAAATCTAAACACAGGCAAGAAATTAGCCTGTATATATGTTTGAACAGTATAAGCCTACTTATTAACCATAAAAGAAGAAAAGGAGACTGAAACTTGCCCAAAATCTTAAATATATTGAGACAAACAAAATGCAAATGTAAGATAGCAAAATACCTAATGTGTCTTCATATATCCAAAATGTAAGATAATGTTTTTTTAACTTCACATATATATGCTCTCTGTCCTATTACTGGAGGCACAATTTTGCCAACAACTTTTTCCAGATACATCTCTTTTTCTATTTTTGTCTAGATTAAACACATTAAACTGCAAACCTTTTTTGTAAAGTGGGTATTTTTAGGTATTTCAATAAAATTCAAGAGGACAAGCATTCCAGTATTTAGCACAGCCTTATTAGGAAAACAAAGTCAGTCTGCTGTCTTGTAGAAAGCAGAGGAATGAAAACGTTTCATTCTTTATAGTCTCAACTTAGGTTTTTCCATTTATTTAACCCTCAAAAAATAATCTGGGGTGTGCTTAGGTCTTTTAAAAATCTGGAGGTAGTTACTCAGAGTCTAGGAACTTAAAAATTAATGATCAAACGTGGTCATTTTAGCCATAGATAGATCAGGTCTATCCTTTGTTTAATTACTTAAGATGAGACCCTAATTTCACATTTATCAGTTCATTGTAGAATCTTGCCCAATATCCTCATCACTGAATCTCATTAAATTAGTTCAAAGTATTTAATATGATAATAATATCTAAGTCTAAAAAGGGAAAACTTAGAGCCAGTAAACCTTAAAATGTTTGTTCATTTTGGGGTGCTTAGGTGGCTCAGTAAGTTAACGTCCAACTCCTGATCTCAGCTCAGGTCTTGATCTCAAAGTCATGAGTTGAAGCCCCACATTGGGCTACATGCTAAGCACGTAGCCTACTTTAAAATAAAATGAATTAAAAATTGAATTTAATTAAATAAATAAATTTGCTCATTCTATTAAGTTCTTTTATTATTTGTAATTAACACATAATTATCGAATATATCATCACATAGAAAAGACTAAAATGCATTCAATTTTTCCTTTATTAAGAAACTTTGTTTATAGACACTGAATTTTATTTGTAAAGTAAAACAATATTGCTTTGTTTCTGATTAATAATTTAATGGATTTTGTGAAATTTAGGATACATTAGAATTCCAAAGCTTCCCAATGTTAACAAAGTGTTACTTTTTTTAAACAAAGAGATGATATAAAACCTTATAAATTATATTCTCTGCCCTAAGACCTGTTATGAAAGGAAGAAAATCTGAAACTGTAGCAAATTAGCAACACATTCTACCAATTCTACCAAAAGGTAAACTTATTGTCCTGAGAGAATTAATTCCCTCCACCATGGTTCATATCTAATACATTAGAAAATGGCCCTTCAATACTGCTTCCTAACAACACGCTACGCACAACGTATGCTGACTCATCATGTCAGTTCAGTAATACCCAAACTGGTCTACACCTTTCCAGGGGACAAATTCACTAATCAAATATCAAAGTGCTTCAAAACTTTCTAAATGCTTATTCTAAATTTTAGCACTTATCTCATTGTAGACCAGGAACAAACAGTTAAAACGGGCACTAGTGTCCAGGTACTGCCAAGTGAGTAGAAGTAGTGTAAACCACCAATGTAAGATGTTTTATCACAATATAGAGTCAGAAATATATTTTATATCATGACCTACCCCAGTACAAATATGAACCAATAAAATACATACTTTCATGTGCAATTCATTAAAATATATTCTGTTCTAGAGCATTCATTTACAAAACAAAGAAGGGAAGGAGAGGAGATGCTTGGTCCTGACTCAAAAAATTGAATGCATAATAAGCCTTTGTTTGAGAAACACTAATCTTTACTCAAAGACAGAGAACACAGAAAGTTCTGGAAGCTTGACAGGTCATATAATAAACACAATGGCTCACTAATAGTGGTCACACAAATGGTGGCTCACTGAATTGAAACAACTCATTTGTAAAACAATATTGAACTAGTTTTAACTTCTGAAAAACACTGCATTCAACAATATCATCAAAGGAACAAAATAAACAAACATAATAACAATAATTAACATGGGGCTTTGGCCAGGGTGTATCTGTAAAGTTCGATCTCACTAAATTTGCTTTTGACAGATTATAATCACTGAGAAGAACAGAAATGCTGACTATAGATTACTATTTGTATTGTTCCAAAAATGACATCCTCTAGCAAAGACTTACTATAAACTGAACTAGATGGTAGAGGTTTTCCCTATTTGATAATGCATGAAAATTTAGAGAAGCCAAACACTAGTACTTAACTCTTAAAACAAGTAATCTGAACTCTATTAGGCTCTTTAATGAGAGAACACATTGTCTAATCTGCCATCTCCCTTACATTGATGCTAAGCACTCCCTAAAGATCTCTAAAGAACAGGTGACTTCTATCATATTTACTTTCTCTTTTTCTTAGGTTCACAGTAGGAGCTGAGACCTCACAAAGGATCAGAATCAGTCCACAGAAAAACACACAATGTGCTCTATACTGTGATCTTAAAAAAATACAAAACAAAACTATTTACAATAAATGTAAAGTACTCATATAACTTTGGCATCAAAGTTCCTGATTTTTTTTAAGAATAACAATGATTCTTTTCTTCCATAATTATTCTGATAGTTAACTCCTTTGGCTGCTTTTCTAAAATGCTCTTGCTGAATACCAACAGTGAGATTTTAACTAAAAGGACTCACTTAATTAGAGTTGTCTAACTGGAATGGGCTGTCTGGTGGTGATGTTCACACAGGAACTGTAGCATTGTTTCAGGTTCTTTCCTAGTAGAAGGCTAGACCAACTGGCCCACAAAGTCCCTTCAAGCTCAGGGGACATGTACACCTCTCTACCACGGTCTGTATAATACAGTGACCTTTTTCATTCTGCGTATCTATCTATATTAGCTAATTCTTTTATCCCTCCTAGGAATGTATTATTACCTATGACAAGGTAGAAGAGACTCAGAACAGACTAAATCCAATACTAACATTGACCTCAAAGACAAGTAAACCATTGGTAAATCTTTAAAATTCATCTAAGACAGCCTCGTCACTTTGGTAAGTAGTGCAGCCTCCAGAATGTCCAGTACCTCACAGAGTTAAAAGAAGATTGCCCACATTCTAATCCTAGCTCTTAATTTACTAGCTGTTTAACTAAATGGATGCCATAAGCTCTCCACTTTCTCACTTGTAAGATTAAGAACAGTAACAATATTTATCTATCTTATAAGGGGTTATTGTGAAAAATAAATGAAAAAAAGTCTGTAAGGTGCTCAGAATAGTACTTGCCAAATAAACAGACACTATTATAGTGTCAGCTCTGATATTTATTACCCCCCCATGACATGAAACTGAACATAAATGACAACTATAATCTTCCCCCAGGATCCAGGCTTCTTTGTGAGCAAAGAATCTAACATTAAGCACAATACAGTTTTGTGAAAGCCAACTCCCCAGTCTAATTTCAGAAATGTCAGTTCTTGGCTACCATAAGAATGAGGCAGTACTGGAGATAATGGGAAATAGGAAAGAGAAGTGCATTCCAATCACTCACAATATACATAATCATCCCTAAATCCCCACAGTGAAACTAGTCTACTTGTCTTCTATACAGTTCTTTCAACCAGCAACAACCTCAGGCAAGGGATGGCTATATTTGTTTCTGAACAGCTAGATGAAGGAGAAAGTATTGAATTACTGAGGTAAAGTCAATCACTCTCCTTTTCTAAATTCCCCCTCAGGTACTTTACTGAATCCAAGGTTCAACGACAACACCTAGGCTCACCACAGCATGCAATGATGTGTACTTGAGACCTCAGGGGTAAAATTTGGGGGCATATAGTGTGTGCTTCAGATGCCTCTGAAACCATCACAGTCACTGGCAACGGAGTCTACATACGTAAGAAACTATGACAGACTGTCCGGAGAACAAGCTCTGTTCCCAATCCCCACGAAGAAATCCAGAAAGTAAAACTTTCTCCAAAAGTGCTGCCAAGTACTGAAGTTCTGTAAGCAACAACAAAAAAAGGTTACGATGCAAACAGCCAAAGCCAAAAACATGTAAGTTATGGTATAGCCAACGTGTTTCCTTCTCATTTGCACCAGTGGTTACAATCCAAAAACCCAGTCATACATGGCAATAAAATATAAAAATTATAGATCAAAGTTAGCAGCTATGTTCATGGGCCACACCCAAGACTGTGGGTGAGCTGCATACCTCAATTAATGTTGAGACCCACATTTAAGGAAATTAAACTTGCATTATAATTTTTGTTACTGTTTTGACGTGCACAACATCTAAGACTTTGGCTGCTTTCACACATGGCCTTATTTTCAGCTGTCTGTCACATAAAATTACAATTTAGCATCTCACTGATCTCCTGTTTTCTAGGGAAACCTACCCCAAAGCAAACACTGACATATGCTTATGCTTTGGTGTTCCTATGAAAACAAGATGTGGGATGACTCACTGCTCTTCTTGTTGAATTATGTGTGTTCTGAAGAAAGAGACCAGCAGTTAATTTTGCTGGAATATTGATGAGTAGGGCTATAAGAAACCAGTTATTTAGAAGGAACATTTGTAGAGGTAGAGCAGCCTTGTAAAAACAGCATTACATAGAAGGTCAGTTTTGGATAATTATAATTTTCCATTTCAGAGTCACCAAAAATGTTTGCTACAACCTAAATATCTGCTATAGTCTATGCTTGATAAAACTGGATACTAAGAAAACTAGGCCAGTGTCTGCAATTTGACAACATCTTTACTAAAGTCTTATGAAATCAAAGAATTCCACAAATCTTAATAGGTCATCTAAACTGGCTTTCTATAATACCAATATTAAAGTAATTAATACAATCTTTTTTATTTTTCAGGTTTCATGACAGACAAATAATAACTTGGTCTATGTCAAACTATCACAATTTCCTACTAGTCTAATTAAAATTCCCTCATTATATAATATAAATTTACTTCCTTTAGTTTACCAAAAATACCGAGCATAAGTATCTACATATAGACTCAAATATTGTTACAGCTGAAATGCTTCAGACAAAAAATTTCATCATAACCACTTGCAGAAACCCAACACATGGTTTTATTAAAAAAAACTCTTCGGGGCGCCTGCGTGGCTCAGTTGTTAAGCATCTGCCTTCAGCTCAGGTCATGATCCTGGAGTTCTAGGATCGAGCCCTGCATCAGGCTCCCTTCTCCCTCTCTCATTCCTCCTGCTTGTGTTCCCTCTCTGGCTGTGTTTCTTTCTGTAAATAAATAAATAAAATCTTTTAAAAAAACACTCTTCAAGATCAATATACACATATACAACTTAATTCCCATTATACTATTATTACCAGAAAAAAGGGTCCCTGACACTTCATTTTACAGAAAAATATAATAGAACAGTGATTTATGATCTCACCTAGGATAAAAGTAAAGCAACGAATCCACCCTAAAATCCCAAATCCTTATTCCCAAAGTCAGTCAGTATTATAACCCTTGGCTATACTTGCATGTATTTCATTCAAAGAGCAGCTTCTCCAGCTAAAGTTCAAGTATAGGCAGAAACTCAGAATGCACTCCACTGGCCATGCTAGACCACCACCACAGGTCACTTCAGGGTAGAAGTTGATACAGATTAATCTTCTTTACGTATAGACAGGGAAAATGAAGTTCAGAAAAAAAAGGTTAACTACTACTTCTCTATCCCTTCTACTATACTTGAAATCTTAGCCTTTTCTATGCCTCCATCTTCTCATTTGAGAAATGAGTATATTTTCTACTCATACCTTCCATTCATAACTCCTCTACAAAGAGAGAGCCTAATATCAAGAAAATTAAAAGCATGAATTTTATTTGGAACCAAGCCTTACATCTCAATACTATCTTCACAATAGTACCTCAGTACAAGTTAAGTTTTCTGAATTAATTTCTTCATTTGTAAAAGCGGTTACCACCTCTCTCACTGGGTTTTTCTGAGGATTAAATGATAGAATATATGTAGGGGCGCCTGGGTGGCTCAGTTGGTTAAGCAACTGCCTTCGACTCAGGTCATGATCCTGGAGACCAGGGATCAAGCCCCACATCGGGCTCCCTGCTCGGCGGGAAGCCTGCTTCTCCCTCTCTCACTCCTCCTGCTTGTGTTCCCTCGCTGGCTGTGTTTCTCTCTGTCAAATAAATAAAATCCAATCAATCAATCAATCAATCAAAATGGTAGAATATATGTAAATTATTTGGCACTAAACCTATGACTTGTGTTAAGAAATAAAACAACCTAGAATTTGAACAGTATTTCCATGTATTTATAAAATGAATTTACTTAACACTGTAATTACCTTATGGTATTATCATGGGCAAATTCATTATAAGCAGTTTATGTCACTGATTTGGCACTTTAGTAGTAGCTGAAATAAAGATTCAAATGAAGAAGTTTACATACTAAAGTTAAAAGCAAAGAATTCTTCACATTAGTAGTCACTTCTACTAGGCCACAATTCTATATCACCTAAGAAGAAATAACATTTGACAAACTTGCACACTGGAGACTAGGTTTTTGTATATACGTAGCATATGACAGAGGCACTTTATATACACTATGTCAGTGTTGCTTTTTTTAAAAACTGATGAAATTTGCTCACAAATTTGATAACACTACTCCCTTCCTTAAAACTGTGCTCTTATACCACATGCATTTGTCAAAATTATAATTAAATAATTATGTTATTATGTTGACTATCTCCTTGATTAACTACTGTAACAGTTTCATGATGGCAGGTACCATGTCCACCTAGTTCAACTCTGTATTCCTGTAGTATATGTTGAAAGAAGGCATAATCTGTTCTTATATATACAGTCAGACCAGAAGAACATATATGAGAATGTTTGTTTTCCCTAGATGGCATGAGTTTCTTATTTTCTGTATCTTCCAAATGGTCTTCATTATACTGTGTAATTGTTTTTACAAAGAGACTGTAGCCACTATATATTTTCTCATGGAGAAAAGTGCTTGAAATAAAAGGTAACAGACAAAAAGGAAAACAACAGCATTAATTTGAAAGCCACTTAAATTCAAATGAGTTTGTAATCTCCTGATTGAAGATGGCCTCTAAAGGGATTATAGTTCATAATCAGGAAAAAGGATACAAAGAAAAACAACTAACGGGTTTTACATAATAAAATGATGAAGACAGTATAAAGATGATAGATTATAAAGCCAATAACAAAGGAAACATGACTGTCTCATTCTAGCGAAGACTTTTATGGCAAAGTGATTACAAAGACATTATCTGTGCAGATTATCTGTGGCACAATATAAATATCTGAAGAATATGAAAGGAGATTTTTACAAAATATATTTTCAGAAAATATTTTCACATTTCCCACAAGCTTACTTAGGCCATTCATCCTCTAATGCTATGTCTATGTATTCTGAAATGCTAAATTTCTTTCTACATAAAAGAACTGGATTTGAAACATGCAGATAAAAACCCAACACATAGAGAGCTGTGTAATGCGGTGAGGAGAGAAGTGCTCCAGGGTCCCTGACTCACTGTGCTAAGGGAATCCATGCAGAGAGGTGGGGGGTAGTGGCTCTCCCACTCCTCAGGGCCCATGTAACCAGCAAGTGCTCTCTATGGGACATACTCTTAGCCAACACCAATACACAGAATTCTTCCAAACTTTGACTCAGCACAGAATATTTATATTGCTCTAAGAATGAAAAGACAAAAAATGGATTTTAAAAATGATTTGTTAAATAATCTTCCCCAAATGATGATACTGACAAGCTGGAAGAGCAGTAGAGCTATAAAGTAAAATTCTCACCTACCATAACAGGAAGTCAGTAAAATATACTAAGACTGAAGATTCAAGAGTTAGCAGATGATTATTATTTAGAAATACAAAGGTAATAAATACCATGAGAAATAATCCTTGCCTCCAATGAAAGAAACTGGGTAAAGGGAAGGCAAAAAAGGAACTGCTCAGTATTCTGTATGTAAGTCTTTAAATTTCCTTTGTTATTTGCATAAAATATTTTGATAAAAATAAAGTTAATGTAAGAAGTACATTTGGTAATTCAAAATGAGGTAGTAACATTAGTGATATATATATTAAAAGAATGCATGGTTAATAATTTCAAATATCACATAAGAAAATGATTTACTGAAAAACAAACAAACAAAAAAGGGTGCCTGGCTGGCTCAGTCCTTGGAGCATACAACTCTTGATCTCGGGGTTGTGAGTTCCAGCTCCAGATTTGGGTGTGGAGATTACTGAAAAAATAAAATCTTTACAAAATACAAAACAAAGGAAGCCCACAAAAGTGTACATATCTACCAACATACATGCACTCACTACATTTCTAGCCCCCTTCTACCTACTCCCATGTATACTAATCAAAATAGGTGACCTAAAGTCACATAGTCTTGCCCTGACCTTTCCAAGCTCTAAGACCACGTCACAGATGTGGTCTGATCTTCCCCTGATGTGCCTTTTTCCCCATTTGCATGGTATGATACCAGATCAATCTTCCTTTAGCCAATATCAAATATCACTATTTTATGAAGCAAAATTTAAGGGAAAAATATCTTTTCTTTCTCTATGATTCTAGTCTTTCTTTTGCTTTTCCTCATGGAAAATTTCACATTCTGATTTATATTTATATAATAGTATACATTAAAATGAGATTTTTGCCTACAGTGAACTATCCTATATTTAATAGTTATATCTACTTTCATTCACTTAGTCTACAAATATTCTACTGAGGTCACAGGATGCATAATCATAAGTTAATTTTAATACTGTCTCTTGAAGTGACTCCTACTTAGACAATATTTACAGTTAGAATTTAGTCTGTTCTTATTTTGATTTTCAAAACAGATTCTAAGATATAATCCATTTATAATATAAGCTTTTAAAAATATTTCACACAATATTTTCATTTTCTCCCTATTCTGTCCAACTACAAGCATGTTGCCCACATTTCTTTAAGCAAGTCTCTCAGCCACTCAACCTGACAACTTGTGGATGTTTTAAAATTATACTTGAGTATATATTACACTGTCAAGAAACAGTTGTCACTAAATAAAGTATATAATTTATAAAGAAAATTAGGCTCCTCAGATTCTGAAAATAGTTAACTGTGATGATAACAAAAAAACTAAACATCAAAGTGTCTGTTTTATAATTGCAATAAAACACATGTCCATATCCATAGGTCACCCCAGCTAGAGAAGCACACTCTTATTGGGCATTAGGTAGCTCCTTAGAACACTGATTAGACTGGCTTTACACTCATTAGGCAGAGTCAAAATCTGACCCCAACTATGCAAATTCTATTATGCAATATCTTTGCCTACTTAACATGTAAGAAATGTTCAGTTCAGGGGTGCCTGGGTGGCTCAGTTGGTTAATCGACTGCCTTCGGCTCAGGTCATGATCCTGGAGGCCCGGGATTGAGTCCCACATTGGGCTCCCTGCTCGGCGGGAAGCCTGCTTCTCCCTCTCTCATTCCCCCTGCTTGTGTTCCCTCTCTGGCTGTGTTTCTCTCTGTCAAATAAATAAAATATTAAAAACAACAACAACAACAACAACAAAGAAATACTCAGTTCATATTATGGGCAAAAGTCAACCAGTCCTTCTGTAGGAATGAATCACATATTTCCTAGAGCAAAAGGAAAGAAAACTTCTTCTATTGCTCTAATTTCCTCTAGTAAAACAATTTATATTAAGCAACACAGGAGCTTTTCTTTCCATGCTGACATCAGTTGTTACACTTGTTCCTTTATAGGCTGTATGCTGGACATAGTGGCTAGTTCTGTAACTGTTAATGTTGCCTGGATTTAACTCCTCATATTTATGCATGTTTCAGCATCTCTTGTGTGGTAAGACTCTGCAGGAGATATCACATAGCTGAATAAGATTTCCTAACATTTCTCTGGGAATGGAACCATGTAATCTGCTTCAAGCTTCTTAAATTCAATAAAGTTTCAGGCTTGATTTTGGAGAATCTAAGGGATGTCACCCTTTGAGTGACTACACACTCATAAGTTCATTAGGATCTGCCTTTAGAACAAGTCATTTACGAGGTCCTTGTAAACAGTAAATTAAGCAATCTTCATTCAGATTACTAATTTTTTGATCCCTAGCACTTGGCAGAAGAGTTGGCATAAAATAGGGACACAGTACTAAGTAAATGTGAATAAATTAAATAGTTTCATTGAAAAACAACAACAAAAAAATACTGCATTAAACTGAGCTGGAGACAGATTAGCCAGAAAACTCTGAGAAGAGAATGTTCTTTTCTACCAGAAACACTAAAACTATTTTGTAGTCTCAAACCTCCCATACTATACTGTCCTTAGCTTTATACTGTGATATATGATATCACTTGCAGTTCCATAATTGATATATGATAGGGTGATCCACCTGCTTTATTCTTCTACATTTTCTAAACTCTTCTGGAGCGTTCACTCTTTCATTTGAATTTTTAAATTGGCACATTAAGTTCAAGCTTTGACTGTTTTTCTTTGTTTTTTTGGCATTTCTCATTCTCTTAGTTCTTTCTGTATCTATTTAATTTTATTCCAATAAGGACCTCAACCTCATAGCTCAGGTAGAGTATATTTCCAAGAAAGGTTACACACTATTTTCATAGATTTCTTTCCAACAATGTCTGTTCAAATAAGAAGCCAAAATCTGAATAATTTTAAATAAAAGAAATAAACATCATCAATTGCAAATATCAGAACTATTCTCATTTACCCCTCAAGAATAGAGAACTGCTGTTGGATACTGGTAGAATTTCAAATTAGAGTTTTTAGAATTCCAAACTTTTAAAGTTCCAAAATTAGACAATTATGGAACTGCAAGTCATCAAAGTTTAGGTCAATCTGTGGTATCCCTGTGATGGATATTTTGAAGTGGACCAACCAGCCTAAAATGCCACTAAAGATAATACACCAAAGTTATTCTGAGAAGTGATAAGCTCTAGCCAAAGCCACATTGTTTCCTTATATCTTTCAGTGTGTGACAGCCGATAGAGCTTAAAATAATTTCGCAAGGACAATAGCGCATGTTAAAGGCTTGTTAAAAAGTCTTTAAAATTTTTCCTCTTCTGTGATAGTTTTCACAGATTAGAAAATAAATGAAATATTTCTACTAAATAAATAATGCATACATCTTTCTGAAATGTCTTAACTTTGAATCCAAAAAATGAAAATATAATGTATTTTACAGAGAAAAATAATTCATATGCAATCATAGCTTAGGATAAGAATGATATTTAAGATGACAAAGATGTCTTGAATCAAACCTTCTCAAATAAACTAAGAAACTGTATTCAGGTAAAAATTCTATTGAATTTTTATACAATTATGGAATATTACATTGTATAATTTTCATATAATTAGTATGTGTATATTGTGTGTATGGTGGACATTTTACCACTGACTTCAGCAAGGAAGCATTTGAATAGGAGCTTTATCCTCTGCAAACCCTTATACAAACATGAGGTGTTTCTATCATTATCACTTCACTGAAGATGCATGTTTCAGAAGATTCACTGAAGAGTTTTAGAATCATGGTATGTATAAGACCTTCGCAGACTCCAAGCCTTCTGATCATGCCACAATTTAACAATCTCAGTTTTCCTAGGAGTTGTTTAGAACTTGGCCCAGGGATGCTTAATAAATAAATGTTTAAGAATGTATGAGTAAAGTAGCTGGCAAAAACCTCTTCTTCAATAATAAAGAAGCCGCCTCTAACAACCAGAGCAAATAAACATAGTTGAGAAAAGTGATTCTCAATTCACTGTGCCAAAAGAGAAGCGTGCTCTAATAGCTTTACAGCCCCTATGCAAAGCTAAGTAACAGATGACAAGGATGAAAAAGATTCCAAAATGAAGTAGAACAGTACTAGAGGGTAATAAACTCTGTGGGCAGTGACAAAAGAGAAAGGACAAGGTGGCAAAAAAAACAGGCACTGACTTCAGAGATAAGAACCAGAAAACAGAAAAGTGAGTCAAAGTGCAATCTAAATTTAGTACAACAGCAGTCTGACCATAGGGCATTTAGGCAGGGTGTGTGTGTATATGTTTGTATGGTGTGAAGGAAGGAAGGAGCAGGCAGAAATAGCCAGTAGAAGGGAACTAAGCTGACAGTCATTAAGATTTCAATAGTCACTAAGAGCATCAAAATACCACATTAAAGATGCCATGTGTCAAACTAAGGCTGCTGTATACCACAGAGGACGGAGTCTACAGCCAGGGCTGCAGTTTACTACAGGGGTGACCTTGTGTAACATCTTTCTGTGTTTTACTTTGCTCTATAAATGGTGAATAACATTATCATTTACTTCATAGGGAAGATGTTATGAGTAGTATATGAGTTGATACATATAAATCACAACAATGATTTAGCTATTTTTTTTTTTAAGATTTGAGAGTGAACAGGGGGAGGGGCAGAGGGAAAGACTCTCAAGCAGATGCCTCACTAAGCATGGAGCCCAACATGGGGCTTGAACTCAGGACCCTGAGATCAATATGAATATATGACTCATTCAAAAAGATAATTAAAGTTTTATTTTTAAAAAAAGAAGAAAAAAAATTTTCCTAAGGTCCTCCCCGTGACAAGTAAGTAGAACAGAGAGCTAAATCTTAGATTAACACCCAAATCAAAAAGTTTTCACTATACCATGCTGCCACTAACAACTGCATTTTTGGTACTTTATAATAAATGTTACTTACCCCCCAAAAAGGGAGATTCTGAATTCTCAGAAATGCTAAACCATACACATTCTAATACAGAAATAAAGTAAATGTTACCAGGATAGAATGTCAGTTCCATCTGACACTGAAGCTAAAGAGAAGAATTCATCTATCCAGGAGATTCAGACACTAATCATTTGCTACAGCCAAGAATTTTCTCAGGTTTTAACTGTAGTTCCCAGCTCCAAATTATAATATATATATTATAATATATATTATATATGTACATTTGTGTATATATATATGTACATTTTCAAAACCCTTTCCTTTACTTAAATATTTTAGACTATTTAGATATGCAAAATCGCTTTAAGTAACTCCAGTCCTCCTTATGGTTTCATTAAGGAGACATAAAAGATTTCTAGACCTTTATGAAAACGTTGACAATAGAGGCAAAAAGTGTGAATCCTTGTTTCTAGAACAGCTTCCAATTATGAATTCTGATTTCTAGGCAATATTTGTTATGCATTCTTCTTCACAAAAAGAAAAATTCAGGGGCGCCTGGGTGGCTCAGTTGGTTGGGCAACTGCTTTCAGCTAAGGTCATGATCCTGGAGACCTGGGATCAAGCCCCCCGCATCGGGCTTCCTGTTTGGCGGGAAGCCTGCTTCTCCCTCTCTTATTCCCTCTGCTTGTGTTCCCTCTCTAGCTGTGTTTCTCTCTGTCAAATAAATAAATAAAATCTTTAAAAAAAATCAAAACTAAAGAAATGTAAATACATTAAGATGTAAGTTACTATTGTCAGAGCTTATATAAGTCCATCCATGGCCTTTTCTGGAAATGCTTACAAACAGGCATTCTAATTAGAAAATGAGAATGCATATATTAAAATAGAGATAAAAGAATACAGAAGGCATTTAGTAACTAATCATATACTCTGTATAAAATCTCCTCATTGTACAGAAGAATTTAAAGCTTGCAGGCTAAATTATACTGTCCCAAAGTACCACCATACAAATGAAGGTCAATTGTATACATTGCATTCAATGTCCTAATCTTAGGTTAGAGAGTAAATATGCATAAAATGGATCTCTTCTGCAAATAATCATTTGTGGAAACCAAGAATGCAGGAACCTAATTAGAATAGAGAATCAAAGCAAAACATGAACTAAAAAATAAAATGACCATCACTATGCACTGAGTGCCTTAGATGTCTTTTCAAGTCACGAAATAGTATCAAGAAAAGGGAAAGTTCAGGATTAGGTAAAATAATTGTTACTCAGGTACTCATTTATATAAGGAAGAAAGTGAGACAGAGTAACAGGAGTTTCCCCAGCCACAGAACATCAAATCACCTCTGACTGCATAGCAAAAGTGGTGAACTGAGAAAGATCCACTTTATCTGTGAACTTCTACTAGGCTTAGAGGGAAGTGGGTGTGTCCTGAGGAAGATTAGAAGAATTCCTAACATGTTTTTAAAGCAGAATAATGTGAGTGACTCACAGAGAGTAAACAGGCACTTTGTATCTGATGTCTTTCAGTTCACCCGTTTCTTTACTCTCTTATCTTCCCTTAAAAGAATGTCACAAAAACAGCCCAATTCCTAATCCTCCTAAATTGAAAACTGGGTGTGTAGAACCCTTCCTACTAAATCTACTAAAACACAGGCATTATCTCTCAGATTCCCAGTTTTTGCCTTCCAAAGGGTAAGGCAGAGTGAAAGTATCACTCCATCTTACTCCTATCTTCCCGGTAGTAAATAAATTTATGTTCAATGTAAAGTTCTCCCTTATAGTTGCAAAGACTTCTTTATTAAAATTTCATGGCAAATGGATTTCGAAAGAAAAGGTTCAGCGTTTGGATGAATGTTGGACAGCAATTCAGTTGAATGGTAAACATGGCTCTCCTAGCATATATAACCTGGGTTCAAACAGTGAATCAGCCTTTGATGCTCAGGCTTGTGTGATTTACTCAAGATCGGAGGGAAGGGAGGAAGGGAGGAAGACAGAAAGACAAGAAAGACAAACAGAAAGACAGACAAGAAAGGCAGAGAGAAAGAGGAGAAGGAAAGGGGAGGGAGAGAGGAAGGGAGAAGGGGAGGAGAGAGGAGGGAGAGAGAAAGGGAGAAGGGGAGGAGAGGGGAGGGAGAAGGGAAGAGAGGGGGAAGGGAGAGGGGAAGGGAAGGGAAGGGAAGGGAGAAAGAGGGAAAGAAACTCTTGTACACACATACAATGCAAAGAACAAACGGTACAGCAGATAGCAAGAAGACCAGGGCACAACTAGAATTTGACGAAAATTAGAGGTCTCAAAAAAATGGCACTCTAAAGGGCCAGAAGTTAGACATACCATGTGTGGTAATGGTGAGAAACAGAATGATAAGGATGGGAATAGATCTTTTTTTGATATTAGAGTGAACAACTCAAAGATTACAGAATAGCACTGTACCTCCCAGGAGTCAGAAGGGGTTTCAAACACCAATTTATATCCTCCCAACAGTGGTCCTCAATGACTCTGGTATAGAAATTTTTTCTGTCTGTAGTACAGTCACCTACAAAAAGTACTAGTGAGTCACAAAGAAGACCCACCAACCAACTTAAAGTAAACCCTGAAAGAGACTCTAAAGTCACTCCTGGGCAACAGATGATGATAAAATAGTCAAGCTTCCTACCTCATGCAATCCTCACGTTATAGTCAATTAGGTAAACAGAATTCAACATTTTAAGAAGGTAAAATGGTAGGCAGAATAATGGCCTCCCCAAAAACGTCCCTGTCCTAATCTCGAGAGCCTGTAAATAATGTTAAATAAGATGGCAGTGGAGAATTAAAGTTCCCTTAAAATGGATTAAAACTGCTAATCAGATGACTTTGAAATAGAAGATTATCCTACATTACTAAGTAGGCCCAATGTAACAACAAGGGTCCTTAAATGTGGAAGAGGGAGGCCAAAGAGTCAGCGTCAAAATGACGTGATGTGAGAATCTCCATAGACTTTGCCGCCTTTGGAGATGGAAAGAATGGGAGCCGAAGAAAGCAGGCAGCCTTTAGAAGCTGGAACAGGCAAAAGAACAGACTCTTTCCTAGAGCTTCCAGAAAGAAAACACGGCCTGCCAACACTTTAATTTTAGCTCAGTGAGACCCGTAAGTTTGTGGTAATATGTTACATAGCAATGAGAAACTAATACACAAAGAAATACATTTTCTAAGACTTTTATGAAAATGTTATGGTGTTTATTTTAAAGAATCGAGGTATTTAATGTCAATTTATCTAGAAAATCCAGTAATTCAGAATTAGCCGTGTCCTGAGGTTTTGGCGATAACTGCAGTTTTACACAAACTTCAGATAAATGCTATTTTCTCCCTTAAGTCTAAAATCACTAACAGTTAACTATAAACCCAGATGTTATGATACTAATTGAGATAGAACCACAATATAAACCAGATGTAATTTCTAATACTTTAAATTCATTAGATATTTAGATTTGAAAAAGAAATGCAAGATGCCAAAAGGAATGCTAGCACTGAATACAATAAGTAAAAACTGTAAGCATAATATATACTAAAACATTAAAGTTTAAGTTTTTGACATCCCTGTTTTCAACATTTCTTAAAGATTAAATGCAGCTTTATATTTTATTTTTGGCAGCTTTACATTTTAAATGCTACTTCAAAGTTTACATGGGATGTTGTAAAAATCAGCAACACCCACATTTCAAAATATCTTCTGATAACAGAATATTTTATTTATAATTAATATCAGAATAATAATTAAACACCTTAATGTAGTTCCCTAAAAAGTAAGAGCATCAGCAAACTGAACACGTCTGGAACCTCTTGAGAGTAAATTCCAGATTTCCAAATGTTTTTGTATAGTATGAATTAAAAAGTAAATGCAAAGAGGAAAAACACTATTTACATATATTTCTCCCAGTCAACTGTACCTTCTTTTTCTATATGGTTACTTCTGCTATGAAATGATTCTGCTTTGAACAGAAATGTGGGTGTGTGCACATGGATATGTGTGAGGGTGGGTGTTTAGATGGGTATGATAGAAAGAAAACATTTTCTACTTCAGGAGGAAATCAATAGCAAGAGCAGTACTAGTAATACAGTATCATTTGGGTCAAGATATTTTAAAAAATCCATCACTAGGTTCAGTTCTATAGTACACTCCTCCTGAAGCAAGAAATAATAAATGCTAATAATGGTCAAGACGAATATTGTATCCATCATCCATATTATCTACACAGAAGTGGAAAACAAATATTTACAACTCAGTTGGGCTCACAACTTCCCAGGCTTTGGCATTACATAATCGACAGTTCCATTTAAGAGATTACATTAAGACCATAGTCTAAGAGTTTTTACAAAATTCCAAGAAATGAGACCTATTTCAAAAAACACTGTTTTCTAAAACACACAGTTCTGAAAATTTCTCACTTGTCAGTAATTTAAGAGGATAAGAGAAGACAATAATGAAAACAAAATCCGTCTTGTCATCAGCAAATAGATGAAAAATAATAACTATCTGACCACATGACCTTATCAAATAGGATTATGCAACTGTGGAAAAATAAACAATAATAAATAAGAACTGGGGCAATTTGTCTTATCCAGCATCCAGTGTTCTCAACAAACATCTACTAAAAAGGACAATGAAAGATGGTCATGTTTCCTGTCTAGAAAATATTACTCAGAATATTCAGAATTGGAACACAGTGCTCTCAAAAAGAAACACTGACCTCCAATCTTAACAAGAATGTCCCCTTAGGAAGGAGCTATCACTCACGAAATGCTTAAAGTGCAATAATCAGATCTGAGCAGCATTCTTTCTTACAATTTTTCCCTTTTTGGTATGTGTGTCAGCCACTGGGTAAGAAGAATGATCCTTTAAAAAAAAAATGCACAAATAACAAAACCAAACTGTGCTGAGGAAGATACCACAAACAGGCAAAGCAAATATTATTTGAGCTTTAAAAAGATACCATATATGTACGTGGATAATAAAAGACACTGACGTTTATTAAATCTTTTTTAATTTAAAGGAGCAAGCCCCATCATTTGTGATATAAAAAGTATAACTCTTATTACTTGCTAAAGAGGTCTAAATAAGCCTGAGGAAATTCACAGACACTGGAATTATATTTTCTAAAATATTTATACACTTAATTTGGGCAAACTGCTTATTAAATGCACACGTTTAACTTTTTCAACTAAGCTAACTACTCTACAAAACAGGGATTCCTATTTTATGGATAAATAAACTGAATTTCTAAAAACTGAAGTAACTTGCTCATAGGCCTAGAGCTAGTAAGTGATGAAGTCAGGATTAGAACTGTGATGTTTCTGATAGGTCTCACGACACCAGAAGAACAAATCTACGCTGCTGTCAAAGTAGTGAGCTGCCTTTTCTCCTGCCGGAATTAAAACCATGGCAAGCTAACTCCAGTCTCTGCACCAAGAAAATTCTTCTGTGAGTCTTACACACGCGTTTCCAAAACCAGATGCTAAGCAACAAGCAGAAAAAACTTACTAGAGGTGAATTCATTCCTAATTAAATAAAGGACTAGATATTATACAGGCGATGCTTCAAAACAGATCATCTACAAGTAGAGGAGAAGAGATCAGCATGGCATCACAGTGTGATAATGGAGAGAACAGCTCATAGTCAAAACAAACTGACTGCTCACTCCATATCTCCCTGAGAAATGGTGATACTAAAAGTATGTTATCTGCAGTCGATTAAGTAGGAGTCCCCCCAAAAAATAATCCCATGTCCTAATACCCAGACCCTGTGACTGTAATTATCTGGGAAAAGGGTCTTGCATATATAATTAAGTTAAAGATCTTCAGAGATCACCATCTTAGATCACCTGAACACACCCTAAATCCAGTGACGAATCTCCTTATAAGAGGCAAAAGAGGAAAAGACACAGGCTCACAAAAAGAGGAAGTAAAGTGATCATGAAGGCAGAGACTGGAGTGAGGCAGCCATCAGGAATGTCACAGCCACTTGAACATAAAAGAGGCAAGGAAGAATTCTCCCCTAGAGCTTCCAAAGACAGTAGGCCCTTCTACCACCTTGAATTCAGACTTCTAGCCTCAAGAACTGGGAAAGAATAAATATCTATTGTTTTAAGCCACTTAGCTTGTGCTAATTTGTCACATCAACCACAGGAAACTAATAAGGTAACAAAAAAAGAGTACTGAAGGGGCGCTTGGGTGGCTCAGCAGGTTAAGCGTCTGCCCTTGGCTCAGGTCATGATCCTGGAGTCCTGGGATCCAGTCCCAAATCAGGATCCTTGCTCAGCAGGGAGCCTGCTTCTCCTCTGCTGCTCCCCCTGCTTGTGCTCTCTCTCTCTCCAGCAAATAAATAAATAAAATCTTAAAAAAAAAAAAGAGTGCTGAAAAGATTTGATGAGAGGGTGTATTCAAAGCACCCTGGATCTCTAAGTATACAATAAATATTAACAATTAATATTAAGAATTAGTATTTATGAGGGGCAGCCATTCCGCATATAAGCATTTGTTTCTGCATGTTTCTGGGGTAGAAAATGTCACATAGCTGCTGCCTCACTGTGAATGAATTACTAAAATATATTCGGTATCCTACTAAATACATCTTAAAAATTAGCAACTGTAACCATTAAGCTCCGTTTCTATGAAAAGACAAATGATTTTTCTCTTTAATGATTTTCTCACTTAGTTCACTATGTTAGGCTAAAGCTAAATTTGCCTGTAGCCTTGGGAAAAGTATCATTCACTCCTAACCTATTTTAGGTTAAATAAAAGATATCTGACATCACTGGAAGTAGCTAGAATTATAAAAATAGGGTGAATGGTTAAACAAAAAAAACAAAACAAAAAAAAGGAAATGATTCATTGACCAATACTGCTTCACTCAGGGTGTAGCTATGGAACACAATGAATTCTTCTTCTAAACCAAAGAATTAGCCACTTAAGCAGTTCATAAAGTATACTGACCAGGTGGGCCCCCAAACCTCCTCTTACGCAGAAGTTTAGATGTAGCTCTGAAACCTCCTTCCTCCTTCTCTGCAGGACTACTGCCTATCAAATACTGATAGGCAAATGAGAAGTAAATGTAAACCCTTTCTAAATACAAGCCCCCTTTAAGGCCCCAAATGCAAGGCTTCTGATTTGAGACTCTAATTTTAGGTTCCATCTCTGACTCTATTCACTTACCAAAACAGTAGATAAAAAAGGAATAGGAAGTAAGCGAGAACAGCAGACCTCTCCCCTGACCAGAGCACCTGCCACATGTGAGGACAGAAGGTAAAGAAGTGGAACTTGGAGACTATGACCCTGTTATGGCACAGTTTATGCCACTTATTAGCTACACGGCCAAATGAGTATCAAATTAGGAAATCAGGCGCCAACTCTACCTCCCAAGACAGGAACTGAGTCAAATGGACAGAAGTTGTATCCTATATCAGCCCCCATTCCAGGTGGGCAGAAAAGATGTGTATGGAAGTTCTATTCTCATCATGGGCAGAGGCAGTAGAAAGAGAATAAATTATCTCACACCCTAGCTTCAAGTGGACTAAAGAAGGGGCTGGGTTTATAATCAAGATAAAAAAATGTAAACATTAAAGTCATGGCTCCCCAGAGAGGAATATATCATGTGGGGCTGCCACATAAAACTGTTCTTGCCATTCGGTGGTTACAAATTAGTTTAGTTTTATTTAGCATCACAAACTTGTGCTCATTAGTCTCACTCATTTCCACACTACTGTGCGCTTTCATCTCCTAATTCTTAGTAAAAATACTTTTAGGAAATTTTCACTCTCAGATGCAGTATTCAATTCAATAAATATTTTAGCACAAACCATGAGCAAGTCTATGAGGAAGATCAGCACATACTACTATAGGACAGGCATGGCCTTTGCCCTTAGGAATTTACAGTCCAGTAGCAGATGTGAATAAGGTTTTACATTCACTAATGAGATTTTTTTCCTCTTAAAACCACAATGTTGGAAAATCTGGAAGGAGTACACATGTGTATGTCAGGGGACACTAAGTTTTCTATACCTCTGTATCTAGAATATGCACTGGCTCTATGAGGGGCCCAGCTCTGATAGTTAAAGAAACAGGGAGCTGTAGACCTCACCAGCTCAGATAAATGTATCACAAATGGCTTTAGAACTACAAATGGAAGATGAAGTATACAGTTAAATGAACACGGCTCTCCCAGAAGTCTGTATCATTCTGCTCACACTAACTTGAATTACAGGTTCTGTACTTACCTTACCTGTCACATAACAATAAGCACCCCTTTTACAGAAGGAACTATGTCTTTTTTTTTCTTCTGTAATCATACAGGAATTAATGAAGACTTACTCCAAATAAAAACCTAATAGATTGTCATTAAGAGAATGAATAAATTGGGGCGCCCGGGTGGCTCAGTCATTAAGCATCTGCCTTCGGCTCAGGTCATGATTCCAGGGTCCTGGAATCAAGCCTCATATCAGGCTCCCTGCTCGGCGGGAAGCTTGTTTCTCCCTCTTTTGTGTTCCTTCTCTAGCTATGTTTCTCTCTGTCAAATAAATAAATAAAATCTTGAAAAGAATGAATAAATCAGTTTTACTGACTGAAGAGAAGAGAGAAAAACTAAGCAAAAGGAACAAAGTTTAAAATGGGAGATAACAATAGAAAGGAGGCAGTGAGACAGCTGCTCCTCAGAAATTTCCTCAAGCAGTCGGGAACTTCCAGCTCTCACCATCAGGGAGGACTCTCACTCCTCCCAACTCTCCTCACCAAGGCCTCCATTTGTTCCCACCCACACTTGTGAAATCATCTCCCAACTGGTCTCCCTCCTTCCCCCTACACATTTACACACAGCACATTTACACCTGCTAAGGATTATAATCCTGGCAGGTGACCCTAGGTATTGTGTCCCTACGTGTCCTTATCTTTAAGAGGAGAATTATAATAGTATCCATACCTCACAAAGTTTTCAAAACGATTAAATGAATTATAGGTGAAGCGCTTAAAAGAATGCCTAATATAGCTCAATAAATACTATTATTATTATTAAATTACTTATTATGTTTCAAAAAAAGTCTTTGTTTCCCACTAAGAACCAAAATTCAAAATTTTACGTATGGCAGCTGAGATCTCTTGAAATAATCTGAACCCTTTAACCTTCTAATCTTCTCCTATTCTTCCTGTTCTCTCAAAAACTACATTTCAGCCATAGTGAACTACTGACAAGTTCCCGGAAAGGAGTATGACTTTCCTCAAGCTGTCCTCTTTGCCCTGAATGCCTTCTTTCCTCCTACTATTGGCCAATGGCAAGCCCCTCTTCTATACTCCTGCTTCAGCTCATGCATTTTCTGGAAGGACATCATCTTTGACTCCTTCAGACTCCTCGTCTGTGCTCCAGGTGCTACTTGTACATATCCACATTATGGATCATCATCAACCTCTGTATAAAAATTTCATCCCATTAGCGGTTTCTTGCTGAGATACATTAGTTTTTCTACCTATTCCCTGATCCTAGCATTGTTACTGGTATACTATGCTTGAGGAAGAGAGGGAAGAGAAGAGGGTATTTTCTCTTTTGTACATTGGCCCCGGTGGCCCCAAACTTCCCTACATTTCTCCATTGTTCATGTAAGTCCTTTTAAGCCATCAAATTCAGTCAGCAGTCTAAAGCACATATAATTTTCTATACTTCGAAGGAGGTAGGAGAAATGAATTATATATTATATATGGACAGACATGCATAAGTTTAAGTCATAGAAATCTCAGTTCATCTTGTCACTCATTCACATATTGCTAAGGTTTTTACAGTCCTTTCAAGCTTCTTAATTCATGCTTGATCCCAACCTCTACCACAGCTCGTCTCATCCAATTCCTGGGAAAACTGCATACTTTTGACACTAACCTGTAACTTGCCCTGTATGTCAATCATGGAATTACTCTCAAATAATCTCTCTCTTCTCTAGGATCCCGGCAAACTTTTTCATTGCCCTTAGTCTAAAGATTGCTTCCTTTTCAGAACTTCAAATTTCAGGTGACTAAACAATGCTATTCTGTTTCCTTCTTGCCATTGTCATTCGTGTGTGTGTGTGTGTGTGTGTGTGTGTGTGTGTGTGTGTTGGAGATGAAGGGGACTGTACTTCAGTATTTTTAAGGTCTCCGTGTCCACTGAAATTAACAAGTTTTTTCCTATTTCTGTAATTCAATTACATATGGTTCATTCAACCTCCAAACCTATAATTAGAGGACATTTTGACACCTTAGAGAAAAGTGGAGGGATTTTAAGATTTTAAAGAAAGAAAGAAATGCAGGAAAATTAACAACTTAGAGAAAATAAGAGAAAAGGTTAGAGAAAACAGGAAAATGTTGGTTACTAGAGCAGTGAAGTTATTTGGTAAAAACAATTTACTACTAAATCCAGCATATTTCCCACACTCAGCATAAGATACTGAAAAGAAACCTAAATGAACATTGTAAACAAAGCACCAAATAGATGAAGAACAGAGTAGAGCAGGGTAAACAGGCATGTGGGTTGCTCAAGTTGAGCTCATGGGCTAATAACTATTGGTCCCTCTGTTTTTCCCCTGCTACACAACTCCAATCTCAGTGTAACCACTGTCACCAAGTTGTCACTGAAGATGTTTTTTAAAACAGATCAAAAAGAAACTCTGAAGCATTCACAGAGAGAAATGATGAAGGTGGATGAAGAGGTGTTTTTTGTTTGTTTTTTTTTTAAGATTTTATTTATTTATTTGACAGAAACACAGTTAGAGAGGGAACACAAGCAGGGGGAGTGAGAGAGGGAGAAGCAGGCCTCCCGCCGAGCAGGGAGCCTGATGTGGGACTTGATCCTGGAGTCTCTGGGATCATGACCTAAACCGAAGGCAGTCGCTTAACCAACTGAGCCGCCCAGGCGCCCCGGATTAAGAGTTCTACTGGTTAACAGCTGGAGCTGTGTCACTCTAAAACACTACAAATCTAGGAAGTCTGTTCTCTATACTTGAACTTAGCCATGCATTTTAATTCAACTGAAAAATTATTTTACAGATGAAGATATTATTAAAGCTGCTTTACTAAATCCAGCAAATGCATATGTTGGAGCTGCTAAAGGAATGAATGAGGTAATATTACTGTCAGAATATTTTGTGAGCTTCGAAAAAAGCAAATTTTTCAAAGAGCACTGACTTCTTGCTAATATTTTCCATGGAGTTTAAAACTACTGGAATATCAAACAAAAGTCTCCATAAATGCCTCTTTCTCTGCCTCGTATGGAACAAATTTAATGGCAAAAATTCGTATTGGGTGCATTTGGAAGAGTAAAATGCACATTTAGACAACAGGCATTATGATGACTGTACAGTAAGAAGATTTTCTTAATTCCCTGTTTTTAAAGGGACTGTGTGATGTTGTAGAACAATCATTATATTAGGAAGGAAACAAGCCTGAGCTTGTTTTCTGGCTTACTTACATAAAAGTTGTGTGAATTTGAAGTATGATACTTACCCTCTCTGTAAAGTAGGGTGATAATATCTATCACAATAACTGCTATGAAGATTAAATGACTAAAGTATATTAAGATCCTAGCTCAGTAATTTGTTAAAAGTGAAAATTTAAAGTGCTAGCTTCTTTAGGGGTACCAGGGTGGCTCAGTCGGTTATATGTCTGAATTTAGCTCAGGTCCTGGGATGGAGCCCCACAATGGGTTCCCTGTTCACTAGGGCATCTGTTTCTCCCTCTCCCTCTGCCCCTTCCCCTCCTCTTTCCCCTCCTCTGGCTCTCCCTCTCCCTCAAATAAATAAAAATCTTCAATAATAAACAAACAAACAAAATAAAATGTTAGCTTCTTTTTCTTTAATATGCTTTACTTACCAAATCCCTACTGTGCACTAAGAAACAAGACTAAAGCTGCTTCCCTAGCAACCTTAACACTTTTTTATATCATATCTCAGAAAAAAAAAACTATTATCTAAAGTTCCTGAAAACATGAATATTGTTACAACCTATTAAGCTTCTTTAAAGGCATAAATAAAAAATAAACTTTTTTCTGTGTAATACTAAAATAATTTCAACTGTAAATATTACATAGCAATACATGCAAACAAATAAACAGCACAACCAAGTTTTAATAAAGGAACAATTTGCTTTGATCCCTTGGAGATAATTCTCTGACTCACTAAGAGCCAACAGGCTTCTCATAAGAAAATAAATCTACATGAGTATTACAGAATCTATGAAATCTGGGGAAGAGATATTATATATTTCAGTGTGTGAAAGAGATTAAAATTCTACTTTGAAAGAGGCAGTTCACTAGCTTCTCTTTCAAATAAAAAATACTTTTCTTAGTTTTAAGAATAATTTGGTAACCAGACAGTTTCAGGAGAACAAAAACATTCTAAAATAATAAATAACCCACTATTTCAAAGCAGAGTCTATATAACATAATTCCAGTAAAACAAAAGAATCTGGAAAGTCCCTCACATTCATTATAACAGGATGAATTACACAGGAAAACAGTGCTATTAAACTTCAGCCAAAATAGTCAAATAAAGGCAGACTCAATTGTAAAAGAGGTCACTGAATTCAGGATTATCATCTGTGGATTTTTACCATAATACAGAAATAAACTCATGCTATATAACTGGAGAAAACAAAATTCATACACACACAAAAACAGAAGGATTCTTCTTCTTATGCATTTAAATTGCAGAAAAAGACTGTTAATAAGGGATCATGGCTGGTTAAAAAGAATTACTTAGGACCAGAAACATTTAGAGACCTGTGGATAGGGGCACCTGGGTGCTCAATCAGTTAAGTTTCTGACTCTTGATTTCAGCTCAGGACATGATCTCAGGGTGGTGAGATCAAGCCCCAGATAGCATGGAGTCTGCTTAAGATTCTCTCCTACTCTCTCTCTCTCTCTCAAAAAAAAAAAAAAAAAAGAACCTGTGTATAAAGCTGGTTTACTGTGAAAATGCAGGCTTTAAAATACATTAAAGAAAAAGTAAGCTGCTAAGTTTGATAGTCTAAATAATGTGCCACACTGTGTTTTGCACTGCCAATCACTCCAGTTTACTTTTCAACTCACATACAGCCTAAGCTATTTCAATCTTTGAGACATTAATAGCAACAATAGGCACTGGAAACAGTTGGGACAGACTCAAATTTCAAACCTATACCAATCTATGTATAAAAATGTTTATTTGGAACCCCAAGGAGACTGCTGCTATTAAGTACACAGATTGACCAGATTGTCACTCTATGTCACTAATAACTTAAGAATTATTTCTAAATTTATCAGGCAAAAGTAGCAAAAATCTTTATAACTTTAAAGGCAGCATTCTCTCCAATGAAAGGCAATAAATATTTTTTGAGAATCTTCTAAGTCCAACCCACAAGGTAGGCACTGGAATATGTAATAAACCGAATACTATTTCTGGAGTTGGGTGTGATCTTGCCACTTAATCAGTGTGCACATTACATCTTACTCGGTGATTGCTTTTCATACAAAGAAATAATGTGTGTTCCTCATTTTAAAACTCTGAAATTAAGTTTATTTCTTTCTTAAAATGATAATGAAGCTTAATTTGGTAGAATCCCATGTGGAATCATCATCCTTCTTATTTGGTTAATAAGCCCATGTGACCAGGAGAATCTTCTTGGGTTACTGTGCTCCATCAACTGTCCTATTGTGTATGTCTTTATCTCTTTGTTTCTCTCCCCATCCTCATGCTGTCTCTCCTCAGACTCACCTTCCCTGGATGTCTCTGCTTAGGACTCTGTATCACTTTCAGATAGCTTAAATTTTTTTTGGCCAGTGGTTCCCTGTCTATGAATCACACTTGAAGCAGCTGGGGGTAATGACACACAGATTTAAGCTCTCACATGTGAGCCATGGAATTCATCTAAAAGCTTAAAGTCTGCTTAAATCATGTGTAGATTTTGATTTTTAAATAAATGTGGATGCTTGTACAGAAATGTAAAAAATCTTCCTCTTCATTTAAAACTGTAATACAATATAAAATCGGCAGTTACTAAAAATACAATTATTATCTCAATGTGACAGGAGAAAGGTTGTCCATAATAAAATATATGACATTTAAGAAAAGTCCTTATTTAAGGTTAGAAACCAGATCCCCACCAATGAGCTCCTTGAGGGCAGGTATAAGGACTTCCTTTTTATCCTCAGTGATCAGTACAGCAAGTGTTCCATTAGTACATGCTAAACAAATGGCTCTTAAAACATTTCCTTTTAAGATCGGAGGTCTTTTGACTAGGGGCTGTGCCTCTGCCTCCACCATACCCTGAGGCCACACTAATTTATTCTACTCTATTCATAGTCTAACTAGAGATATACACAAATATGACTTAATAAATGGTTAGGGAAAAATGCAGGAAGTTCAGGCAAGGAATGAGTCTTTCTCATCTGGGTAACAGGGTGGATGGTAGGCCATTCACCAAGATCAGTGCAGCCTGCAATGCAAATAGGTAAGATAAGACATATACTCAGTTCTGACCTTGTTAAAAAGATTGAGGAACCTGTGAGACATCCAAGGGTGCAGCACTTTCAGTGAATGGCACGACGGGAGCAGGAGCTGGGCTCCAGCAAGTAGACAAACCACGAAGAAGGTAAAAGGAAAACAAAGTCTGGGTCCAGCAGGCTAACAATCTGAACCATGGGTTGCTCTTCCTTCTTTCTTCACATAACTCCATTACTGTGACTTTTAGAATTAACTCTTCAAGCTCTGATTTCTCCCATTTATTCTGTTTTACACTTCTGGCCCTCATGTAGCCAAGTTACTGCAATACTTGCCTAACCAGTCTCCCTGCCTTTATGTGTCTCTCCAGCTTCTTCCAAGCAGTCTCACTCAATATTATTCTGAAAATGTCACTTTTCGGGTCAAAACTTTAATAATACCTCAGTGTCTAGGGCCTGCAAGGCACTATTCTCATCTACCTTTCCTTTTATTCTTATCTCTATTTGCAACTGGTCAACACACCCATCCCAATCTATACCTGGGGAGTAGCCACCTTCAAATTACCTCAGAGAGTATTCCTCCAGCTGACACACCCTCCTCATCTTGAAAGCCCAGCCCAAGTTTCAGCTTTCAATGGGATCCCTGCAGCCCTGCAGCACTTCCTGTTTCTTCTTAGCCCAATGAAGAGATACAAATTCGTAAGAGCAGAAATCTTGAATCACTCTTTTTATCTATCTACCCCTTATGGCTGCTAGTCATAATGCAAACTTGGAGGAAAAGTCCAATTTTTAAAAATTTGGAACATGATGAAGTTTTGCAACTAAACTTAATGTTTGTGATGACAAAAGGTTATAAAAATTATTTCTAAAAGTATCATAAAAACACGGTCCAAAAGTTAGTAATTCAACCTGATTTTAACATGTTACTTGGGAAATTACAGGGAGTACACATGAATGTAGATGGGTGAGAGAGATTAAAAAAAAACAACTAATTTTTTTTGTCTTTCTGACTTAAGCCACAGTGAAAAAGAATTGTATCTACACTGTTCCTCTAAGAAAAACAAGAGGAATTAGCAGAATAAACAAGATTAGGTGTGTACTGGTTTCTCTCTTCTGCCATAAATTACTGGTAAAAGCAATGATGTTGAACCGAAGCAGTCGTCAGCTGGCAGTAAGCATGTCTGTAACCACTCCACTGTTTTAAAAAGCTTTAATTACAACTGAACAATCAAAAATCACTCACTTGACTAAAAAACGCTTTCCCTAATTTATAAGATTACCTTTCTGACTTTCTCATGTAACTACCTACCTCTCATTTTCTCGGTTCCCTTCCAGTCACACCCATTTGGTTGCTAAGAAACAAAATAAATATGATCTCCAACAAGTATCTGTAAAATAGATACTATATTAATACTTACCATGAGGAAAGAAGGAAGAAGAGAGAAAACTTATTTCTACTGTGCCCATGGTTCTTTACATAAGCTAATTTGTTCAACCTTTATAAGAGCCCTAAAAGGCAGTTAGTACTATACAATGGGTAACTGAAATTAAGTCACACAACACCCAGAAAGTTGTAGAACCAATGTTTGCCTCTAGTTTGCCTAATTTCAAAGCCAGTGTTATTACTATTCCCCTCTGTTTCATGGCCTTTTAAGAAAAATTCTGCATAAACATTTCTACATATAAAATTTTTCAATAAAGCTTAATAATTAAATAAGTCTTTAAATGTATTATTTCCTAGGATTGTGTTCCCAAAGGATTGCAGATTGAAATAATTTTTCCTTCAAAGGAATAAATAATACTTTTATTGTTAAGAAATAACTACACACGGGGCGCCTGAGTGGCTCAGTTGGTTAGGCGACTGCCTTCGGCTCAGGTCATGATCCCGGAGACCCGGGATCGAGCCCCACATCCGGCTCCCTGCTCAGCGGGAAGCCTGCTTCTCCCTCTCTCTGTCAAAAAAATAAATAAAATCTTTAAAAAAAAAAAAAAAAAAAAAAAAAAAAAAAAAAAAAAAAAAAAAAAAAAAAGAAATAACTACACACTTTCAAGATACAAAGTTCAAAGGGAAGAATTTCAAAAATGTAAAATACAGTATAGAAGAATGAAACTCCACCATTCTCTTACACCACACACAAAGATAAACTCACTCGAAATGGATGAAAGACCTCAACATGAGGCAGGAATCTATCACAGTCCTAGAGGAGAACATAGGCAGTAACCTCTTTGACATCAGCCACACCAACTTCTTTCAAGACACATCT